>LPNX010088901.1:0-152457 GCA_001517045.1 Pseudotsuga menziesii | reverse complement strand
TCAGCATATGTCCATGCGAAGACATCCTTGTACTGCTTAAACAAACTCAGGAACTTGTCTCTTTCTGCTGGTGAACAGCACTTGCCAAGATTCATGAACTTGGGATCTGCCTCGGTCCCTAAATTTATTAACTCGAATTGTAAGGTTGAGCTGTGTGTCTTCACATTAGCTGGTCTCTTAAATTTCTCGTTTAAGTCGAACATTTTCTCCAGCGTCCTGACACCTTTGGGAATGAAATTATTATATTTCATTTCAGCTTGATGTTGCTCATCGTCTATAATAGCTCCTTTAAAAGTCTCATCATTTGTCAAGCATTCGATTATCTGCTGATCATCGTCAAATACTCGCAAGTTGGTGATCATGTCCGGCACAGAGGGCCTGAAAAATAATTCAATGGAACATTTATTATTAGTGGGCACCAGCCTGGCGGCTGATGTGGCTAAAAAATCAGCGGCTGCATTTTTTATCCTTGGGATTGAAATAATGTTAAATGCATGAAAACGTTTGAGTAATTCCCATACCTCGTTTTGATAGGCTTTCAAATGAGGGGAAACACAGTGTATTTGATTTTTTATTTGTTTCACAACTATTTCTGAGTCTCCGAAAACTTTTAAATTACAAACCTGTAGCTCAATGGCCTTCTTGAGTCCTTGCAGCAATGCTTCATACTCGGCTGTATTGTTAGTACATTCAAACTCTAACCTACAGGACAAGAAGTATTTATTTCTTTGTGGATCAATAAGGACGCAGCCGGCCCCTGATCCTTCTAACGTTTTTGAGCCGTCAAAATATAAAGTCCAACAAACATTGTCTAATGAAAAAGAATCTACTCCTACAACTAAATCTACTATTTTACAATCAAGCTCATCAGCCTGGGAAAAATAAAGGAGATCAGGCTGGGTGTTAGGTGTGCTGCTAGCCTCTTCCGCTTGATAATTCCCTGGTTCTAGTTCCAGAAAGTAGTTTCCCAATATGGATTCAACTGGTACATTCTTTCCATCCAATTGAGTGACATTGTATTTCATATGAGGCTCTCTCAAAACCTTGATCTGATTAGGACTTCCTTTGTATGGCAACCAAAGATGTGACCAATCTGTGGCGAAATACCCATTTAATTTGGCTGACCAATCTCTACTCAGGACCAAGCCGTACGCATCTGGTATGTCAGCCACTACAATGTTAATGACTTGGCACACTCTATCATCGGACGCCAAGCGGATTAACATGTCTTCCATCTCGCCAACTACCTTGACGTCGGTCCTATCCAACTGTACCACTTTCCACGTGGTTGGCTTAGGCTGCCCATTTATCTTCTTACAAACCGATATGGGCATGACATTGATTGACGCTCCTGAGTCCGCTAAACAATTGTGCACATTGTGATTAAAAATTTCAAACGTCAAAAGGAAAGGTGGATGTTTGGTTTTAGACTTACCTCCACTACTAGCTTCCCCAATTTCTTCTTTAGGCTGCGGCTGATTGTCAGTGGGCAGCTTTTCTTCTTTTGTTTCTAGTGCTTTCAACAATTTTTCTTTCTGCTGAGGTATTTTGCACATCTCAAACAGCGGGACGTTTGCCTTTATCTTCTTTAAATCTTCTACAATGTCATATTCGATTAGTTGTCTAGTGGACTGAGATTTATCAACGTTCGCATTCTCTTCATTTCGCCTGAGTGGCGTTCCGTCTTGCTTCGGATTCTGGCTGTTAATGGTGACTTCCGAAATCTGATTAGCCAATGATTTGTCTTGGAATTTCTTTTTTATGTTTCTTTGCAACCTTTGAATCTTTGGGAGCAGAAAACTGTCGTTACTAAACTCCCCTTTGCTCCTAGTTGTGACTTTAGCCTCCCTGATATCTTTGCGCCCCTGCGCGCTTTCTTCTTCCGCATCTAGTAGTGAAACAGAACTCCATAAGGCCATAGTCTCTTCTTCTTCCGGTTCTTTTGTTGAAGCAACGTTTTCTTTTCTTTCCTCCTCATCTTCTTCTGTCAATCTTGAATCCAGCATCTGATTCATGACCAATGTCATCGAATTTATCCATTGCGGACAGTTCTTTTCGGAATGGGGCTGTTGATGAAAAGTACAGAAATTATCCATACCTATCTCTGTGAGGTTCATGGATGCATTTTTCTGAGAGGGGGGAGGGGTCTGGTTGCTGTCCTCCCTTTTCTTATAATACGGCCTGAAAAACTTGTGTGCTTCCTTTTCTTTCTCCAAATCTATGACCTTGTTAGACAACTTCTGTACCATTTTGGCCATACCTTCGTAATCTGGTGTTTTCTCTTCTTTGGGCTTAGTAAAAAGCAACATTCTCCTTTTCTCCCCTGACTGTTCAGGGTAATCTTCAATGCTCTCCCTTTCTGCTTCCACTACTTCTGCTTCTTCATAAGTTTCCGTCAAAGTGGGTTTGGCCCTACCTTTTGCGAACATGGCCAGGTCAGGACCTAGAGCTGATGTATAATACTCGATCATGACCTTTTCTGAAGGTTTATCTGCATCAGAGAAGTTTTTAAGATAGGCTGTAAACCTTTGCGTAAAACTGTGCACTTTTTCTTTCTTTTCTTTTTTCAAAGCACAAAGTCCTTTCATCAGGGCAGCATGCGTCTTTTGGGCTGCATACTTACTTCTAAACATTCTTTCGAAGGTGTTCCAATCTGAAATGGAATTGGCAGGCAAACCGAAATACCAAGAGGCAGCGGATCCTTTAAGGGTGTGTGGGAAAAGTCTACAAACCACATCTTCATGCTCCCCTGCCCGTAATCCTTCTATAGCCAAATAAAAACTCTGCAAGTGATCGTCTACCAATATTTTCTCATTGGGATCAAACTTAGGCAATAACTTTTCGAAGGCTTGAGGTAGGTCGTGCAAAGGCGCGGTCAGATTCAGAGGTGATCTAGCTTTCCATGCAGGTGGGGGGTTTGGAGGATTAGGTGGCTGGTTAGCGTTAGCTGCTGCCATAAGTCGAGGTGGAGAGTGCGGAGGTGAACCAACTGGGGTGTGAATAGGAGAAGTATAAGGAGTCTCAGGACCCTCTTGATTCAAAGGTAGCTCTACTTCTTGTAGGGCGGTCTCTACCAGTTCTTGCCAGTCCCCAACCAACATCGAGTCTTCTCTTAGAGGACGGTCTTTCCTCTTGTATTCTCTTCTAGGCAATTCGGGAATGACAGGCAATCCTCCAATCTTCTTTAAGTATGCCCTGGTATGTCTTCTCAGATCGTTAACAATCTCGTTGCGGACAGGGTACAGATATTCCTTTTCTTCTTCTTCCGGAATTGAATTGCGTGGTACACTACTACCAGAACTGTAACCAGAGGAATCTTCTCGGGAAAATGAGTTTCCTCGGCCAGCCATGCACTGGCGGCCCTCCTTCTAGTGCCAAAAAATGTTGAGGCCTGGAAATTCGCAGGCGGCAACAGTAAGGGATTCTCCCCAATCAGCGTTCCCAACTAGCCCGCTGACTGTTTGGTATAGGGAATCCGTCCGGTTTGCGGTCCGGCTACCGTAGGTCAAAGTAACAAACAAAGGCTTTACCGGTTGCAGCCCGGCCCACCGAGTTTTTGTATTTTGACTTAAAGGAAATGATATGCACGTGCCTAATTAAATGCAGGCTGTTTTAAATGCAGGGGGCGGTCACAAAGTGATGCGCAGGTTCTTACCTCTCATCTTATGCTCACAAGCAAACAAACCAGATACGAACAGAAATAACTAACTATCTAAACTATCCCTAGGAAGCGAGGCTATCATCTTGAATGAGCAATAAAGAATCACATACAGTAAGAAAACCACAGATAGCTGATACTTTTCCCACAGCACATGAAAACTACAAATATTCAAATAACCAGTTAACCGATCATTCTATAACAGCAATTATTACTCATAGTGCAAATGCATCCCAGAAAAGACTGCAGAATAATTAACAAGAACTTAGGTTCGAAACATCAAATATCCTCACAGCGCATGAAATACAGCTGAACACGAAATAGTTCTTCTTCAGCATTATTCATTGAATAGCATTGGTACATTTCACTTCTTTACTCTTTCCAGCAGACAAAATTGCAGTTCACTTCGCAAAACGAAATAGTTCCTCTTTCGAGTCAACAATTACAAAATTTTCTAAGCGAAAAAGCCCCCCTTTTCATCGAGCTTCCCATTATTTAAACTACAACTCATCTCCTCTGGGTTCCCTCAACACGTCTTTTCAGTGCCCTTGACGATTCAGTTTCTTTCCTGTTCATTTCACCTTCTCCATCATTTCCACAGGCATTTATTTTCTGACAGTAACCGCTGAAAAGAAAAATGTCCCATCGGCGCCTTGGTCATTCGTTCACGTTGCCTTTTCCGGCGCGATACTCTACTTCAGCAATTCATGAGATGATCTCTGCATACAAACTTGGTGCATTATCCATTGAATTCAGAGATTAGGCATCAATAATTTTAAAATCATAATGATATATTCACAAAGAGCTAGCCTAGTTCATCCGGGTGAGGAACTGCGGACTTGTAACAGCAACGACAAGGTAAAACGGCAGTCGGGCAGCTCTTAGATCGGAAGGGAGAAGGCTCCAGGAGCCGCAACGGCGAAGGAGTGCCAGAAGAGGGGAAGCGGAAACACGGGCGTTGTAGGTGATCGGGTGTCGTTTGAAACTCACGTCGGGGCCCGACTTTGTCTCCCCAGCCGCAACGTCGGGTGAACCGGTACTCTGGGGCAAGCGACTCACCACCCGAATCGGGCGTCAGAGAGAAGTGGATCGGACGACAGACTATTCTTCCACCCGCAACGGCGGACGGAACGCGGGCTATAAAAAGGAGACAGAGGCTAAAAAAGGCGGAGATCAGGTGTCGTTTGAAACTCACGTTGGGGCTCGACTTTGTCTCCCCAGCCGCAACGTCGGGTGAACCGGTACTCTGGGGCAAGCGACTCACCACCCGAATCGGGCGTCGGAGAGAAGTGGATCGGACGGCAGACCATTCTTCCACCCGCAACAGCGCATGATATAAGACTCCATTTCTTCCAAAAGAGGCCCGATCCAAAGGGAAGAATTAACAGCGCTGAGACTCAAGTGAGGCCAAAAAAAGAAAAAAAGAAAAAAAAAAAACAAAAAAAATTGCTAAGGTAAACCTTCACACTCTTAGAAGTGTTAAAACCGATCTCGCAACTCACATTGAACTGAACGTAACCAGCCAACAAGACGGACGCTCAACTTTAAAGCAAAAATACTCAAAGACGCCAAAATTTCAATCTTACATTCAAGTAAATCAAGATAAGGAGGGGTCCCAGAATTTAAGTGAAAAACTGAAGTCGGGGAAAAGGTTGCGGCAGCAACAGTATCTTCTCCATGTATTACAGACCCAGAAAGTGCAGAGAATAGTAGATATTATTCTACATCTTCATATTTTGTTTCTCTCTTTCAAGGTATTTATTCTTCTTCATCATCCTCATCTTCAGTTAGATGAGCATGGTTTATTTTGTTGTTGTTCTTATTCGATGGACACTCTCTGGAAAGGTGTCCTATCTTATGACAGTTATAACATTGATATTTTGAGTAGTCTTTCTTCTTATTGTTTTCTCTTTTCCTTTGAAACTTCTTTGGAGTTCTATGCTCCTTGTGACTATCCTTCTTGAAGTTTGATTGTCTTCTTCTTCTAGTATGGGTGGATAGAGCTTGATCATATTCTCTAAGTAGAGCTTATATTTTAGCTACTGTAGCTTCTTCTCGAATGCAATCTTCCCATACAATGCCAAACTTCATACTTTATTTTCTAGAACACAGATTCTATATGAATGAATCCTGAGGTCTGGTGAGGCCATTGAGAGTAGTCATAACTAGTTCATCTTCATTAAGGGAGTCACTAATGGCACTTAGTTGTTCCCTGAACTGGAAGACCCTTGTGAAGTAATATTGATTGGATTCTCCTTTACTCATCTTGGCACCATTTAGTTGAGCTCTCAAATTCATCGTTATGGATGTTCTTCCCCCCATACATTCTAGAAAGGGCATATTACATTTGATTTGGTGTCGTCTTAGATGACACTTGAGGGATCAAGTGATCTTTGATAATGATCAACAATGATCCTCATTGCCTTGGTTAGGTCCTTCTGTTGCTTCTCCTTAGCTTCATCTTATTTTAGTTCTGCAACTTCATCTTTGATATATTTTCCCAGATTGTTCTCTCTAATAATGAGATCAATCCTATACGTCCATGCTAGGAAGTTCTCTATGCCTTCCAGCTTGTCCTCAAGCTTAGTGCTTGGGGCTATCTTATCTAGGAGGTCACTAAAAATTGAAATTCTTAAAATGAAAATTTGACCTTACCAACATATGCAATTGACTAAGGCAATTTGGTTGGTCCACTTGGTTTCTAGAGATTCCAAATCTTCACCCTTCAAAACTTTCTTGTGAGATTTCAGTTTCTGCATATTTCTGGTTCTGGTTTTCTACAGTTTTTCGGTTCATGTCCAAACTAGGGTTTGGATTTTCCGAAGATCCACCCACTCAAAAATTTTGATCTAGGTATCAATAGATGTGCTCTATGGAGGCACAAATTTCTATGCAAGCAGATATTCAAAATCTTAAACTTTGCATAAACCCTAATTTCTTCGGGAGGGAGAGGAGAGAGAGTTTTACCTTGTGAAATTTGTTCTATTCAGGGTAGCTCTGATACCATGTTAATATTTCATATGCTTAGCTATATATCATTAGTATTTAATCCAAATTCACAATAGTAGCATATGCATAATCACTGCAATAAACACAATCACAAGATAGACACAGTATTTATCCTGGGAAACCCTCATGGGGAAGAAAACCCAACAAAACTTCCTCTATATAGATGTATAAGATAAAAACCTAAAAACATGTATTCTCCTCCTTGTTGGTATCTCTCTCTCTCTCTCTCTCTCTCTCTCTCTCTCTCTCTCTCTCTCTCTCTCTCTCTCTCTCTCTCTCCTATGCGCTACACAAGTGAGTGTGTGTGTGTGTGTTTAAATGAGTAACACAACTCCTCTATTTATACTCTTTTAGTCACTTGAATTTTACCCTAACAAGTCGTCCCCACTAAATAGACTGGGTCGAATTCACCTAGGAAGACTCAAAACAGTATTATATTATATTCATTGGGGCACTATTGACCTGACTTACAATGGCGGTTACACCTCATGACTCTATGATGACCAAATACAATAGTAACATCCCAACGAAGGAATAAGACATCTCCCTTGGGGTACATCAGTAAAATACATTTAGAATATTCTTCGAAGTTACAATATTTCAACACCAAATAGACTCACCAATGTGCTAGAGTCAAGTGACAACCGAGGTCTTCGACCAAATAATGAAGGAACCAATACCCTATATGAATCTCAAAAATGCTATAATGTAGTTGAAGTTGAGCACATGAGACACTACCAACCCAAAAGGCACTAAGGGCTCCTTTCAACTGGTCCAAGGAATTAATCAATGAGGTGGATGAAACCAAGATATAGGAACCTCTAGGTCTATCCTATGGAATAGAAGCGTTGACGTCGACAGAGGGAGACTTGCAACAACCAAGGAAATGAGGTTTCCTTGATAGAAACACAAGGGGGACAACGAGAGATATGGAATAATAATGGGATTAAGACACTAAATGGGAACATTGATAAAGGAGTACGGGGGAATCAAATTTACTTTGTTCAGAGTATAATGGTAGGGCTGACATGGAAGCAGATAACACTAAATCAAGGGGAGGGAATCATAGTTATGGAACCGAGAGGATTGAATGCAATGGGTGATACTTGGGGAAGGAAATAGACAAGTGATATGCAGGGGATCTAAGGGAGACTCATCACAGAGTACTATAAACAAAGGTGACCGAATGGGGGAATGATTCTATAATGTGAGACTATATGCAATATGTGTGGGCACCGAAACGCGTCATTTTGGGCTTCTTCATATTTTAAGGAGCTCGAATAAAGGATAGAAGTATTCTCAATATGATAATGTCTCATGGATTTTTATCGAAACCAAAATTGTAAATGCTTGATGGTGTTTTCATGTTTAGAGAGTCTGAAAACATGAAGAAGACTCCAATGGGTCTTCTTTTTGTACAGTAGTCTCCTAATCCCGAAAAAGGATAAAATTGTACAAAGGAGAACTCTCCCAATGGAAAGGAGAAAAGAGACTTATTTTCCATCAGTATTCCAACCAAGCCGAAAAAATGATAAACCTATACTGATTAAACAGTCATTCAAATAATTTTATGAGCATGAATGAAAGTAATTTTGTCAGTGATATTTTCTTTATGAGAGGGACAGAAAAGAGCTTAAATACAACCTATAAGTGAGATTTTTTGTAGAGTATGGTTGAATGTCCAAAAAAACATAAAAGGATACAAATGGAAGCGTTCATATTTGGAAGGTGCTAGGGTGGTCATTTCCTTTAATTTATCTACATTGTCCAAAAAAGGGATAAAAGTTGCCACATAGACTCCCTTTCAAATACTTTAACGAGTGTGAAAGGAAGAAAGCATGCTCAGAAATATTTTCATTATTTAAGGAGTCACAAAAAATATTAACAAAAACTTTGCAATGGAAGTCAAGCAAGGAGGAAGTGTTTAATGTGCCAAAAGAGTTGATGTTGGGATCATGGTTGATGGGGAGAAGAATAACACTGGAGAACTGGTGAGGCCCCATTGCAGGATGGTGAATGGTGGTAAAATAACGCAAAGTTTGTAGTATGGATGGAGTGTAGGGATCGTGAACGTTCCAATACAGAAGGGATCGACTTTCCTGGTAGCACGCAAATTGAGGTAACTCTGGAAAATGGTCCAAAAAAAGTAGGAAGAGTATGAGACGTGAGACCCATAGGTAGAAATAGCATGAAAAACACAACCCATCAGTGTGAACGATGGGAAAATGGACACCGGATGACTCTATGGTGCATAGAATAAGGAGTTGACCAAATGGAGGCCTATAAACAAGGGGGGGCCACATGACACATGTCATCTTCATTGTTCACTGTTGAGTTGGAGTGTAGGGCCCCAAAGCAAAGGTGTTGATTTATTTTGATTGAACTGGAGGTTTCACTATCTATCAATTTCATGTAAGAGCTCTCACATAGACCATCATTTCCATGCATCTTTGTTGTCATTTTTTCATTCTATGGGTCATGGTCGATCCCGAAAGGGTTTCGGGGTTGGGTCACACTTTTCAATGGAAAAGGGGTGACCCAGCTTGCACCTATCAGGAAGATAGGTGTGACTTGGTCACACCTATTTGAGAAACAGGCACTAACTAGGCCACACCTATCGAAGGGTTTTGCTCGACATGGGTCACACAAAAATGCCTGACATGAGCGACCTAAACCAGAATAGAAAAATATGTTGAACGTGCTCTAACTGGGACTTTTTGAATGTGTAGGATGCCTCGAGTTGGATGGCGAGATAGAGACATCAGGGACCTTAGAGATGAGGTTGAGGAGGATGATGCAGTACATGATACGTTCACCCAGAGTGGGTTGTTGAAGTTCTTCCAGATCCCTTTGATGCATTCAGGAAATTTATTGTTGAACAAGCTAGGGAGATTATGGGATCATGATGTAGAGTGATTCATCAAAAAATATGAGCATCTGGAGATTACCCTCCGTGATGTGTAATTTTTGACAATCCTTCCATTTTTTGGTGTTATTGGCGATATATCGCTGAAACTCCCAAGAGGAGTGTCCATGGATGACTTATGTGCCTGACATTATTATGCCACAGCTTATGTGCATGTGTCATACATACTATTGTGTGACATCAAGAGTCTGGAGACTTGTGCAGTGGCATCAATGGTCCTGCAGATACTAGGATCGAAAGGTCCACACATGATCTCGGGAAGCCAATTACTAATGGTTGAGAGTGTGCTGAGGGGAATCTACTATGGGTGGGCCCAAATGTACTTGATAGTGGTTTGGTGTGGGATGAACTAGGATATATTGGTGGATGGGAATTTCTGCTTCCCATCCTTTTTATGCTCATTCTTCTTTGAGTGGTTACTGACACTGTGATCACATCTACCAGTATGTGACGAGGGACCATGCGAGCCTTGGATGAAGCAATGATGCGAGATGATGATCTCGGAGGAAGGTAGTCTGGTAGGTTTTTTCTTAACCAGAGAGCTATTTATAGTGTGGCGGAAGCTTCCTATCCTCATTGAGGATTATTCATATGCAAGTATGGACTATTGGGGAGATCCAAATAAGACTCAACCTCCTAGACAAGTATGGAGACTAGATGGTATGTGTATATGACTCATTGTGGTTTCAGTCATACATATTGGTTTACTAGCATAGTGGTAGATATATTATACCTGTGATTGACACTGATGACATACTATGTGCATGTTCATGTGTGGTACCAAATCCTCTAGCAGGATACTAGTGATGCAGGGGCAAGGTGGAAGGATTAGCTCCACCTGCTCATGGGCAGAGGAGGTGACAGAGTGCTACTTTAGAATCACTGCGGCTGGATGTGGAGAGCCTACTAGAGATAGTGATCGACAATGGGTTGCATGATTTAGATGATGACTTGATTACCGCATGTTACCGAGTCCCTCGTGAGTAGATATCTTTGATGAGGAAGACCGCAGTAGCTACTAAGTATGTCAGAGCGATGGCACAGGGAGATGTGCCAATGGAGGAGGAGAGATCGGACGAGGAGGAGGATACTAAGGAGGAGACAAATTCATAGGAATCCGATTCATATTAGCAACATGTGGTGCTTCCCCCCAATGCATTTGAGTATGGGGATTTTTTGTATTATCTGTATGATGAGAAAGCCTGTGGGGCTTCTCTTTTTTGTACTTATTATGATATTATCATATGGATGCATGTGGATGCACATTTTTGTATTTTTATGTGTTTTATGAGTCTCTTTTTATGATGATGACTATGCCTATATGATGTATATGGCATATGTGTGCATGTCTATTTGATGATGTAAGGTGTAGTTTATTTCGTATATGCGACGATTGAGGTGCCACTCTAGAACGACATTAGTCATTTGATCATCTACATTATTGATACTTCTGGGAACATGCATCAATGAAATGGATGTGAAATGTCTAACCAATAGTCTAGTGTGAAGGAACTTTATAAAGAGGTAGGGATCACCTACCTGGTAGTAGTTATTCAACTGGCGTGACAAGCACTTGGGAGTCTGAGAATACATCAAGGTGACGAATACCCAAGTGAAGGGAAATGGTCAGGAGACCAGAGACACTATCGTACTCATCCTTGTTGTTGGTAGCAATACCAACACACATTCCATCGATATGGATCAACTCATGTAACAGGGAATAAGTGACCCACGCAGCCAAGGCAATATTAAGAGACCATCTACTTGTGCCATCAGTGAAGTTGATATAGGAGGGCAAGGTAGGATCCATATGGAACAACTAAAGAAACAAATGGTGAGACTCATGGTAAAAAAAATGCAAAACAAGAAGGAAAAAACTATGATACAAGGGTATTCAGGTTGGTCAGCTTAGGCATAGAATCTTTTTAAGGTAGAGCCCGTTGTGGGGATTCTTCAAGAGGTGATCGTCAGATTCATTAAGGAGACATTCCCCCTTGATAATATAGTGATGGATGAAAGAAGGACCATTCCATATGGATTAAAACTTCCCTTTTCCAGTCTTATCATTGGCTTGGTCATAGACGAGGAAAAGGTCCCCCTCGTTAAAGGTGTCACGGGTGGACATGGGAGTCATAATGGGACTTCAACCAGGTCTTGATGCTTTGATCATTTGGAGAGAGGCATGTTGGTCCTCATTGGTTTTTTCAAGCGGAAGTAGGAATTTTTCCAATGGTGAAGTATTAGGTAGAGGCTCGACGACAAGGCAAAGTGATGGAATTTGGAATTCAATGGGAAGAACCAACTCCACGTCGTGGACTAAATGGAATGGGGTAAAACCGGTGGTGGTTTTAGTCAATTTTTTTTGTAGTTCATCCAAAGGATACTCAAGATTTGTGAGGTATTCAAGGATCTCTTCATCGTTACGAAAGTGGCACCTAGATAGATCAGAGGGATATTTTGTGGTCAATGAGGGGGAAGGAAGACCCGAAGTTGAGATCATAAAGATGGTGTTGGTGGTATCCAAGGAAGAAGCTGGAGGGTGGATTTCCTCAAGGAAATTGATTTTAGACACAAGGGAGTGCTCGCATAAATTAGTGAGGAGGGACCAATACTTGGGAAGGTTTGGGAAATGATGGGAATAATGACCATAAATTCCAAAAACTCCACACGAGTGGTTTGTATGTAACTATTTTATCTTAATCGTGGGGATGTTTGGTACATTAAAAATTGGATTGTCATTGGTCTCTACTATCGTGTGCATGTGGTTGTGAAGAAATGGAAAGTAAGGAAAATTTTGAGTAGCTTGGTCGAGGACATCACATAAGGCACATGTAGGAGGTGGACATGGTTCTACATGGGCTTTTGGTTCCATAACCCCAGCGTTTGCAAGAGGAGGGAGTGCAGGAATGGATGAAGGAGAAGTTGGTTGTGTACTAGGGGGTGGATGTGACACTGTTTCAATAGGTCGGAATGGTGTCAACACAATTTTTGGTGTCGAGGTGGGTTTGGGTGGAAGGAGGTACCACACTAGAATTCCCAAAGTGAATCCTAGAAGGTTGAGCATAGCCATGATTGTTTTACTCACAATTCTAGAGGTTGGAAAGAGAAACAGGATGGTGTGTATAGTAAATGAAACCCAATAATTTCTTAGAGAAATACTAGAGGTGAGCGCGGTCTGCAGTTGGGTCTATGGCTGAGGCTATCATAAGGCTAAAAGTTTACAAGATGTAATGGTGCACAAATACAATATTTCAGCCCTAGAGGGAGGAGGTGGTAGGGAAAAAAAGGCGTCTCTCAAAGGGGCTCCAGTAAACAGTCCTGGACCAACAGCATACAAAGAGGGGATGGACATGGTATCGATGGTGGTGTTGATGGTAGGGAGGACATGCTCCGAAGAGGTCATTCCTTTAGGATCGTAGTATGTCAATTGGTCAATAGTTACAATCTTCCCATCACGGGGGAACATCAAGAGCTGGAAGATGGTTGAAGAAATGGCTCACATCGTGTACATGTAACTACGTCCAAGAAGAAGGTTATAATCTAATTATTAGGCATTCACAACCTCGATGTCGATCAACACAGTTTTTCCTACCAACTCAATGGATATATTCATGAGAATGCCTTGTGTTTGGGAAGCGTGGACAACATAAGCGAGTAGGGTGGTGGTTGAGGGTTAAATGGTTTGGGATCCTAGTTTCTGCCAAAGGAAGGTTTACATAAAGCAAGTGGATGCACCCTCATTGGTGATACATCGATGAATGACCAAATTATGAACGATGACAAGAACCTGGAAGCCTACGGATTATGCCAATCTAAGGTTCTCCTTTATTCAAGTCGAAAGTGATCAACCTGGAATTAGAATGGTCGACAGTACCTAAAGAAAATAACAAGGATTTATGTTGCAAAGTACAAGTTCTCGGGACTTCCAGAGCATACATGGCAAAGGGAGACTCAGCCAAGTCATCGTTGATACTGTAACTAAGAGTGACTCTTGCAGTCGGATTCTTCGCAACATGATGATAAGGGAACCTAGGGACTTTGGCAGTCCTGTCTGTGGAGGATCTTAGCAAATGTAAGGACATATCAACAACAGTGGAGGCAGATGTTTCATAGGGATTAATAGTTTCCTTGGTGGATCCATATTGGTTTTATCGAGCCTGTAAATTGATGTCAAACGATAATGTCATAAGATGATGGACACCAAGATCGATGGGTTGACTCGAAAAAGTGGTAGAGGTATTTTGTTGGACCAATAGTTGGGTTGCAACCATACCTTGATTGAGTAATGGGTTCTACAGCACCATAGGCAGAGGACCTTGTGGTGTTGGGTTTGGTTGTGTGAGAGCAACAACATTAGTTTTGCATTGAATTTAGTCTTGTAATAGGTGGCGGACTTGATGCATCTAGGGGCACTACTATGTATAATGGCCATAAAAATAACAAATGTTACACTAATTCCTAATCCGTAACTGAGGGTTCTTCCCAGGTCTAGGTGGATGATGGGGGTTTTGTGCAGGGACATTGGCTCTGTTATTGTTAGAAGGGTTGGGTTGTTGACCACCCCCTTGAGTTTGGTTGTTTCCCTAGTTCCTACTTCTTTGTCTTCTTCCCTACCCTTGTTGGTTATTGGGGGTGGGCTAATTGGGGAGGATCTGCTGAGAAGATACCTATCCTTGAGGAGCAGGAGGAGTTGGGGTCAGAGAAGGTGTAGGTGGCACGAGTTGTGGGTAGTAGGTGGGAGCATATTGAGTGGCTGCAAATCCTACCATCTAAGCATTGCAAGAAGGTGCCAAGAAATTCATTCCATGAACGTGAGGAATGGATGCGAGAGACACATATGAAGGTTAGGCTCCAGAATGAGCCACTGCATGTGAAAATTTAGGGGCATAGCCGAGTTGGAAAACACTAGTGGTGTTACCATAGTGAGGAAACATCGAAGGAGAGGCCATATACAGGTGGGAATGTCGAGTAACAAATCCAATGACTCCATCAACAACATGGGATTCCCTCGGCCTATCGTGTCATGAGGAGACAACATGAGGAACATCGGGTACAATGGTGTAAAGGTAACTCGATTCGGCATATATAAGGTTATACTCATGTTCTTTGAGTATTGCTTCTTAATCATTTTATGGGCGCTTGGATGGAACATCCTTGGCGATAGGGGGATTAAGGTTTTAAGAAACCAATCAAGGAATATATTTTCATCTAATTGGATTTTGCACAAACTATGGCAATGACGCCACTCATGGATGTGATCCATGATATCGGTAGAAGTGTTATATATATAGGATAACATAATTTCCATGCTCCCATCATAATGGTGAGGTATCTGGAAGTATTGGAGGAACATCAAGGCTAAAGAGAAAAAATCAGGATAAATGGCATGAGGCACCTCAATGTACCATTTGGCTGCAACACTAGCAAGTGTGCACTGGAATAGCCACAATTTAGATAGAATCGTCCACTATGTTATTGGAGGAAAACCATAAGTGGAAGGACATGGTATGGTTTTGGAGGTCTTCTCCCACCTTTCGCTCAAACTTAGCGATGTCTAAAGGGATTTTGGCAGGCATGGGAGGCCACAACGGGTCGTGACAGATCGGTTTATTCCTTAACCTCTCCAAATTGAGTAGGTTGATACTATCCATGAATGACAGACTAGGACCTAGACTAGATCTGGGAGGGTCGAAAATGGTACTAGGGCCATCATGCATGAAGTTACTACGGGGAAATTGGGGTTGGTAGGGCTAACTTTCGATAGTATAATTAGTCACTGGAGTGGTGTGAATAGTCGGAACAGTGATAGAAAAAGTCACCCCATGCATGAATGTAGGAATGGTGTGAACCATGGTGGTTGGAGTGGGGCCACCACTAGTGGGTAGGGAACTAGCAGAAATATGTGTGGTGGTGAGGGGCGTATTAGGACCAGGGCTTGTAGGTCCAGTAGAATGGATATCTGGTATGATGGGTGGAGCATTCATAAGTCCACTACCAACAATCCCTCTTTGGAAGTGGTTGGGAGGTGCACAAACCATGGGGATGGATGAGGTAGTGAACAAAATAGGTTTGGATTTATAGGAAACTTAATCTAACTTAGACGTAGTGTATGGCTCAGAAGGTGGTGAACGATGCAAAATATGGATATGAAAATATTGTGCTTTATGATGAATGAAAGCTCAAGGGTAGAAAAGGAAATCTTAAAAATCCAAATGTAACCAAGTGTACAAAAGGAGAGTTGATAAATGATGGAACACAAGCCAAAAAGTAAGGTCTAAAACTAAACTACAACAGTGTGTCACAACAGGAGAGTCTACAACAAAGTGGCTAGAAATCCAATAAAAAACCATTCCTATGAAGAAAAAGACGCACTAAACTATGGGGTATAAGTGCAATCAAGATCCTAGATACAAGATGGAATACCATCACAAATCGTGTCCTATGTTGGGTGATGAAATCCATAGTCAAACAATGCGAAATGGAAGAAACAAAGGCTAAGAGAATCCCACTATCAAGAGGGACCATGGGTAAAAGAGCCCTAAGAGACTGGTAACTATGATACCTTGTTCATGGCATGTTCGAGATGGTTTCCTGTCACTTCATCGCTTTGGTCCTTGAAACCCGATATGGTCCTTGGCATGCACGAGGAGGACTATGAAAAGGTATCCTTATGTACATAGTGGAGTGTAGTACTCCACCCAGACTTCCTAAACCTCTTCGTTGTGGATTACCCCCATCGAGGGAGAGGCCTCCCAATAATTTGGTTGTGACTATGTCAACAAATACTAGAGGATTTTGGTTCCCTAGAGGGAAAAAACTATGTCTCAAATGTAAGTGACAAAGGGGGGTCATTTAGATGCTTATCCCTAGTGTCCTAACCTAACTACAATATTGTTTTGGTCCTCAAGTGAGTCTACAATGTTGGTTGAGTTAAGGTTAACTTTAGGCTCATATTGGGATTATGGACCAAGCATTCAAATTAAGGTGTGAGATGTGTGAAAAAGTGGAGTGTGATCTCTAAAACCAAGCACTCTCTGTGAGAGATCCAAATGCTGAAAAATAAATAAAATTACTGAATTAAGTTCTTTTCAACACATAAAAAACTAATTCTTCCAGATAAAAGAACATGTGTAAGTAAATAGCCACACTAGGAACTCTATATGGTGTTGGAAACACACAGGGGGTCTCAACTACCAATCTCAACCAGTATAGGCTCACTTACCAGCAAAAGGGGACTACAAAACACACCAAGGGGTTGTAGGAAATTAGATATGGACAGATTCAGTTCGTACAGGGACAGAACACAGATAAGGGGTCTATAATGGGTCTTAAACACCTTAAACAGGTGGAAAAACTGTAGGCTGCACCTGTCAACACAACAGGTATGGTCGGGGTCGCACAAGACTAAGAAATAACCACAATCAAGATGGAAAAATAAAATAAAAAACACAGGTCACACTTAATATGTGTTTTCACGTGACAAATCACACCAAACTTATTAGAGAGAATTTGAGGTAAAAAATGGGCCTCCTAAGAGATATACAAAAAAAAATATAAGATATATTAAAATATTATGAGTTAGAGATTTTATGGCGTAGGTATATATGACAACTCACCTTCTACACTACTTTTTATGCACAATATAAATAACCATGGTTGAGTCACTTTTCTTAATTGACTATAAATAAAATTAATAAAATAACTCTACAATGATGTGACTAAGATTCATTGTAAATTCCCAAAAACTTTATTGTCCTTTAGCATTTATTTGTCTTGAACTTGTAAATGAAATTAAACAAAAAAAATATTTTTAGGAGTTATTTTTTAATTTATGTTGACTTTTTATATTTAGTACATTCCTTATCAATTTATTTTTAATGTGATTTAGTTGAGATTTATTTACATGTAAAATTTTAACAATATTATTATAATATTTATTGCATTATTAGAATAAATTAATATCAAAATCATAATTTTTTTTTATATATTCATTTTATTGTAAATGAATGTTATAGTTAAATCTCTTATAGAAAATAATATAAGACTTAATTTATTTTTAAATAAATTATTAAAAAATATTTATACATTATGAAAATATGTCATATTAATATATAAGATTTTAATGTATATTGTTTTTAGCAATAAAAAGGTTATATATATTGTCTTTTTTAGCAATAAAAAAATTACAAGTAAATAATATATCCTATTAACTCAATAAGTCAACACTTGTGTATAAATTATTTTAATTTATTAGTTGATTTTAATGTATATTAATTTTTAGCAATAATTACAAGTAAATAATATATCCTATTAACTCAATAAGTCAACACTTGTGTATAAATTATTTTAATTTATTAGTTGATTTTAATGTATATTAATTTTTAGCAATAAAAAAGTTGTGAATAAATAATATATCATAGTAACTTAATAAGTGAATGGTAGTGCATAAATTCTTTTAATTTATCAGTTGAAGCATAAATTATTCTAATATTTTTTTATATATGAAAATAAATTATTAAAAAAATATTTATACATTTTGAAAATATTTTTATAATATAAATACTTATTTAAGAAAATTATTTCCACTCCTTGCAACTAAAAAAATATAAATACAAAATATATATGTAAAAAATCAATGTTACTAATTTGTTAAAAAAATGAATACAGTTTTACACATTATGTTATAATTTCAAATTAAATATAAATGGATTAATTAATTTATTAATTTATTAATCATTAAAATTTTAAAATATTTTTATTATTAAAACTAACACGATAACATTTATTATAATTATTATCATAATGACATTATCATAATGACATTATTATTAATTAATTTTAATAAGTTATAACAANTAAAAACATGAAAATGACAATATATTATTTTATAAAAAAATGTGAAAAGACATTTTTAGGAATTATGAGTACTTTACTTGAAAATAACAAGAATATTATTTTATGAAAAAAATGAATTCTGAATACTTTACTTGAAAATAACAATAATATTATTTTATGAGAAAGTGTGAAATGACTTTTATTGTGAGTGTTTTACTTTATGACTTAAAAGTACTTGTACCACTACCTTGGTTAACTATGGGTTTTCATCCACCATAGAAAATGTGACAAATAAGCATTCTTAACTCATGCAATGCCACCTCAACCATGGGGGATGATGTCATATACTAGAATGTAATTGGTTGATTTTTATAGTATATTTTGGTCCTTTTGAGGCCCATTTTTGACCTCAAATTCTCTCTAATAGTAGGGTCATAGTATCAACCTGGATTGCTTTGGAAAGTAGGACAAGTGTGACGTGGAATTTTTTGTCCATGTCATACTTATCAGGGGAAAAAGAGCGACCTAGGTCATTCTTATTAGGAAAAAATGTGTGACCTGGGTCGCGTATTTTTGTCAAAAATGTGTGATCCGCCAGAAACTAAAAGTTTTTTATGAAAAAACATTGGTTAGGGTTGAGGGAGCAAGAACTTCGAATGGACTAGTTCGTATTTGCTGAAATGGGGTCATATATGTGATGGTTGAGGGTACCCAAGTAAAAAAAACCTAGCAAAAAGGTTGCAAAAACAAAGATCCAAGAGGATCAATCCAGTGGAGTCTCCAAAACTGTAGTGGATATTTCTCTTTGACTATGTGAAAAAGAACCTACCTTAGATCAATGAATCTAAGGGTAGAGTTCATGGTGCAAGGGAAAAATCAACCTTGACTTACAAGCAAACAATAACTAATATTTTTATATTTTCTAATTTTAATAAAGAAATGCAAAATACCTTTTAAAAGTGGGCCACTGCAGCGATTTGAGGATGTCGTCCGACGGCTTCCAAGATTTGGTTATTCGGTTTTCTCCACCTATGGTTGTCAATGGGAATATGAATAAAGAAGTCTATGGATTAAAATCATCATACAATGTGGAAACGTTTGGCATAAAGGTGAGTAGTGTGACTGAACAGTAAAAAGTGTGAAAAAAGTAAAAGTGTAAAGTTATAGAATGTTTGTGGGGAGACCTTCACACTGTATGTATAGGATGATCCAAGATTTTCTTGCCCATGGTATTGGTCCATGGTTTTCATAGTGCATGGTATTTTTCCATTGGTTTTTACCCATTCTCATTTTAGGGTTTTTTTTTCCTTTTTTGAGAGAATGGGGTTATGTTGCAATAAATTCTCATCTTCCCTATATTTATGAGGGAAAGAATAATGATTTTTTGGACCAATTTGGGTGGAATTTAGTTGTGAAGGTCAAAATGGAGGGAATAATGGTGGGATTATGATGTATAATTGTGGTGTGGACCATAGAGAGCTACGTGGACAATTTTTTTTGTTAACAATAGGCATGAAGCTTGTTGGGATATTATAAATCCACTCCATACTTAGGATAACAATATTTAATCATTATTCATTAATTTCTTACCCACTAGCCTATATAGTTGGCATCCACTTGTACCACTTGGTCAAAAATTTCCATATATACCCCATGAGTTCCTTTATTCTGATTTTGCTTAGATCTTTCCCACTTTATTGACTTCAAGAATTAGTAACTGCGCCTTCCTGCATATTTTGTATTTATCCTACTTTATTCCATCTTTTCAGTGGATAAGGTAAACCTAGTCAACTAGGAAAATGTTATATTTTTTTTCCAACCTATCCTCCATGATTTTCTCTCCATATTCCAGGATTATCATGTTTCCAACTCACTCATGATTTATCTAATTCGTGAGGTCCTTGAATGAGTTGGAAAGTGCTTTAGCCACCTATGGAGGTTTATCATATTTAGTAAGCTTGATTTATGAGCTAGCGTGAGTTGTCTTCTAGAAATTCAATTTTCAGTCTCATTATTCTTCTCTCTATTTTCCTTGTGAATGCTTGTGAGAATTATCTTGTAGCTAGATATACATCATGTGTTTCTTCTTAGCATCAAGGATCTATTTATTCATAGCATTAGATATTGTGTTTCTACATAGTATCAGAGAGTGAGGTTTCTTAAGTTCTACAGAGTTGAGGAGCTATCATTTCTCTACATCAAAGCACATCCAATCTCCTATTCCTCTCTAAAGAACATCTTGAATTGAGCTTACAAGATTTTCTCCTAGTTTTTATTTATGTGGGTTCAAGATAGTATATTCTTGAGTGCATCAACTTATTAGCATGGTTTCCTCTTCAGCTATAACTCTAACTCCCTTCAACTATCATGAATGGAAATCCAAAATTGGAATTCTATTGCGCAGTAAGGGACTATACAGAGTTACTCTGGCTTTGGAGAATGATCCCAATCCTATTGTTGAGAAAGCTAAGTGGCATAATAGGCTGTATGAATCCTGTGGATTACTTTGCCTCTCTATTTCCCCTGATCTACTCTTTCATCTATATGGTTTGACCACTCCAAACCTAGTATGGACCAAACTTGAGTCTCTCTTTGGAGTACAAGATGAGATAAGAGTGCATCAATTGGATAATGAGTTATTATCATTGATTCCAAGTAGTTGCGATTCAATTGAGTGTTTCTTCACTAAATTCAAGTCACTTGTTCTATTTCTCAAGCAATGTGGGATTGAGAAGAAGGAAGATAAAATGATTCTTTTTATTCTATGAAAATTGGGTCCTGAATACTTAGTTTTGTGTCTACTTTTCATGCTACTAGGATTTCTATTTCTAATTGGAAAATGCCTTCTTTGAGTACATTCTTTGATTCATTGACAAAGGAGAAAGATAAATTAATCAAGATGGGTGCTCTTATATATTTCAAGGGAAATTATCATGCTCTCATAATTCAAAGAAGTAATAATCCAGGATCAAAAGAGAAGCGAATTGTGAAAGAGAAGAAGCCAAAGTCAAATAATGAAGATGAAAGTTTGAAGCCTACTGTTAAAAATTATGGTTCAGATATCAAATCCATCCATCATTCATATTTTTACACTCATCAGTTTTTCCCACTTGCTCAACCTTTTCCTACTCTATCCCTACATCCTCTTGGAGAAAATGAACCTTTGGTATTTGCTTCTCCATATGATAATATTTCTGATATATCAGAGTCTATTCAGCCTCATTTCATATTTGGGAATGTTCTATATCAGTTTGGAAGGAAGATATGTGATCCACGTCACCATTTTGCATATATACAAGGAATTGATTGTGTAAGTAATTGTCTTATTTTTTGTAATATTTGGTAAGGAGTCTGCATAGATATGTTTTCCTTTTAAGATTGTGTTTGCATATCATAATTTTTTTGCAGCAAGAAGCATCCAGATAATTCTCCTACTTCATCATATGATGAGATACAAATACTCTCTCCTCTTCTTTCTTGTAGATTCTACACTCTAGCGCATGATCATGGATTTCACAAATTCTTCATCAAATTATTTCACCAAAAGAAGTTCATTCAGCTCATTCAAGTGAAAAAAAAGACATATTGAAGACATGTTGTTCAAATTTTTGTGCTTTGTCCTTTCTTAAGGGAAGATTTTCCCCATGTGGTTTTGCCTCTTTCCTCACTTTTCTGGACATAATAATTGTAAAGGGTGACCATAGTCTTGTTGTTGGGCCCTATATACACCTATATTTCTGATTATTTCAGACATATCATCATAAAATCAAACTTAAAGTGGGGTGTTTGAATATTATAAACCCACTCCATACTTAGGATAACAATATTTAATCATTGTTGATTATATTCTACCCACTAGCCTGGATAGTTGGAATCCACTCGCACCACTTGGTCAACACTTTCCATATATACCCCAGGAGTGCTTTTATCCTGATTCTAGTTAGATCCTACCTGTTATAGCTGATTTTACCACTCCAGGTGAATCACACTTGTATGGCCTTTCCCCTATCCTACTGCAAACTCATTGGACCCCTTGGACCGCTTGTTGTCCTTTGATGTTTCCTTGACCATCCCTAAAAACATGTGAAAAATGACACACGCGACTTTTAAACCTCTAATTGTGTATATACGCGGGTTTGACCACTAAAACCGCGTACATCGGGATGTGTACAAAATCCAAATCCTTTTGGAGTTTTCCTTGACATGGATCCGACTCACTTGACTCTTGGCCTTCCATATGCCTTGAGATCGCTCGGATTCGACCTTTCATTACCCCTTTGAAAAGCTATATAAGGAACTCTTTGGTACATTGAAGGCATAAGAGAGAATTGAGAGAAAAGAAACTATAGTCCATTGTTGGCGGAACTTATGCTTGAGTCTGCATCCCTTTGTCCCTTGGAGCACTTTTGTGTTCTTCCCAAGCTTTCCTTTTGCTAGTGAGCTTGCTATCGAGAGATGGAGGATTGAAGTGGTGGAGGCCCAAGTGGGGGATTCAGTTTCTCCGATTCGCAGACATGCTGACAGAGGTTATATCCATTGTAATTTCTGATTTTGTAATAATAGAAATATATTTTCCTATCCAATAATGTATGTTTGAATGAATATTTTATCCATTGGATGATTTCAAATGCTTATACATTGTTGATTATATATGCTAGAATAGATCTAACACCAATATATATAGTATGCTTGTCTTGTTCACTTGTTGTTGAGGACGTGATTAATCAATTAAAGATAAAGTTGGAAAGCTCAACGGGGACCTACTTCAACCATTCGGATTAAGGTACGAGGTCTGATCCTTTAGTGTTAGATATTTAATTTCTATTGCATATTGGAAATGATTGATTTCTGGAGTCAAGCTGTCTGTTGTGATACCCCAAGCCATAGGAATTTCTCTTCGTAATAGAATTGGCAACTCTACTCGAGATGTTCCTTGTTTTTATTTGGGGTTTGCGGGCACAATGGGCTTGATATTATTGACTTGCTCTTTGTTTCTCCTTGTTTCTATGTTGCATTTTATAGTATGTTCGTCCATTGACACTCCCCTTTATTGGTTTGACCCTTGGCCTGATTTTTACCACTGCCTTCTCTGTATACGCAGGTTTTTTACCAAAATTCGCGTACATACATGGATTTTTGGCCAAAAGTCACGTATACACGCAGTTTTTTGGCCAAAATCCACGTATACACGTAGGTTTTTGGCCAAAAGTCGCGTATATACGCAGCTGTTCTTTAAACAGTCACGTACATCCTCCCTTTTGGTGAGTATGATGTTGTGGGAATTTGTTGGGTGGGTTGTGAGTGTGGTTGGGTCTTCCTTGGGTCTGATGTTGTCTGTTGGATGCTTCTTTTGTGACCAGAGACCGCTTTTTCATTGATTTTTCTTTGAAAATAGTTTTAGTCATTTATCCTTTTTGTTTTTCCATTAGTGCATTACTCTTTTTTGTCTTGATGTCTTGATGGACTTGTGTTTTATACTTGCTATAGAGACTAAGAGTTTTAGATGACTTTTATTACATTTTTCATTCTTTTATATTGAAAAATACAAAGTAGTTGCACTCTTAGTTGCATCTTAGATATGGATTTGAGGAGGTACTTGCATTAGATTGCTTGGATGAGAGTTTGATTTAGGATTTCATATAGGAAGGATTGCATTAACATTAAAGGAATATATATTTATGCATCTCATGTAGTGGCATACCCTATTTTTCATTTGACAAAGATTGCACTTAGCGTTGTTTGTTATGGTGTGCACTTTTATTTCATTGCTGAGTCTTCATAATGTCATTAGTTGCATGGTCATTTCCCTTTGAGTAATTACAGCCAACTAAAATCAACACATAATTTAAAATGAATTACACTCTTTTATTTTATAGGGTGCACCAACAAGCTTAGGTTTTAGGGTCTTGGAATAGTTCATTGTGAGAAAATTCTCCAAGACCACTAAACAACAACATGTATGTGTCTATCCAGGTGAGTGTGTGAAATCCTTGGTATAACCAGTGTTTCTCGGAATCCTCCTCTCAAAAGGGAGTTAAGCACGAGGCAGTGTGAGATCTTATTGATTGGGATGACCCCTAGTCATAACTGAGTAGCACCGGAGATATTTCTAGGATTGTATTCGTATCTGGGGGCTCTTTCGAGAGTTTCGGGCTTTTCTACCCTGCCCATACGGTCAATCCCGCCTGCGACTGTCTGCCTGAGCATTGATTATATTGAGGTGAACTTAGTGGCCTTACCTAATATATCGAGGGGGTACTTTGCAGGGGTTATTCTGCAGGTGTCCCAGCTAGGTTGGGATCGGACAGCACAGTCGTTTTACGTGTTGAAGCTGAAAGCCACTATAATTGGTTACATACCTCCGCTTGTAGTGTATGGAATTTTTGAGCCTCTCCTAGGTGAGACATACCTACTGCATTCGGGAGCTCACATATCCTCTCCTTGGTTTTCTTGTATTTTGGCTGTAGATTTTCTTAGGAGTGTGCTCTTTGTGCGCTACTTGGCCTTTGGGATCGTGGTTACTTGAGTATATTTATGCTCTCTTGTGTTTGGGTCCTTTTATTTTTGGTATGCCCGGTATCCTATCACCCGTCTTGGTCCTAGTACGGACCCTCATGTTAGACTTGAGGGCATCACAATTGGGGGCATCACAGCCCCTTACCGTGCTCATAGATTTGGGAATGGTCATATTCCATCCTCTACTCCATTTGTGGAGGACTTTTATTCCCTTCACTCAGTATTTACACCAGTGGTCTCCCTCATGGGGGTGGTAGTGGATGCGTGAACATTGGGTCTACACCTTTCTTTCCTTTTTATGTCCCATCGTTGACATCATTGTTTCCTTTGGGTGAAATTGTCATGATCTTTCCTCCCTATATCCTATAGTTTGGATTCTTTATTGACTATTTTGGTTTGTTTTGGACTAATATGGTTGTCATGTAGGATCCAGTTTTTGTACACTCTTCGTGGTTTTGACCCGTTCATTCCTATCACAGGTATCATGTCTAAACTGGCATATAGGTTAGGATTTCACATCTGCTTACATTTTTGCATGACCTTATGACTGTTTCATTTTAACCTTAGGTATGAACCCATTCCATGGTATCACAGAACCTTCATGCTATTGTTAGAAGTGATATTATGTGAATGTTAGAGCTTTCCTATACATGGGTGTCCTAGTTAGCTCCCTTTTGCATTTGGTACCCATGCTATGAGTCCTCTCTTAGGTCCAGGAGTCCCTTTTAGTCCCGCCATGTCCTTGAGCAAGAGCCTCATACTCCTATTGAAATTTATGCTGGCATGCCCCTGGGACTCCCATATGTCAAGTTGTAATTACATTATCATGAGCTTTGCCTGCCTTATTGAGCTTTACACTGGCTTCCTTGACATTGCGTTTCAGCCATATAGCCTGAGCTTGTCTCATGTCTAGCCATGCAGAGCCATTTTATATATCCTTTGCAGCTTGATTCCCTTTTTATCGGGAGAAGAGTTTCCCCCGAGTGTCGATATCCTACACATGTGTCCTTGCATTGAGCATAGGTATGTTCCACTCCTTGAAACTAGTTTGTTTGCCATTATGACACTCGTCTCCTCCTAGTCTGTAACTGTAAATCCATTTTATTCGTTTTCAAGCTTTTTAAATAATTGAAAAAGTACAAAAAAATCAAAAAACCAAAAAACCTAAAAGCCGAGCAAGGAAAGATGTTATCTTTGGTAGCTGTCGAGTTGTGTCACCTTTGAACAGAGAACTGTATATCACATCCATTGGTTGGGTTTATAATTTGAATTTAGGAGCTATACTCGTTTATCTGAGTTTATCTCCATCGACTGGTTAAGCTTCCAGTCCCTATGGAGCCTCTGTCGATGCCTCCTGTGTCGCAGAGATGTCCCAGTTTGTATATCGAGTCTATGCTTCCTTTATTCAGTCACCATTTTCCATTATGCTCTTGTTTGAAGGAAGTTGAAACCTGAGTTGGCCATTCCTCAGTTATCTTAACTTTGCATGTCGGCCATTCCCAGTACAGTTCCTACTTTGTGCACCTTATGATCGAGTCCTTCCACATCATACAACTTTGCTGAGTACCTCGTGTTGGGTGTTGGGGGATGCCTTAATGCCCTCCTTCCAGTGGATTTCATGCCATCGACTTCAGATCATTTATTCTGGGATTGGCATCTAGAGTCATTTTGAGTGCCTTGAGACTTGCAGTCATCAGTGGCAGGTTCTCTCGCCATTGACAGTATCTGGGAATACATCAATGTCCCCTGATCGATGGATCCTCTCAAGTGTTCAACCTCAACACATTTATTCACACTTGTTAGTTTACACTCTAGTACCTTGATTCCCATTTTCATTATCGGTGGGTGATCTCACATCTGTTAACGGTATACATTAATGACCGGTAATCAGACAATGAACTACTATGTTCGACCTCGACGCCTCTATTTGCCTAGTAGGACATGTACTCATAGATGTTTGTGTAGAAGACCTTCTAGATTGGTGGCATCTCTTATATGCTACCTCCTTAATCGTGCTAGTGTTCATGAGATTTCAGCTCTCATGACTTGATTCCAGTATATGTCAAACATTTCCAGCTATTATGGAGATCTTGATCCATTTTATATCTTCGGCTATTATGGAGATCATGGTCCTTTGTATATCTTCATCATGGAGATTCTGATCTATGTATATTATACGTGGCGATGACCACTTATGTGATATCTTGTATCATGCCTATTCATGGCCATTTTACTCTTATGTATCTGGGACTGCTATATGTATTTGTAGTTATGTGCAGAGTTGTATTAGTGTACTATGTTGGTTGGGTGGCTGGTCTTCCATTTGGGATTCTTCATCGCTCCACTTCTGGGATGGAATTATAATGTATATCGGCCATCGTATGACCCCTTTGACCTCACACATTAGGGGGCATATGTTATAGCTGATCTTACCACTCCAGGTGAATTACACTTGTATGGCCTTTCCCCTGTCCCGCTGCAGACTCATTGGACCCCTTGGACCACTTGTTGTCCTTTGATGTTTCCTTGACCATCCCTAAAAACATGTGAAAATGACACACGCGACTTTTAAACCTATAATCACGTATATACGCGGGTTTGACCACTAAAACCATGTACATCAGGATGTGTACAAAATCCAAATCCTTTTGGAGTTTTCCTTGACATGGATCCGACTCACTTGACTCCTGGCCTTCCATATGCCTTGAGATCGCTCGGATTTGACCTTTCATTACCCCTTTGAAAATCTATATAAGGAACTCTTTGGTACATTGAAAGAAACTATAGTCATTGTTGTTGGAACTTATGCTTGAGTCTGCATACCTTTGTCCCTTGGAGCACTTTTGTGTTCTTCCCAAGCTTGCCTTTAGCTAGTGAGCTTGCTATCGAGAGATGGAGGATTGAAGCGGTGGAGGCCCAAGTGGCGGATTCAGTTTCTCTGATTCACATACGTGCTGACAGAGGTTGTATCCATTGTAATCTCTGATTTTGTAATAATAGAAATATATTTTCCTGTCCAATAATGTATGTTTGAATGAATATTTTATCCATTGGATGATTTCAAATGCGTATACATTGTTGATTATATATGCTAGAATAGATATAACACCAATATATATAGTATGCTTGTCTTGTTCACTTGTTATTGAGGATGTGATTAATCAATTCAAGCTGAAGTTGGAAAGCTCAATGGGGATCTACTTCAACCGTTCGGAATAAGGTACGAGGTCTGATCCTTTAATGTTAGATATTTAATTTCTATTGCATATTGGAAAGGATTGATTTATGGCATCAAGCTGTATGTTGTGGTACCCCAAGCCATAGGAATTTATCTCCATAACACTACCCACTTTATTGACTTCCAAAATTAGTAATTATGCCTTCCTACAAATTCTTTCTTTATCCTGCTTTATTCCATCTTTCCAGTGAATAAGGTAAAGCTAGTCAACTAGGAAACTGATATCTTTTGTTTCCAGCCCATCCTCCATGATTTTCTCCCCATATTCCAAGATTAGCATGTTTTTCCATCATTCATGCTTTATCTAATTAGTGAGGTCCTTGACAGAGTTGGTAAGTGCTTTAGCCACCTATGGGGGTTTATCATATTTAGTATGTTTGATTTATGAGCTAGCATGAGTTATCTTCAATTTTCCTTTATAAGGATGTATTACCATTCTAATAATCGATCAATTATTCATTCTTCACTTCTTCATGTGATTCAGTCTCATTATTCTTATATATATTTTCCTTGTGCGTGCTTGTGAGAATTATCTTGTAGCTAGATATACATCATGCATTTCTTCTTAGCATCAAGGCTCTATTTCTTCATAGCATTGGAATTGTTATTTCTACAAAGCTAAACCAATTTACTATGGCTAGCATACTTGGTGCTTATTCCCTAAAAGTCCTAGAAAACTGAAAGCATGTCCACTATTTTTTTATTCAAAGTGAATAAGACTTAAATATCACTATTAAAAATACCATTCTTGTCATGTGTGCAAATTCTAGAAGTTTGGGGGAAGCATAAAAAACATTTATTGGAAAAATATGAGCATGGTGTTGTCTCATCAAATGCAATGATTTTAGAATATGCACAACATGGATATGGAAATGAGACTTTCCCAATCTTATAAAATATCAATTTGCGGTCATTTGTTGAACACTAATGAGATGAAGATGGTATTTAGTAATTAAAAACTAACTATTTGTACTAAATGAACATAAGGTTCAAACCAACAATACAGGGTGTTGAACAAATTGGTGAGGGCACCATAGGACAATAAAAATATCAACCTACATTGATGTTTTTCAAGACTAAAAATGACTAATTTTATGCCCAGTCAAGTTGCTCGTTGAAGTGGCTAGCATTTTTTTAATCTCTCTAGTTATCAAAATGTTGATGCATGTTAGACATATCATCGGTGTTCTATGTTCAGTGTCTCAATGTTGTGCACATTTATTTTTTTTTAAATCGATAGACACTACCAATATTCCAACTTATGACTTACATCTCATTAACATCCTAGACTTTGTTGCTATAATAGGAACAAGGGTTTTCAAACTATACATGTGTCACCAAAATTAAGATTTTGACATTAGCCACATGTCAATAAAGCATCAATATTTCGATGTAAATTGGGGTTTGAAGTAAAAAATGTCTTCGTGTGTCAAAAAAGGAATGTTGACATGATGTTAATGAGACATCAAATCATTTTTGGTATTAGATGTAACGTGGGGTTTGAAATAATAAATATATGGCCTAAACAATGTTTTAACATTGGACTATTGTCAATAAAGCATTACTACGCCATGTTCCACTAACACGAGATATTTTCAAAAGATAAAACACCTTGAGAAATCAGTCACACAAACAGATCACAAATCAACACACTGGGTTTTTACAAGGTTAAAACTCTCAAATAGGGAAAGATTCAATGGCCCTATCCAAATAGATACTTTAGTCAATATTATTGTGCAAAGGAAAAAGAATGTTACAATGAGTTTATCACAATTGATCATCAAGAAATTCACTCTCCATGCTTTTTAAATAGAGGTCATGGACCAATATGGTGATAGCTCATGGATCAATGGCCATTAAGATCAACACGAGAATGAATCGGATCACTCTATGCATAGAACATATCATGATCAATGGATTACATATGTACAAATGCTTAGAGAAACACAGTTTACCTAAAGATACATTATACCAAGTTGATCTTAACTGACTGCTAAGTGTCTAAATATCCTAATATCCCCCCATAAGCACAATTTGGGATAGGATTGAAGGATTTACAACAGTGACACCATAGGAGAAAAAAGGAGGCATTAGAGTCTGTCTCCCATTAATGAAAAATCCTGAACTCCTAACATAGATCAAATTTTAGAAACATTTTTCACTTATGTAAGAGACTTTGTGAATATGTCTGCAACTTTATCGTTTGTAGGGCGGAAGAGAACTTCAAGAGCACAATTATGAACAAACCTTCTAATTAAGTGCACATGTAGTTTAATGTGTTTATTGTGCTTATGTTGAATTGGATCTTTCGAGAGCATGATGGAACTCTAACTATAACACTAATGAGTAGCTTAATTTTGTTGCTTGAATCCAAAATATTAAAGGATTTGTCGAAGTCACAAAGCTTCCTGACTTGCATTAATTGCAGCTCGAAACTCTGCTTTTTCTCAAGAAAGAGAAATAGCTTCTTGTTTCTTACAGGACCAAGTGACAGGTCCAGAATCAATACCAAAAATGTAAACTACAAAAGAATTATGATCATCAAGGTCACCGACCCAATTTGAGTCAATGAAACCAACCAACAAGGGAGTCCCCCTGAACTGTAATGAATCCCAAACTAAATTGTACCTCAAATATACCGAAGTATAATTTTTGTCATTTTTCAATGGATTTCATGGGGTTTGCATATAGTGGGAAACAAGACCAATAAAAAATGAAATATCAGGACGATTATGAGTTAAGTACAAGAGACTACCAACGAGATGACGATACAATATGGCATCTACTTCAGGTGAAATGCAAGTGGAAAACATTTGACTCCATATGAGAAGGGATATGGGGATGGTTTACAATCATTCATGTGAAAGGATTGAAGAAGGTCACGAAAATTCTTAGACCAACGAAGAAAAGTTCCTTCTTTGATTTGCAAGAATTGGAGGCCAAGAAAATAATGGAAATTTCCTAAGTCTGTCATTTCAAAGTTCTTCTCAAAAGTTTGTATTTCACATGGGTTAAAAGGTTATGGTCGCTAACAGTAAGAATAAGCTCATTAACATAAGGAACAAGGGTGATGAGATGGTTTCCTAATTTCTTGGTATAGACATTGAGATCATAATAGCATCTAGAAACACTAGTGTGAAGGTGAAAGCTATCAATTTTAGCATACCAGGCTTGAGGAGATTGCTTAAGGACACACACACACACACACACACATATATATATCTTATGGAAATAGAAAAGGAAAGAGTCATTTTGAACATTAATAGGAGGTTTTTCCATTTAAATTTATTCCTACAAGTCCCCATGCAAGAATGTGGAATTGAAATCCATTTGATGGACCTCCCATTTATGAGAAGCGACAAGGGTAAGAACAATAAAGGTGGATTTCATTTGTGCAATAGGGGAAAAGGTTTCATTGTAGTAAATTAATTCAACGTGAGATAAGACTTTGGAAACCAACCTTTCCTTAAGTATTTCAGCACTTCTATATGATGCATACTTATTTTTGTGGACCCATTTGCATCTGACAAGTTTTCTTCCTTTCAAAAGAGGTACAGGTCTGAAGTATCATTCACTACTAAGGACCAATAATATTTATCCATAGTTGAATCCCAATTTGTGTTGTATGAATCTTTTGCAAATGTATTTGGATCAAATTCTATGAAACTTCAACCAAAAGAGAAGTGGGTCACTGTTGTTACGGAGAAAACTTCCTATGGCTTGGGTTGCACCACAACAGACAGTATGACACCAAAAATCAATCCACTTCCAATATGCTAAAGAGATAACCAAGTATAACTGTGGAAATTGAACCCAAGTGATAGAACAATTGCACTCACAAAATTTCTAATCAAACATGAAAATTTACACACAAAGGAGACTAAAGTTTGAGCATAACACTAATCTGAATTGAATAAGTGTACAATATCCAACCTTATGAAGTCATAGGTTGCTGCAATATATAATTACATGAGAGATTCGAATGCATAAGGATTCCATTCGAAATAGTCAAAAAGCAGGCTTACTAAATCTAGTCAAATCCCCCATAGGTGCATAAAGCAGTTTCCAAATCTACCTAGACGCTCACGAATTGGAAAAGTCAAGTAGGAAAGCTAATAAGTGATGGAAAGACAAATCATACATTATTTTATTAGGAGAAAAGAATGGAGGATGATGAGGGAAAAAGACAAGTCAACTACACCTAGTCTTACTTTCCCTTTTGCCATAAATCTCAATAAAGCAGACAACTTAGCAGAAAAAGAAGATATGAGCTAGGGAGGATATGGAATAAATAAGACATGATAAATATGGTTTCTAGAAGGTTTCCCAAGTGCTCCATGACTCAGTTTTAGCAAGTTTGACTTCTAGGACATGTGGAAGAAAACTTGCATAGAGTAGAATATTAGAAACTAGGAAAATAAGACAAAAATGGATTAATTAATATGTAAGGTAGATAAATATGGGTTGATTATTCTAACACCCCCCCTTAAGCCTGAATTTATAAGTAAATATCAGAAAAATATAGGGCCTATCAACAAGGCTTAGTCAACCTTTACATACTACATGTCCATTTAACCAAGGAAAGAGGCCAAAAACCAGTGGGAAAATCCTCCCTTAAACATGGACAGTTAAAAAAAAATTAAAAATCTTGTCATCAATCATGCTTCATAGCATGATCAGCAATCCCCAGTAGTGATTTGATATTGCTGAATGTCTTCTCACAAAAAAACTTTGGTGAAGATGTCTGCTACTTGTTCTGAAGATGCATAGAAGAGTAGGTGAATGGTGCCATCATGCACAAGTTGTCTGATGTAGTGCATATGGATCTCAATGTGTTTGGTTCTCTATCTCTGAACTAGATCATTGCAGATTTGAATGGTACTTTGATTATCATAATAGATAATAGTTGAAAACTCTTATTCGAAGCCACACTCACCAAGTATCCCCTTGCAACCATAAACATTGAGTTGCTGCATTTACAACTCCTCTGTACTCTGCTTATGTAGATGAGAGTGCTATGGCACTCTATTCTTGCGTAACCAGCTGATTGGCCCTTTAGAAAGCATGAACACATATCCTGATGTTGAATTTCAATCTGTGTTGTCACATGCCCAATCACTGTCAGTAAACCCAATCAAATCAAGATCAGATTTAGCTTTGTAGAAGATCCCATGAGTTCTTGTTCCCTGAACAAAGTTAAGCATCCTTTTGGATGCTCTCCAATGGATCCCATGAGGCTGATCCATGTATCTTGAAGCCACACTTACTGCATAATAAATATCAGGTCGAGTGTGTGTAAGGTACAGAAAACACCCAATCAACTGCCTATACAGTATATTATTTACCATAGGAGAAGAACCTGCTTCTTCAAGCTTCACTCCTGAAAGGAAGGGAGTCTTGCTTGTCTTGCAATCTTTCATGTTGAAATTTTTCAAAAAATATAAAGCATACTTGGAATGATGTACTTTTATTCCATGTTGGGATTGAGCAATTTCGAGACCCAAGAATTGGCTCAACAACCCCAAATCAGTCATAGAAAATGCATGGTTCATTGCATCCTTCAAGGAGGAAATCTCTTTCTTTGAAATTCCTGTAATCAGAAGGTCATCCACATACAATACAATAATCATCAAAGAACCATAAATCAGCTTCAAATAAACATTAGTATTAGACTTGCATCAAACAAAACTCAATGACATCAGAAATCCATCAATCTTGGCATACCAAGCCCTGGGAGCTTGCTTAAGCCCATACAATGATTTCTTTAGCCTGCACACAAAAGATGGATTAGTAAAAAACCCTTGAGTTTTCTGCATGTAAATCTCTTCAGTTAGATCTCCATTCAGGAAAGCACACTTCACATCCATGTGATGTACCTCCCACTGCTTCGAAGCTGCAATGGCTAATGTTAGCCTGATGGAGTCCATCTTTTCCACTGGTGCAAAGGTTTCATTGTAGTCAATACCATGTACCTGTGAGTATCCCTTTGCTACCAATCTGACCTTATATTTCAGAGGTGAACCATCAGCAGCAAACTTAGTTTTGAAAACCCACTTACATTGAACTAGCTTCCTCCCTGGGGGAAGATAAACCAGTTCCCAAGTGTTGTTCTTCTCGAGTGAGCTGAATTCTTCTTTCATGGTTGTTTGCCATCTTGTATCATGTGTTGCATCTTCGTATGTCTGTGGTTCTGATTCAACCATCAAATAGCACTTCTCTACAAACAAAGGGTCTTTCATACACAGGGCACTCTCAAAGTGAGATCTAGTCCTCCGAGGATCACTAGGATTTCCAGCTAGTTCCCCAGCTGCATGAATGGTATTTGCTGCCCATTTTGGTCTTGTAGGACTGTCAGGATCTGAAATTAAATCATAATTATTAGACATATAAGAATCATCAAACTCATTTGTCTCTTCACTTACATTCAATGGTTCTAGTGGTGAAGAACACTCTCCAACTTCAATTGCTGCTAAAGGCTCTTCTTGGAACTGAACACTCCTTTCAATGAAGGATTTGTTTGTGCTCAAATTGATCAGCTTGTACCCTTTTGAATCTTCATAGTACCCAACAAATAGACACTCTTGGCTTTGGGGCTGCAAATCCTTTCTCTTTTCAGTTGGAATTCTATCCCAAGCCTTTGAACCCAAAATCTTGAAATGGGTCACATCTGGCTTGCACCCACTCCAAGCTTCGAAAGGAGTCATACCATCAAGCTGTTTATGAGGAACCCTATTTAGGATATAGGATGCATAGTTTATAGCCTCCATCATATAGATTTCCAGGTTTCCAGGAGTCAAAAATTTGTTGGCAAAGTCTTAGCCTCCATCATACAGGTTGCCATCTCCTTCAGTGATCTGTTCTTTCTCCCAACAACACCATTTTGTTGTGGTGTGTAAGGGATTGAATGCTGCATCTAAATACCTGCATCTTCACAATATTGATGAAATCATACTTGACATACTCACCACCATTGTCATATCTGAGGATCTTGAGTGTAACACCCCGGTTTTGACCCCATTGCATTAAATGTACATGATATATATATTGTAATAATCATGGTGCGGAGCTAAAGGCCAAGGCCCCACCATCGATTGGTTACGCTCTGTTTTGGGTTGAGCTTGTCACCGATGGTATATCGGGGCATGCAGCATATGTATTAAGTTTTTTTATCATGTAAATATGCATCTTTGATTAAAATGAACCCGGCCAGCTACAATCGCGACAACTAAATCGAAAAGGGCATGATTTTCACAAGGATAAGGGTGGGGGAAATGTCAAACCTTGGGCTATGAGAGAAATCCATGTGTCACCTCCCCTTGTCTTCTCCAACTACCAATTCTAATGTTCAGCTGAGTAGTTGGGGCAGTTATGGCTGGGAGTGGAGTGTGGCAGGACTGTCAGTCCTTGCCCACATGCACACTCCACCAGCGGATTGAACTTCACGATGGGCAGAAGAATGACTATGCCCTTCATTCATTCTCTCCACTGCGTGTTATCTCCATGGTCTGTTGATTCCTCATGATTGTCTATTCATCCACGCACATAAGTGGAGCTATTCATCCTCATGCAGGGATCATTGTCTGCTCATTATCCTCACGCATAGGATTTTCTTGGTTTTGGGCTCACACAGCGAGATGGGAGTTGTGCTCTTTCATCCACGATTTGTTGTGAAGGGCCATTCACGTTTTTAGCTATATGTTCTCCTTACAGACTGGTATGGCCGTGTAATCTCCTCATCTTTTTAATGATTGAGATTGGAACTGTTGTTCTTCCCGTGATTTATGGTCGTCATCGTTCTCCTCAAAATTTGTTGTGATTGTTGTGGTCTTCTTTAAATTTGGGGTCTGATGCAAGTTTCCATCACGCACAGACTGTTCGGAGTTTTTTTCCCCATGTTGTGAGTTGTGCTCATTGATTATGTTTTGGGACTATTGTTTTCCCCACGTTCATTGATACGTTTGGTACTGTACAATTCGCTTGGGAGTCGTTTTCCCTTGTGAAGCTGTAATTACTGATTGATTTCTTGCGTGCCATGGTTGGTCTTCAGACTATGTTGGGAGAAGGGATGGGGGCTTGGTTTTCTTGATAAACCTGGTGTGTTTGGAAACCACACAGATAGAGCTAGAGGGCTGGGTTTCTTCTCCACAACCCCTGAATAGCACTGGAAGGGAATGCAGGGCCTGAGGGACTGTGTAGCAGAGAAGGGATTGATTCCTTGTGTTGGGTGTGTGTGGGTGTCTTAGAAGCCGGGCTAGTTCTGGTGTAGGTGTTCTTGGCTCTATAATGAGCTCACCAACTTAGCATTTAGCCTTTCCCAACTCCTTGATGGCCTAATAAACCTAACCATGTTGGCTTGGTTGTCTTGTTGATGGCCTGATAAACCCAACTGTGTTAGCTTTGCTATGTTTTGTGTATCCTTCACTATGTGTAAGCCTGCTTGTTCCCTTATTCCTTGGAGAATCATGCCCAGCTCGCGGGTGGTAGCACTGCTGAGAGATTAAGGAGCACACTGGCCTATGGTTGGGGGGAACGTTGCAGCGACGTAGCTGGTTGCGGAATGAGTTCTTCATAAGATAAGTAATCTTGCCTATTTTACTTCTGCAATCCTATTTACTATTAATGATTATGATGAACATGTTGAATAAACTCTTGTATGAATGTATGTTGCTTCCACTGTGTATGATAAATAATTGCATCTGTGTATGATAAATGATCATGTATGCATGTCTAGTTCAAAGCATTTTATTTCAGCATTTCAGAAATTTTATGGATGCACATGCTCATGGGGCTGGTATCCTGGATGGTTAGCACCATGGTAGCATCCTCTTCACCAGTCAGAGCGTTGGGGATGTGACAGTGTGGTATTATAGCTCATGTTGCAGCATGGGCCTGAATGGACCACAAAGGTGCAGTGACAGAAGAAGGATTTATTTTTTCCCAACAGAGATTAGAGGTTGATGATAGAAAACTTCCACAAATTTGTCTAAGTGTTTGAACAGTCGATTCATCAGAACACTTAGTGGGAAGGACTTTCGATGTATCAGAGGAGCTAAGCGGAAGCATACCCGACGAAGGAAATTTGGAAGGAAAATCGTAGAAAACTTTTCTAAGTGTTCGACGTCCATTGGCAGAAAATAGTTGATCGAGCACCTGTCATTGCGGATGGCTAGACAACTACGCGTTCGACGGGTAAGGCCTCCGACCTCCGACACAGTAAAGAAAGTTTAAAATTTTTCTAAGGCCCAAAATCGTCGACTATCGAAAGAAGATAGTGTTTCGTGTGCCGCCATTTCGGAAGCCTAGAGCACTAGTCTTCTGATGAAAAGAGACTGTCGATACCGATCAGGTTATGCCTCAGCAGATTGGGCCACCGATCAAGAGAAGATCAAAGATTGTGTTCCACCGTTGCGGCTGCTGATGGAACTAATTCGCCGACAAAATAAGAGAATTGAGCCAAGGAAGCGGCGAGAAGGAAGACTAAGAGGGAAAATTTCTCTAAGTCTGAGAATCATCGGCCATCGACGATGGTTAGTGGATAGAGCTTCCGACAACCGATGAGTTTATGATCCACGGAACCCACAGTGGGATCACTACCCACCGTTGCGGCTATCTAATAGACTATCCTTCCGAAGGTTAGAATATTCGATCGCCGACGCGGTAGTGCTTAGCGGATCCGATCATCGATGAACAGCAGAGAAGTTAGTTGTTTTGACCGCCGAAATGTCGGATTGATAGTTGGAATGAGATCCAATTCTGCAAAAAGGAAATTTTGAGTTTTCCAGCATATTTTGACAATGGGATTTTTAGTTGTTTTTCAGTGTATTTTTAGGGGCTGAAAAGGAGAAAGTGGCAGCGATCTTATGTGCCAGATTGCGCGAAAATCATAGATTTACAACAACAACAAAAAATGAGGGCAGTGCCCTCGACCTACCCTGCAGTGGCGCAAGGGGGAAAGCCCCCTTGACCCCCATCGTGCCCCTCATACAGATGTTCTTTGATGAAGAAAATCTTGTGTTTGGGCGAATTTGTTATTATATGATTATTCCAGGAGAAGGTAAATGATTATGATTTATATCAATGATTATGCATCTAACACTTGTGTTACTAACACGTTTGCAGAATCATAGTCACCTTCAAGAGCAGTATTCCAGGTAGTGAAGTTTGGCAAGTAAGTGGTGGTTCACTTATGAGAACCCATGATGGGTATGATGCTCGGGATTCTTACGAGCGAGCAGAAGATGCCATGGGAGAAAATGTCCGTAATAGAAGTAATGACATTGAGTCTAATGGAAGGATATTCCAAGAGACACCGTCAGATGTTGCAGCCACCATGAGAAGCTTGATTAAATCCCAGGAAGAGCAGAATCAGTTGAATGCTACTATGTTGCAGAGTTTGACGGACTTACAGAGAAAGATAGACTCTGGACGAGGTACAACAAGACCAGAAGGCAGTAAGAGCAGTACTAGGAGAAGGAGAAGGACTCCTAGTGGATCATCTGACTCCGAAGAATCCAGCGGGGATTCAAGTTCTTCTTCTCATAAAAGGAAAAGAGAGAGACACCATAGGGACCACTCTCGTGATGAATTTAAGAAAGCTAAACCTCCTACATTTGATGGTGAGGTAAAGACTGGACAAGAGGCTGAAGCTTGGCTTCTTGGGATAGAGAAGTACATTCAAGTGCATGATTATTCAGGAAACATGAAGGCAAGAGTTTCCATATTCAATCTGAATGGAAGAGCATCCATTTGGTGGGAACACTTCAAGCAAGTAAAGAGGATCAGTGAAAGGAGACTTAAGTGGAAGTAGTTCAAGAAGTATTTCAAGCAAAAATATCTCTCTGACAGATATTATGATGATAAGATCAAGGAGTTCCATGAGATGAGATTGGGACAGTAGACCATGGAAGAGTATGCGAATAAGTTTTTGGAGCTGTTGAGGTATGTCTGGTACATTAGAGATGAAAAAGTGAAGGTCCAGCATTTTCTGAGTGGATTACCTTAGTCTTACAAAGATAGAATTGAGTTTTATGAACCTAGAACTCTTGAAGAAGCTATAAGGAAGGATAAGTATTGCTATGAGCAAAGCAAAGGTAAACCTGATTACCATAAGGCATGGAAGGACAAGAAGAATGAGAAGTTTGACCAGAGAAAGAAAGGTTTCAAACCTTCTAACTTTAGGAATCAGCAGAAGCAGCCATCCCAAGCTACAAGTAAACCAGTTGTAGTGATAGGAGAAAAGACTAAGGATCCACAACAGAATAAAGGGCCACTCCAATGTTGGAAATGTGGAGGACCCCACATGCGTCAGAATTGTCCACTCAAGAATGAGAGTGCAAGGCCAACTTATAACATTCAAGAAGCAGAAACAGTGGGTCAAGTAGCAAGGGCAGTCCCTAGGATCTATGCATCACTGGAGGACCGCCAGGAAGATCACCAGTCAACTATGGTTGAAGTAGCAGGTAATATTGTTGAGCAATATGTTTCTATTTTGATTGATCCTGGTTCTACGCACAGTTGCATTACTCCTAGAGTAGTGGAGATTTGTGTTTTTAAGAAAGTAAAGCATAGGAAGTCTTGGTTAGTTCAGCTAGCCACTGGAACTAAGAGAAAGGTCAGTGAGGTGGTAGAGAAATGTCCATTGGTCATGAATGGATTGGTCACTTGTGTAGATCTGAATGTTCTACCACTTGGTTCCTATGATGTTCTCATTGGAATGGATTGGTTAGAAGCTCATAGGGTGAAGCTTGACTATTACAATAAGACTTTTGAATGCATGAATGAAGAAGGGAACCTAGTAGTTGTGAAAGGTATTCCAAAGGTGATTTCAATACGGCAGGTTTCAGTAATGCAGTTAAAGAAGTTCTGTAGGAAGGGTTGCCAGTTGTATGCAGCTCATATTTTGGAGACATCAAGAGATGAAACTCCTAGGTTGGAGGACTATCAGGTGTTACAAGAATTCAGGGATGTGTTTCCTGATGAGATTCTAGGGCTTCCTCCAAAGTGAGACATTCATTTCACTATTGAACTTGTGCCAAGAGTAGCACCAGTGTCCAAGGCACCCTACAGGATGAGTACACCAGAGATGCTAGAGTTGAAGATGCAACTGCAAGAGTTGTTGGAAAAGAAGTATATATGGCCGAGTGTGTCTCCTTGGGGAGCATTGATTCTGTTTGTAAAGAAGAAAGATGGTACACTCAGGTTATGTATTGATTATAGAAAATTGAACAAGGTTACTGTGAAGAATAAATATCCTTTGCCTAGGATTGATGACCTCTTTGATCAAATGAGAGGAGCAAAGGTATTTTCCAATATTGAATTGAGGTTTGGTTACCATCAGGTGAGAATCAAGGATGAAGACATTCACAAGACAGCCTTCAGGACAAGGTATGGAGATTATGAGTTTGTAGTGGTGCCATTTAGCCTCACAAATGCACCAGCTACATTTATGTGCCTTATGAATAGTGTCTTCAGCAGGTATTTGGACAAGTTTGTTCTTGTTTTCCTTGATGACATTCTTGTTTATTCTAAGAATGAGGAAGAACATGAAGAGCATTTGAGATTGACATTGCAATTGTTCAAGGAGCATCAGTTGTGTGCAAAACTAAGCAAGTGTGACTTCTATAGAGATAGAATTCAGTATTTGGGTCACATTATCTCAGAGGAGGGTATATCCGTGGACCCTGAAAAGATTGAAGCCATTATGAATTGGCCTACTCCAAGAAATGTGACAGATATAAGGTCTTTTATGGGACTTGCAGGATACTACAAGAGATTCATTGAGGGATTCACCAAAGTTGCACATGCCATCACTTCTTTGCAAAAGAAGGGGATGAAGTTCGAATGGACATCGAGGTGTGAAGAAAGCTTCCAGCGGTTGAAGAATCTTCTCACCAGTGCACCAGTATTGAAGGTTGCAGACCCAGTGAAATATTTTGTGGTGTGTACCAATGCATGTGGACAAGGGCTTGGAGGAGTCCTTATGCAGGACAACCACGTGATATGTTATGAGTCAAGAAAGCTGAAGGAACATGAGAAGAACTATGCCACTCATGATCTCGAGCTTGCAGCCATAGTACATTCTCTCAAGATGTGGAGACATTACTTGATGGGTAGGATATTTGAACTCAGAACAGATCACTGTGGACTGAAGTATCTATTTGATCAGCCTACTTTGAATGCTAGGAAAGCAAGATGGCTGGAGTTTTTATGTGAGTTTGATTTTGAAATCAAGCACATAAAGGGAAAAGAGAATAAGGTAGCTGATGCACTCAGCAGGAAGATGCAAGAAATGCATGTGGCATCTCTTAGTATTTGCCAATCAGATTTGAGGCAGCAGATTGTTAATCATGTTGTTGGAGATGAATTGTATGAGCAGGTAAAAGACAAATTGCAGCAACAAAGTCTTGAGAAGAGGTATGAGGGATATAAATTGGAAGAAGATGGACTTCTCACCTATAAAGGTAGAATTCATATTCCAGATGTAGTATATTTGAGGAGAGTTTTTATGGATGAAATCCATCAAGCTCCGTATTCTAGTCACCTAGGCTATCAGAAGACAATTGCTACAGCTAGAAAGCAGTACTTTTGGCCGGGAATGAAAAAGAATGTGGCTGAATACATTTAAAGGTGTATGAAATGTCAACAGGTAAAGGTTGAGCATCAACACCCTGTAGGTTTGTTGCAGCCTTTGCCAGTTTTGGAATGGAAATGCGAAGTTATTTCCATGGATTTTATTACAGGATTGCCGATGACTTGGAGACAACATGATTCCATCATGGTTGTGGTAGACAAGTTGACAAAGGCAGTACATTTTATAACGGTTAAGTCTACACATAAGACGGATGACATTGCAAAGATCTTCATGAAGGAGATTTTCAAATTGCATGGGTTGCCAAAGGCAATAGTCTCCAATAGAGATGTCAAGTTCACTTCCAACTTCTGGAAGGGGTTGTTTGCAGATCTGGGTACAAAGCTAAACTTCTGCACTGCATACCATCCTCAGACAGATGGGCAGACAAAGAGAGTTAATCAGGTGCTTGAAGATATGCTTCGCATGTATGTAATGGACAAACCAACCAGGTGGGAAGATTACTTGCATTTGGTAGAGTTTGCTTATAACAATGGACATCAAGCATCCTTGGGGATGAGTCCATATGAAGCTTTGTATGGAAGAAGGTCTAGGACACTAGCGACTTGGGACAATCCAGTGAACAGGATTGTACTTGGACCAGAATTGCTCAAGGAAATGGAGCAAGAGGTTGTAAAGATTAGGCAAAAGCTGAAAGCAGCACAGGATAGATAGAAAAGCTATGCAGATAAGCATAGGGTGAGCAGGGAGTTCAGTGTTGGGGATCATGTTTACCTCAGAGTGAGGGAAAGGAAGAGTTCCTTGAAGCTTGGAAGTTGTGCCAATCTGTCACCTAGATACTATGGGCCATTTGAAGTGCTTGAAAGAATAGGTCCAGTTGCATATAGACTTGCATTGCCTGCTAGCACTAGAGCTCATAATGTTTTTCATGTTTCTTTGCTTAAGAGATATGTACATGATCCTAACCATGTGATAAATTGGGATGTGATTCAAGTGGAACCCGAGGGAGAGTTCCGGATCGAGCCAATGCGCATCCTCGACAGGAAGGTCACGATGCTCTGGAACCGGTCCATAGGGCAGGTAAAGGTGCAATGGGAGCACTACGGACCTGAAGAGGCTACATGGGAGCTGGAGGATGCCATGCGATTGGCACATCCATTTTTGTTCAATTTTGCGGAACACTGAGGCGATACCAGTGTAGCATTTTGTTCAAATTTTGTAAAGCACTGAGGATAGTGCTATTGAAGGGGGAGGGGAATGTAACACCCCGGTTTTGAAACCGTTGCATTAAATGTACATGATATATATATTGTAATAATCATGGTGTGGAGTTAAAGGCCAAGGCCCCACCATCAATTGGTTATGCTATGTTTTGGGTTGAACTTGTCACCGATGGTATATCGGGGCATGCAGCATACATATTAAGTTTTTTTATCATGTAAATATGCATCTTCAATTAAAATGAACCCGACCAGCTATGATCGTGACAACTAAATTGAAAAGGGCATGATTTTCGCAAGGATAAGGGTGGGGGAAATGTCAAACCTTGGGCTATGAGAGAAATCCATGTGTCACCTCCCATTGTCTTCTCCAACTACCAATTCTAATGTTCAGCTGAGTAGTTGGTGCAATTATGGCTGGGAGTGGAGTGTGGTAGGACTGTCAGTCCTTTCCCACATGCACACTCCACTAGCGGATTGAATCTCACAATGGGCAGAAGAATGACTAAGCCCTTCATTCATTCTCTCCGCTGCGCATTATCTCCATGGTCTATTCATTCCTCATAATTGTCTATTCATCCACGCGCATAAGTGGAGTTGTTCATCCTCACGCAGGGATCATTGTCCACTCATTATCCTCATGCATAGGATTTTCTTGGTTTTGGGCTCACACAACGAGCTAGGAGCTGTGCTCTTTCATCCATGATTTGCTATGAAGGGCCATTCACGTTCTCAGCTGTATGTTCTCCTTACGGACTGGTATGGCCGTGTAATCTCCTCGTCATTTTAATGATTGAGATTGGAACTGTTGTTCTTCTCGTGAGTTATGGTCGTCGCTGTTCTCCTCAAGATTTGTTGTGATTGTTGTAGTCTTCTTTACATTTGGGGTCTAGTGCAAGTTTCCCTCACGCACTGACTATTTGGAGTTGTTTTCCCCATGTTGTGAGCTGTTCTCACTGATTAAGTTTTGGGACTGTTGTTTTCCCCATGTTCACTGATACGTTTGGGACTATACAATTTGCTTGGGAGTCGTTTTCCCTTGTGAAGCTGTAATTTCTGATTGATTGCCTGCGTGCCATAGTTGGTCTTCGGACTGTGTTGGGAGCAGGGATGGGGGATTGGTTTGCTTGATAAACCTGGTGTGTTTGGAAACCACACAGATAGAGCTAGAGGGTTGGATTTCTTCTCCACAACCCCTGAATAGCACTCGAAGGGAATGCAGGGCCTGAGGGACTGTGTAGCAGAGAAGGGACTGATTCCTTGTGTTGGGTGTGTGTGGGTGTCTTAGAAGCTGGGCTAGTTCTGGTGTAGGTGTTCTTGGCTCTGTAATGAGCTCACCAGCTTAGCATTTATCCTTTCCCAACTCCTTGATGGCCTGATAAACCTAACCATGTTGGCTTGGCTGTCTTGTTGATGGCCTGATAAACCCAACTGTATTAGCTTGGCTGTGTTTTGTGTATCCTTAGCTATGTGTAAGCCTGCTTGTTACCTTATTCCTTGGAGAATCATGCCCAACTCAGGGGTGGCAGCGCTGCTAAGAGATTAAGGAGCACGTTGGCCTATGGTTGGGGGGAATGTTGCAGCGACGTAGCTGGTTGCGGAATGAGTTCTTCATAAGATAAGTAATCTTGCCTATTTTACTTTTGCAATCCTATTTACTGTTAATGATTATGATGAACGTGTTGAATGAACACTTGTATGAATGTATGTTGCTTCCACTGTGTATGATAAATAATTGCATCTGTGTATGATAAATGATCATGTATGCATGTCTAGTTCAAAGCATTTTATTTCAGAATTTCAGAAATTTTATGGATGCACATGCTCATGGGGCTGGTAGCCCAGATGGTTAACACCATGGTACCATCCTCTTCACCAGTCAGAGGGTTGGGGACGTGACATTGATATTCCTCCTAGACTGGTTTTCAACCAAGGCCTTAAAGACTTTTAAGAGGACAAAAACTTTAGACTTATGCTTTAGGTAGTAAACCCAACAATAACTGGAAAAGTCATCTATGAAGTTCAATGCATATTTGTCTTGACTCATTGACATATGAGGAAATGGACCACCAACATCACTATGGATGAACTCAAGAGGTGCATAGGTTCTCTCATGACTAGCTCTCTCAAATTTATGCTTTGGGTGTTTTCCTAGGATACAACCTTGATAGACTCCCTTGGAAAACTTAATCTTTGGTAACCCTATGACCATTTCTTTTTCACTTAGATCAGAAAGATACTTATAGTTAAGATGGATAATCTTTCATGCCAAAGCTTGCTTGCCTCATTAGCATGAATCAGAAGAGCAGAGGGGTTTGAGTAGGGTAGAAAATGTGAAAACATGTATACCTTCGAAGTGTGATCTACAACTCCTTTTGCAATGACTTTACCATTCGAGATCTCTATGATCTCAACATCATTAGGGGAGAAGATGACCTTCTTTGGATACCCTATGTGATTCATTTGATACACTGACAAGAGGTTAGAGGCAAGACCTAGAACATACAATACATTACTGAACCTACCATGGTAAAGATCAATCCTTCCTTTCCTCAAACTTTCAGTGAGAGAGTCATCTCCCAGCACTATTGGTGGACCTTTCTACATGTCAAGAGAGGAGAATGCATCCTTGGTTGAAACCATATGTCTTGAAGCTCCAAAGTCTATAATGAAGCTAGGTGAGCCTGATGTGCCAGCAACCAAGGCATGTACTCTCTCTCTGTCCTCTAAATTTGATCCTCCTTCCCTCTTCTTTGAGCAATCAGGAAGGGAGATGTTATTCTTCTCCAGGAGTTGGGTCAACATTTCAATTTGCTTCTTCATGTAGGGGCTTTCAGGATGATAGCCCTTACTGCAGTATGTGCACTTTCACATTTCTCCTTTGTTCTTCTTCTTCTGGAAGTTCTTCTTGGAGCCTTGGGGCTCCTCTTGAGACTTGTTCTTGTCTCTCTTTTGCTCAAGTGGCTTCTTAGCTTTCTTCTTGCCTTTTGAATCCACCCTCAAATCTCCAGCAACCAAATCCTGGTCTTTGGAAGGTTTGATGGTGCCCATCATCACCAGTTTATCTTGTTCTTGTGTGAGGGATTCCATGAACTCTGCAAGCTTAGGCATCTTCCAGGATCGAGCTGTCAACTTGGTGGCATGGAAGGTCGAAACAAACATTGAATAGTCAGGGCCAAGCTTTGAGAGTATGGCCAAAACTAGTTTCTCCTTTTTCTTTTCAATTCCACACTGTTTTAACTACAAAACAAGGGCTTTAAACTTGGAAAAGTAGAGTTGCAAGGATTCGAAGCTGCTGGGACTCAAAGAGATCAATTCATTCTCGATTTGATGTCCTCTCATCTCATCTATCTTACCAAAAATATCTACAAGCTTCTCCCACACTTCATTAGGTGATGTCAATCCATCAAGATGGAAGAGGAGGTCTTTGGATATGCTCAGACACATAAGGCCATAGGCCTCATCCCTCTTGTTGTGCCATTTAATTTTCTCTACAGCTGCATTGGTATCTACCTCAGTTGCCATAGTCACCCTGTAGAGACCCTTTTATCTCAACAGTATCTCCATTTATGCTTTCCATTCAAATAAATTAAATGGATTCAAGATGATCTTCTGAGATTGATCCATAGCTCTAAACTGTGCCCTTCAACCAGCAGAATGTGCTCCCAATCAAGATGTCGAACCTGCAATAGAAATATGGAAGGAGAGAAATAGATCTACAAAGGCTCTAATACCATGTGTAAATTGAACCCAAGTGATAGAACAATTGCACTCACAAAATTGCTAATCAAACATGCAAATTTACACACAAAGGAGACTGAAATTGGAGCATAACACTAATCTGTATTGAATAAGTGTACAATAGCCAACCTTATGAATTCATAGGCTGCTTCAATATATAATTACATGAGATATTTGAATTCATAAGGATGCCATTCGAAATAGTAAAAAATCAGGCTTACTAGATCTAGTCAAATCCCCCATAGGTGTATAAAGCAGTTTCCAAATATACCTAGAGGCTCACAAATTGGAAAATTAAATTAGGCAAGCTAATAAGTGATGGAAAGACAAATCATGCATGCTTTTATTAGGAGAAAAGAATGGAGGATGATGAGGGAAAAAAACAAGTCAACTACACCTAGTCTTACTTTCCCTTTTGCCATAAATCTCAATAAAGCAGGCAACTTAGCAGAAAAAGTAGACATGCTAAATATGGTTTCTAGGAGGTTTCCCAAGCACTCCATGACTCATTTTTAGCAATTTTGACTTCTAGGACATGTGGAAGACAACTTGCATAGAGTAGAATTTTGGAAACTAGGCAAATAAGACAAAAATAGATTAATTAATATCTAAGGTAGCTAACTATGGGTTGATTATTCTAACACTAACACTAAGGGATGAGAAGCATACATTTTTCTATATGTTCTTAGTAGATCCCCATTGATATTTCCACCACACTTGCACCTACATTCCATTCTCAACAACAACAAAATAAAAAAGAATGATAGATATTAAGCATTAGAACCTACTCTAGCATATATCAATCCAATATATATACAATAAAAGTAACTATATCCATGGATAAAAAATATTCATAGTTACACATATAATGGACAAGAAATGGATATTTATATGAATTATAAACAGAGATATAAGTGACAAACTCTGTTGGCACCTCATCGAAATTGAGAAACTAAGTCCTCCACCTTGGCCTCCACCACTTCAATCCTCCATCTCAATGGAAAGCTCATAACATAATGGCAAGATTGAGAAGAGCATCAATTGTTACTCAAAAGACAAAGGGATTCAAACTCAATTATGTAAGAATGGGTAACAAATCCACTATAGTTTCTTTGCTCTCACAAGTTATTCCCCATAATGCATCCAAGTAGCCCAATATATAACCCTTCATTAGGAAGTGAAGGGTCGAGTCAGAGCATTTCCAGGAATATGGAACGCTAATAGTCAATTTATTCAATACTTGATAAGGAAAACTCCGAATATTTTATTTTTGGACACATTTACTGATGTACATGGGTCATAGTGGAGCAAGTTGCATGGCGGTCTGTAAGTTGGTGACCCACGTATAATAATAAACAGGAATTTTTAAGGGATTTTTTGGAGCATCAAATTTTATATTGAGCAAAGGGGGTCCAAAGAGTCTGCATAAGGACATGGAAGGCCATAAAAACATGATCTACCAAGTGTGGTAAAATCAGATATAACAGATGCCCCCTGATGTTTGAGGTCATAGGGGTAACATGATGGCCAAAATACATTATACAAATCCCTGAAGTGGAGTAATGAAGACCTAGGTGGAAAAAAAAACCACTCATCAATACAATGCACTGATAAATCTCGGCATGTGACTGCAAATATGAAGTGTAGTAGTCCCCTGATACATAATAGTACAATGGCCATGAATAGGCATATGTCACATGTGGTCATTTCCATGTACAATATACAGTGAAATAAGATCTTCATATTGAATGAAGACATCTGATCATACACTAGAATCTGCTCATGATAACTGACGTCTCATAGATATTGGCATAGTCAAGGAGGTAACGTATATGGAATTCCACCAAGCTTGGAGGTCTTCTATATAAATCGCCACGTGTACATGTCCCATCATGCAAATAAGGGTGTCGAGGTCGAACATGATGGACCATCCTCTGATTACTAATCGTTGATGTATATCGTTAACAGATGCGAGAAATACCACCGATAATGATAATGGGAACCGAGGTATAGAGTGAAATCAAACAAGTGTGAATAGATGTGTTGAAGTCGAACACATGAGAGAGTCCATTGATCAAGGGACATTGATGTATTCCCAAATCTGTCGATGGGGAGAGAACTTGCCACTGATGACTGCAAGTCTCAAGGAACTCAATGGACTCTAGATCCATATTCTAGAATAAATGATATGAATTCAATTGAATGGAATCCGCTGGAAGGAGGGAATTAAGGAATCCCCCGTTAACCAATAAGAGGTACACATCAATGCTGGCTAATTTGGAAGAAATCATACTATTGTCATCAGATCTGCTCCAACAAAGTTTATAAGTTTCTGGTAGCACACAGAAAGGTTTCATCTAAGGTGGCCCTCGATTGATCCCACAGTTTAAATTCAAATGCTTATGCTCTGTCCAAGAATTTATGAAAATGACAAATTGCCAGTAAGAATATACTTCAATTCAGAGGTTTTTAATAATAGCCCAAATGAGACAGCTTATTTCCGCATGCTATTGAATAGAAAGAATGTCACCAATTTTATTGTATACTTTTGTTGGATGCATACTTCAGTGTTGTTGTCTTTCATGGTGTGACTATTGCTTAGTGGTGCAACATGGGCTATCATAATTAACCATAGCATCAGGCATTTGCTCAATTATTGCAAGCACCTCATGATGATGCACAGGTTATTATCGAGGAACAATTTCCTACATCTAGATTGGTTATCTGTAAACAATATGGATCACTTTGCACCATTGCTCCAAAGCAGGGTAATAGGATGCTTTTGAGCCCATAATTTCTAGGTAATTACAACTCACCAGCAACAATATTAGTGGTTCAGTTCCTAAGAGTATTGATATGTATTACTACAAGCACTTCAGCAAGGCTCAATCAGATTATTCCCTGGATATATTACCATAAAGTCATTGGTGTAACCAACTTTCTTTTATTTGTATAGGGAAAGGCTGCTGCAACAAATACTTCTGCTATATTGGAGAGCACTCTGGGTGTGAAATTTGTGCATCGAACAAAATATCTAGAGGAGAAACAGGAAAAAAGTCAAATTTGGAATGAAACATGGCTTTCAAGCTTCTTCTTCTGGCCGTGCAACTATGAACTCTTTGTTAAACAATCACTAAATATGGAGATGGCAATTGTGATGGCAATTGTGATGGCAAGGGAAGCTAACATAGATTGGATTATTCATCTTGATACCGATGAGCTTCTTCATTCAGGAGGTGCCAGGGAATATTCACTAAGGCAATTGTTGTTAGATGTTCCAAATAATGTTGATATGGTGGTATTCCCAAATTATGAGAGTGCCATTAAAAGAGATGACATAAAGGATCCTTTTAGTGAGGTATCGATGATTATGAAGAATTATGACCATGTTACAAAGGAGACATATTTTGGGTTATATAAGGAGGTAACTCGAGGGAATCCAAATTACTTTTTAACTTATGGTAATGGAAAAGCTGCTACATGAATTCAAGATTCCAGACAGAAATGGAGATGTTGTTAAAGCTTCTCCATCGCCATCTTATATCTCTGATTGGTTATTATGAGGATCATTCTGAAATGATTCTGTTCTATGAATACATTCCTAATGGGACTCTTCAAATTCATTTATATGGGTCCTCCATTGCCATAGAAATAGAGGCTTGAGGTATGTATAGGAGCAGCCAGGGGTCTCCATTTTCTCCATACTAGAGCAGCTCAAGGTATCATTCACCGATATGCGAAGACCACCAACATTTTGTTGGATGATAATTTTTTGGTGAAGGTAGCAAACTTTGGGCTTTCAAATACTGGACCCACTCTGGATCAGACCCATGTGAGTATTGCAGTGAAAGGTAGTTTTGGGTACCTTGATCCTGAGTACTTCAGAAGATAGCAACTAACAGAGAAATCTAATGTGTATTCTTTTGGAGTAGTGTTGCTGGAGGTCTTGTGTGAAAGGTCGAATCTTAATCATGTTCTCCCTAGAGAGAAATTCAATATAGTAGAGTGGGAAATGCACTGACAGAAAAAGGGCATGCTTGAAAATATCATTAACCCTCATCTTGTTGGGACCATCCACTCTGGTTCTCTAAAAAATCTTGGTGAGACAGCCGAGAAGTGCTTGGAAGAGTAGGGAATTGACAGGCCTGCCACGGGAGATGTTCTATGGAACCTGGAATATGCATTTCAACTTCAGGAGACAACCATGCAAAATGACCCAGATAAGAATAGTACAAATCACATTGCAGACATTCCTTTGCACTACCCAGAGCCTGATCCTTTTGATACTAGCGTTATTGGTAGAGGTGTTGGTGGAAGTGACAATGATTTAGAATATGCAACCACAAGTGCAGTGTTCTCACAATTGGTGAATCCTCGGGGAAGGTGATTGTAGAAAAATTTAAATTGGAATGCAGCTAACCACCTTTGTCCAAATGGAGCACATCATTGGCACAATTACATGAAAACACCAAATGAAATCAAATTGGAAGACGCAGCAGTATTGCACTACACTTACACAAAGTTCATTGATTTGACATCAAGAAGAGACTGTTGTAGTTACAATCCTACAAAGGAGGATGTCAAGAGATGCTTCATGCTAGAATTTGACTGTTCTACATTTATAATTGCTTCAACTACAACTATGGAGGAGAGTGATATGAATAGCTGGACTTTCAGAAGAAAGTAGCTAACCAGTATAAGGCCTTGCATGATCCAACCTAGCAGATTGTGGATGCATTAATGCCAATAGATGATATCCACAAAATTTTGAAGGGGTCATTGTCTATGATTATGAACTAAAGATTGGCTAGAGTATATTTAGGTACAGATGATGACTCTTCCTCAAAGAGCTCATCAATACTCATCCATGAATGCAAGTGGCATTTCATTTAAGTGTTCTAGTCATAGTAGAAGTATAACCCTATTAAATAGAGACATGGGTCATTTTCTTGTTTGATTAGCTAAACTTGGAAAAAACGCATTAGACTAGATCCAAAAAATGCTAAAGAGGTTAGTTTTGCTATCTTATATATATATTTCATTGTAAAAATATTTGGGGGAGAATGAGGAAGGAGAGGGTACCAGCCAAGAGGGCTATGGAAATATTTGAACATTCTGATACTAGAGTGGCAGGAGCATGTATACACTCTGTTTTTGTTAGCTTCTTTGAAATGATTATGTTCATATGAGCCGCCTTTCTCTTTCAATAATTGAATTTCATGTGTTGTGATTTATCGTGTGTATGGTCAATTAAAATCCATTGCTATATTCTCATGATTAATGTGAAGTTATCCTTAAGTACTATATGCAGAACCCGATTCATGTTTTTCATAAATTCATACTTGTAGCTTTGTCTTATCAATCTTGATTGTGATATATATGCTGTTGTTTAGTATTGGATTTCAAATGTAGCTTGATTTCTGGAGTAAATCTACCTACCACCAAATTCCATAGATTCATTTTCCAATTATCCATTAAACCAATTTAATATTTGTCTAAGCTTGACCCTAGCAGTCGCGGTTCAACTTTAGTGATAACACATACGAACAATATGTGCATGAACCAGTAACTGTATTGAGAATGGTCAACATGCAAAGACAAGATAACAAAGGAGTGGCTAACTCAGGCTAAAAATTCCATCGAACAAGAGCATAAGGCAGATGGAGACTCATAGGAAACATAGACTCAACATGAAAACTAGGACCACTCTATGACATAAGAGGCATCAACAAAAGCTCCATAGGGACTAGAAGCATAACCAGACATCTCAAAATAACGATTAATTCTCCTAAAGTTATACTAATAACACAACCAATGGATGAAATATACAGTTCTATGTTCGAAGATGACACGACACGACAACTTCCAACGTAATATAATTTCCCCTCCAACTTTTTATGTTTTTTTTTTATTTTTTTTCCTTTTTCATATTGGAAATATTGAAAAATAATAAAATTGCTTATAATACAAAACTAGGAGGAAACGAGTTCCACAGGAAAGCAAACTAGTTCCAAGCAGTGGAACATACCTATGCTTAATGCAAGGAATCATATGCAAGATAAAGACACTCAGGGGGATGTCTCCTCTAGGTATGGTATGATCAAGCTGCAAAAGATATATGGGACACTCTACTTGGATAGGATTGAGACAAGCTCGGGAAATAAGGCTCATAAAACAAAATCAAGGAGCTAGCATAAAGCTCAATACAGCAAGCAGACGCATGAAATGCAATTACAACTTGATATAAATGGGAGTCCTTGTGGGAGATGGCCAGCATAAATTTCAATAAAGAATATGAAGTTCTTGCTCAAAATACATGGTGGGGATCCAAGGGACTCCCATACCTAAGGGAGGACTCTCAACATGGGTACTAAATGGAAAAGAGGGATCTATCTAGGGCACCCATGAGTAGGAATGTTCTACCACTTACGTAATGCCACTTCTAGTAATAGTGTGAAGGTTCTGTAACATTATGAACTGGGTTCGTACCTATATTTAAGGCAACACGGTCATAGGATGATGCATGATGCATATGAAAACGATATCCTATCCTATATTCCATATTGAAATTATACATGTTATAGACACGAACGAGTCAAGACCTCAACGAAAGTGCACTCAAAACAAGACCCTACACCACAGTATTAGGCAAAAAAAACTCAAAAAGGTTAATAAAAGTCCAAACTATAGGCTAAGTGGGTAAAAATTTCAAAAGAAATTTGATAAATAGTAAAAATTCACATTTTCACCAATAACATTTTGGTTTTTTACCACAAATAGTGCATTTGGAGCTATTTGGACCACCAACTTCAACTGTCAATTCTGGGAGGTAGGAGCAACGAAATCATGAGTCGTCGGGACCAGGTAAATCCTACTCTCATTCCCTATCTATTCCATGCATTTATTTTCATTTTTCATGGTATATTTTTTGTTGGAATATTCGATAATACTAAGAGGGGGGGGTGAATCAGTATTGATAGCTTTTAACGATATAAACCACTTTTCATTTATTTATTAACACACATGATCAACAAGAACACATATAAAACAAATTTATCATGGAATCCCAATTGGGTAAACCACCAATACTTCCTATTACTGCAAAATTATATTTACGAATAGTTGTTTCCTACTTCTACAGACAAGGATGTTACTACACCCTATTTACCAGCAACCACTGGAAGGAGGCTACAACCCCCTTGTTTTATCAGCTTCTACTGGTAGGATGCTACTACACCCTATTTACCAGCTACAACTAGAAGGAGGCTACGACCCCCTAGCAAGCATGTCGCTTGCCCTAGTGCCTCTCAACCTCTCTCATATGATAATTTGGTCTCTGATGGTTCTTCAATCAATCTATCAATTGAATGTACAGAGACAAATATTTGAAGGTATAAACTATTGTTTATATACCCTCAAACATTAAACAGTCACCTACCGTCATCGTGACTCTCCAAGAGAACTAAAACAATTCGAAATTAATTCTATGTTAATCAAATTTTTACTATTTATTTTTCCAGTTGCTACCTTTAGCAACGATCCTTTTGCAAAGTCCTTTTCACAAGATACTTTATGCACCGTTGATTTCTTGTGAACTCTTCAATAATGTTGATTTGATGCGGATTGCAAATGCGTGTTTTGACTTTTCTCAAATGGTCCTCCCACAACTACCTTTCCGCAAGGTACTTTCCACAACAGTCTTTCTGCACCATTGATTTCTTGTGGCCTCTTCCTAAACCATTTCTGTGAGATCAGATGCAGATTGCAGATTGTGGATTTTCCAAACTCCTTAAAAATGCTTCTGCAATTTTCTTTCCATAATATTTATTCTGTGTCGTCGATCTCATGCGAACTCTTTCCTGATCATCGGTTTTAGATTAGATGCGGATTGCGGCTTTTCCAAATTAGTTCAAACTACTACAATTTTTCTTCCGCAATGTTGATCTTTTGTGGACTCTTTTTGGACCATCGATCTTGCAAATTACGGGTTTTCCAAATTTGTTGAAAACACTTCCGCAAATCCCTTTCCGTAATTTTTCTTCTACGTCGTTGATCTCTTGTAGAATCTCTTTCGATCTTCAATCTTACGGATTGCAGATTGTGAAATGAAGAACCACATTTTCCCATTTTGTACCTCCACAATTTTCTTCCGCAACTTTTTTTTTGCATTTATTCTGAACAATTGGATCTGTTCATGTCACCTCTTCCAAAAAAAAGGTACAGGGCCTAACAGGTTGTCTCGGGCTCCAGGTTAGTGACTTCTTGTGGATTCCAAGCACCTATATCCCCCACAATACCTTTTCTCTTCACGTGGAATTCCATAGTGAGTCCAGTGCATATAAACACATATACACTCATAAGCATTTCCAATGTGGGATAAATCCCAATTGTCAAATCAATTTGTACGGTTGATCACCTGATGGGATGGTTTCCAAGTCTTTGTAATGAATTATGTTGCAGATCATCATCTCCTCTACCTCTTGAATCAATCAACCCCTACTCATCGAACTACCATCTGACTATGTAATTTCTTTGTCAGCTATATTGTCTTTGGTTATTCCTCTATCATTATTGAACTTCTTTGACATCAATGACAACTATTGTCAACAATATCCCCCTTTGGAATTGATGGAAACTCCTTTTTTTTTCTCCCTTTGGAATTAATAACAAAGGTTTCTTCTTCCTGACAGCTCCCCCTGTCAACATATCTCCCCCTGACATGATGTATTTTTCTCCTTTTTATTCATTATAAGGATATTACTCCTTGTTGGAAAAAATCCACCAACAAAGCCTTGTCGACAGGGGTTCTCACTCTGTCGACTCCCAACCAGCATGATCTGCCTGAGCACTAGCCTAGACAGGTTTTACCCTACCCAGCAACATTTGCAGATTGGACGAAGTCTCGCCTAAGATATTCAAGGGAGAGATACTGGAACCAAGTTTCTGGCGGTAAGAAGGGAAGATATGGCATTCGATGGGTATAGCAGCATAAATATTAGATTACAGAACTAATACAGTGATCATAATCTATCTTCATTGCTACAGATCTAACAAATTGTATCATTCATTTGTCATAGCAGTTCAACACAATAGTATAAAGCAACTTAAACCATCAATTATCAGAAATGTAACCAAATTAGGAGAGATAGCAGCGACATCAGTAAATCATAATAGAAATGTGATAGAATTGGGGTAGATCATGGAATCATAAATCATAACATATTCAACACACTTCTCATTGATATCACAACAGAGGAACCAGGAAAATAGAAGACAACATTTATGCAACAACTGTCATATCATATTAATTCTGCGTAATAGATCCAAAACAAACAATTCTTCTCCATAGTAGGAGACAAAATACATCACAAAAATCTAGATAGATCGCAGATACAATAGAAGATTCTCCAAAACCATAAGGAGATCATAGTAGACCTCGTGCGATTATCTCTAACCTCTGATAGCTCGTGACCTCGTTCGTAATCAAGATAATGTTGTCTCTTTTACAATTGAAAAACTAGATCTATATATAGGCTTGCGCCTTTACATTGAAGGTCCACTTCTAACTAACTTCTAACCACTAATGACCTATGGAAACAAAACTTGGTCAAATAATATATTAAATATTCAAAAAACGTTATCTTTCTGCCCATCGCACTGATCTAGCCTTGCATGGTGTCACGTGAGCTTGTACAGCTACCACGATGCTATGCAACTCACTTACCAAAACCCCTGCCAACAGGCCCCCAACACAATCTTATGGCTCATCCTCGAGCCACGTTAGGTTGACAGGGTATATGTCGATGTCTTGGCCTTGAAATATTTGAGCTGTTGCACGATCTCGCGAACCTAGAGCTAGAATTTGTCGGCAGCACTTTAAAAATTACTCAAATCCTATTGCATAGGGTGGGTTGTCCTGACCTTGTCGTCAACCATCTGTCGATTTTATTGCACCACCCACAATGTTGCAATTGCTTTGACAGCCAACTGCCCACCAACTTCTTGGAACTCATCCAACTTGGCACAACGCTTTTTTTTGGTGTTCTTGGGCACAGATAGCTCTTTGCTGTAAGCCCTTTAACTCCTCTGACCACGTGATCTATACCATGAGTGGTAATTCTCGTAGCATTGTCTTCAGTGTCGTCATTTGTCCTTCGTCTTCTTACACCTGTGTCGTCAGCTATTCAAGATGCTCGTCTTGGACAACGCTTTGTCAGAACTGTGTCGTCACCTCCATGATTGTATTGACCTCTTGCTCCATGGTTTCAAACTGGGCCACTATCTCTTCAATGGAAGTATTTCATTCAGCAACCTGCTCTGGCGGTGTCTCTGGATGGACCAGGGCATTGAGCAATAGTTTGGTGTCCTGGAGCTTCACAATGGTTTCCCTAGGTCACTTGGCCTTAGTGACTATAGTAATATCGGCCATACTCTCAAAAATATATTGACAAGCCTCATCAACTACTTGCTCGACCTCACCAACACCGGTGCACAGCTGCACCTTCTCAATGATCAGGCGGTCGTGTGCCTTCTTCAGCTCATTAATTTCCTTTGAATCCTTGCACTATAGCTTGACCTACGCCACCTTCAATGCATCTATTTCTTGTACCTTCTCCTCTGCCAGCTGCACCTGGGCCTAATGCGGCTCCTTGGCTTCTTTCTACAACTTCTTGACTACGCTCTATGACTGCATGTATCCATCAATTAGCTCCTTTTGTCTCTCCCCCAATTCCTGGGTGGAAACATGCTGCAGCTCCACCAGCGCTTGAGCTGGCAACTTGTTCATATCCAAAGCAACTCTCTGGATTGGTTGTAGTAACTGGTGCACTTCTTCACTCCCCGTGTCGATCGTAGTTGGGGGAACTTGAATGTTTCTATCCCGAGGCTCAATGCTGATTGACAAGAATTCCTACATCACATGTCTCATGGATGTATGCCTGGAAACAATATCAAAAATGGAATTCAAATAATCTCTTGCCACACCAAACTCTTCGTGGTTGGATTCATGGATTTCCTGTGTCGCAGCCTCAGAGGAGTCAGTGACTTCTTTGATGAGCTATTTCAATTGGTCCTCCATCCCTGACTAGATACTACTGCCCGCATCATATTATTGGTGCCATTTAGTGTGAGTCTCTTCTTGCATGCACTGTGCTTCAGCCTCGGGGTCTATCAATGACAAATTGTCAGAGTCGAGAACACTCAGCTCCTTCTGGGCAGGCTCTTCTGGTGCATCAGGTGGAGGATCCTTAGAAATTTCCTCCTAAATCATAGGGTTGCACCATTCATTTGACCACTCTTGGACAATAGCATCCAATTCCTCATCCATGACTTTGTAAGCCGGAGGGAGCTACTGCTTGTCGAGGTCCCACCATGCCTGAATGTAAATGAAATGTGGCCCGATAGCGAACTGAATGAGCCGCTAATACTTTGTCACTACGTAATTAGATAATCGGGGAACTACGATAGTTGTGGCTTGCAGCACTTCCCAATAGACCCAAAAGTGAATTACACAGTCTACTTGTTGACTGGGCTCCTTAACCCACCACAAATTTTGATATCATGCACCATGGCACACCTTCGCCGCATCAACTGCCATTGGTTGGTAATCTTCGAGTTCCATCCAGGTGACAAGTGCAATGAGAATTAAGAGCCAACTATATGAAAATGGTTTCCCAACCTGAGCAATGAGAGAATATTCGAGCAACTGGTTAAGCAAGAACAAGGACCAGTTCATTTGTATGCCTTCTGCACATTTATGGGCGCATGCGACCACGCCCGAGTTCCACTGGACCGGTCGATTCCCCCAAAAAACCTTGCTCATCATAATTCATGCCCCAATACGCATTGCTTATGAATTGATGTTGTCAATATGATAGGCACAGCCATCCCGCTGTAAGACAAAGCACTCCTTCAGTTGCTTGGAAAGCTTATTGTCGGTATCCCTCCCATGAATATACTGCGTCAGATCTTCCCTATCCTTCAGCAAGCCCGTAATGCTCGCAATTAAGTCTACTGTGACAGGAATGGGTGCATTCAACCAGAGCATCCCACCATGAAAACATGCCAAGTTTTGTTTAACACACACATGGGCTTCATTCAGTTGCCCAAAATGAGGCATATTGATGAGCCCCAAAAATCCAGAGTTGTCCAACCCACTCACCCATGGCTAAGGAATCCACTGAATTGGGGTACCATGCACCATTGGAACTGACTAATAGGGCTCATCCCAGACATCTTTAAGTAACAACAAATCATGGTCCTCAAACTTCAATCTAATTAGGGCAGGGATGATATCGAATGAGCAAGTCATCCCTTCCAGCAGCGGTGGCAATTTTGGTGGATACTTCTGATTCTTTGTAGGATGCCTCAGCTTTGCTCTCGAACATGTAGGAGTGACATATCCCAAGATATCATGAACATAGATGCCCCTAGTCACCGTATACTCTATAGCTCCCGAGCTCGATGGCCCGGTTTGTGTAGTCCCTTCTCCTTGCACTCTAGCCGAAGTGCAGGTATGCCTTTTCTATGGTGCCGTGGAACTGGGCTTCTGATCCTGCCACTTGGGAATGGACGATGAGCTTACCAGCATGCTCATGACTTCTTCCTCCATAGTCGTGGGCTGAATAGGGGACTCTTGTTCACTGGAAATCTCAATTGCGTCGAGGTCGCTCAGCATGCCTCACACCCCAATCCTTTCAATGCACCCAACGACTCTACCCTTCTACTCTGCAACTCACCAAAAGCTCTCAACACAACTACGCAACTCGCACTCTACTCAACACTCTGATCACTCAACTGAACAATGCCTTCCTCCCGTGTCCCGCATGCTTGTAATAGGCACCTCCCAATTCAAACTCATCATTACCAAATCTATGATCTCCATCATGACTAAATCCAACAGTAATTATGCCAAATCCATCGGCAATCCTACTCTTCTAACGGTCGAATCGACCATTAATGCATGTCGCTTCAATAAGCACTTCCAGCTAACTGTTTTAAGTACCTGCATTTATTACTGATTTGACCAACCCATAGCACTACAGCTGTCGTAGGTGATCACCTTTCTGTCACTACTAACTCCTATCCTTGCATAGCCTCATCCCCTAGGCTCACCTTGCTGCTATCTAAACTTTTTTTTAGAGCACCTCAAGCAGTGTGCAGCTCTTTCCCTATCCTATAGGGATTTAAGTGGCTCCCATTGACGAGTGTCAGCAATTCTGCACCATCTAATTGATGTAACTGAACTGCACCTCTAGAAGTAATGGAATGAACAAGATACGGTCCTAACCAGTGCATCTGTAGCTTACCAGGATGCTTCATAAACTTGCTGTCATATAACAACACCAAATATCCTTCCACAAACTATTTTTCTTAATGTGGCAATCATGCCACGCCTTTTGTCGATCCTTCGCAACCCGCTGGTGGAATCTTGCAATAAAACGGTCTTCTTCAAGCTGGACCAACTACACAATCTGATTCTCTAATGCATGTACATCATCCATGCCAGTCGCTGCAGCGATGGGAAAACTAGGAGCAATGTATTCCATGGGCATGAATACCTCTTTCCCATATACCAATCTGAATGGTGTTTTCCCTATCAAGCGCTTACAAGTGGTGCGATAGGCCCATAGCACTGCTGGAATTTTCAAGTCCCACTCATCGCGATTAGCATTACATACCTTTGTCAACGTTGTTTCCAAAATTTGTTTGAACACTTCAACAGTTCCATTCACCTACGGATGGTATGGTGTGCCCTTCTTATGTTGCACCTGCAATTCCTCAGTTAGTGCTCTCACAGTACGATTGATAAAGTGACTACCCTGGTCACTCATCAATATTTAGGGACACCCAAACCATGTCACAATGTTTTCAAAGATGAACCTTGGTGTCATCGCAGTGGTACAATCCACAACTAGTGCAGCTTCTGCCCACTTGGTCAGATAGTTTGTTACAGTAATGATGTATCGTGCCCCATTCCTCTTCCCTAGTGGATTAATAGGACCCAAAAAATCCACGAGCCATTTATCAAAAGGTTGCAGAGTCACCTGCAGCACCAGTGGCATCTCATCCTGCCGCGATGGTTTACCGACATGCTGGCAGACGTCATAGCCCCATGCATATTCTACGGCATTGTTATGCAACATAGGCCACCATAACCCAGTGTGCAACACCTTTCACGCAGTATCCCTTCCTCCATAGTGACCTCCTGTGATTCCTGCATGTGCCTCTTCTAAAATGGGTCCCTGCTTATGCGGTAATATACACCGTCGCAAGATTTCATCTAGTCCAAGCTTATATAACTTCCCAGCAATCAGCTAGAAATCTAAAGCCTTTACTACCAGCTACATCTTTTGACTAGTCGACATGTCCTCCGGGGCAACACCAGTGGCTAAAATCTGAACGATCGAGGCATAGTGATCATCTGTGATGTTGACACAGAACAGTTGTGCATCTGGAAATCCGTCATCAATATTGGTTGGTTATTCGCCGATCTCAATGCGAGACAGGTGATCGGGGCCATCGTTCAACCATCCTAGTTTCACAACTATTTAGAAGTCAAATTCCTAGAACAAAAGCATCCACCGACATATTCCCCCCCCAAAACAAGCTTATTGGCCAAGTATTGCAAAGCAGAATGATTGGTGAACATATTGAAATGTCCGCCCAACAAATAGTGTCTGAACTTTTGCAAGGCATAAACCACCACCAAGCCTTCTCTTTCAGTCATTGTGTAATTTTGTTCAAAAAATGACAACTTTCTACTGGCATATGCAATTAGGTGATCCAGTCTCCCTCGCCTAGTTGCGCAAGCACAACCCCCAGCGCAATAGATGAGGCGTCAACGTGCACATGGAACTCCTTATTCCAATCAAGAAAAACTAGTATAGGTGTGGAGGCCATCTTGGCCTTCAATGTGTCAAAACTACCTTGACATTCCTGAGTCCACTCATATGTAGCATCCTTTTTTAGTAGCTTCTCCATGGGAGCAATAATCACAGTGTATCCTTTGATAAACTTGCGATAATATCTGGTATTCCCCAGCGTTTCCTGAAACATATTCACATTCATCGGCAACGGAGAACTAAGAATTAGTGCGATCTTCGCTGGATCAACCAACAAACCGTCCTTACACATTATGTGTCTGAGTAGCATTCCAAACAGCTCACAAAAAATGCACTTCTTAGAATTTAATGCAATCTAATGTTATCGACACCTTTCGAGCATCAATCGAAAGTTGTCAAGATGGTCCCTAATTATCCCATAGACAGTCCAATCATCCATATATACTTGCAGGAATTTTTGAATAAAGTCTTTAAACACAGCGACGACTACCTAAGAAAATACTACTGGTTCATTCTTCAGCCCAAAATGCATGACTATATATTGAAAATAACCCCATTCAGTGACAAACGTGGTCTTATGGCAATCCTCCTTTGCAATCTGGATCTGGTGGTACCCCAAAAATCCATCTGTGAAGGAATACATCTCCTGAACACCTACTCCTTCAAGGTCCTCGTCTGTAAAAGGAGTTGGGAACACATCATGCACGCATGCATCATTCAACTTCCTTAGGTCGACACAAATGCGAATTTTTTCGGTCTTTTTATCTTGGACCACCATAGGGCTTATCCACTCTGATTCTTCTACAGGCTCAATGATCCCAACATCCAGCATATAGTCTATCTGAGCCTTCACACAGTCCTTGTATCATGGGTTCAATCGATATGGCCTTTGTCACACAGGTTTTGTATCTGGTTTCAATAGGATTTTCATCTCCCCTAGGTCTCCTAATATCCCCTTCATTTCTAAAAAACACGTCGAAAAAAGGCCATGGAATTCATGCAGTAGGTTCCTAATTTTGGCCATTGTCTCCTCATCCCAATAGTTCCCAACATTGGCAAATTTTAGGTTCTCTTCTGACCCAATGTTGACTTTCCTGATCTTCAACTGCTGACTCATCGAATTCTTTGTTATGTCTGGTGCTGCGATGTCCTGGCTTCCTTTTGACTCTGAAATATTAACATTTCGTAACTCGTCATAATCCTCAGGTTCCCCAGACATGTTGTAGCATGTCATCATGGATTGTATTGAGAATTTAAATGTGGGTCAACTGGGTATGCGACATGGATGAATTTCAACACTATGTCATAGATGATTTGCAATGCATTATGAACTTCTAGGTTGGCATCCTGGAAACTAAACATTTGCATAAAGAAAACGGACAACTCCTCCCAAGTGGTTATAGTTCTATACAATTATGTTGCTACATACCAGGATCTTGGCATCTCATCCAGAGTGTGAAAAAAAGCATGGACCCACTCATCTTGGGGTCGCAATTCCCATAAGGCCTAACATTCTATCAAACGATTGGTGGGGTCATTCTGCCCATCGTATCTCCCATCATGATAGACCTTCGAATCATCGAAGCACATGATCATCAATCTCCAACACTATTCCCAGTCATGGATCTTCTACTTATGCGTCACCCACCACCGGGCCGAGGTAGCCTTCCGTGCTAAATATAGGGCCAATACCCTTTGGGAATCAAACACTTTCTATTCAAATTATTAAAGGAATTCTGATAACGTTGGAATCCCTTCATAAATTGGTAACACAACAATCTCAATCGCGACCTGATGGAGAGACTGTGTAATCAACTCGTATTTCCTGAATGACACTTCATGCAACCTATTCTACCAATTTTCCAAAGCATCATTAGAATTAGAGGACACAGAACTAGCGCTGCGCCATCCAAGTTCGCCATCAATGATAGGATGGATATAATATTCAGAGATATTATAAGCATGATCCCAACTTCTACCGACTTCATCCTTTACTGGTTCAATATATCATCGTCATTCCTGAGGGTCCATGGGAGCGATGACCTTGAGATCCTCATTCTCAAACATCATGACCCATTTCTTTAAATTTATGACCGCCATGCTATCATTAGCCCAACCAATCCCTAGCAGTGTGGGATAAGAACTTCCATCTTCAACCACTTCTATCACATCAAAATCTGCATGCATTTTCATACCTTCAATATCGATGACCAGGTTGGAGAAGCGACCAATGGGCTGAAATTTTGCCCGATTTGCTAGTCGCAACTACACTAGTGACCATCCCAATGTCAGCTTCCCCATCAGCTACCAATTTTGCTTAGTCAGAATGTTTACATCTGATTCAAGATCCATAATAACATATTCGACCTCGTAATCTCCGATCTGAATCTTCATCCTCATCTCCTTACCTGTCTTCCTCTTTTGCAGGGAGTTCACCACGGAATCCTTCAAGGTATTATCCTGGTGGTACAACAACGTCTCAAGCTCAACAAGGGCTTCGAGGTCCCTTTCCAGTGACAAACAACTCTCAAAAAATAGTTACAAGGTACCATGCTGCTGCATTGGTCCTGCCTCTACAGATGGATCAAAAGCAGATGGCATGTCAATAATCAACAACTTACCCGTATTTCTCCCGATTGCATGCTTCACCCCAAAGAAGGTGTCTCTCTCCATTGCAATATCAAATGCTACCTTTTTCTTCCCATCGAATCGAACTTGCTGACGCAGTCCATCATCTCCAGTTGTCACGCCAGCGCAAGTGACAATCCCAACGTCGACATCCTTCATTCGCGGTTGGGCGTGAATTGTTGCAACCACCGATCCTTGATTTAGGTTCGCTTGATTTAATTTGGGGTTTTGATTCAGTCGCTGATTCATCGGTTGATTCTAATTTTGCGACGGGATCTAAGTCTATGGTGGGATCTGATTCTGCATCGTTGGCTGGTTCTTTACTTGGAACATTGGCTCGTTCTGAGTCTGCGCATTTTGTAACTAAGGAATGGTTCCAACCTGCCATTTTGCAATAAGTTGAGGGAAATTTTCAAGATTACGTTCGTTGGCTGCAAAGTATGTACACTACGCATGAGGACACTCCCTCTGGTAGTGTCTGAAGACTCCACAGGTATAACACTAGATTGATTCTCGACCTTGTTTTCCTCTTTGAGCAAAGCCTCCTCCTCATCCTTTGAATCCTCCGTGGAATCCTCCTCAGAATCCTCCTTGCTGAAACTAAGGATGGGCCATTTGCTGCTGCGGTGGGTTTGGTTGTTGCTAGACATAGTGTGCAGCTTGAGCATATTGTGGCTGAGACTAAATGAGCAGCGCCTGATTGTACTATGGTCATCGCGCATACTGCGATTGTGCTACAAGCTGTGGCTGAGGTGCAAACTGTTGCTTCATTGTAAACTACTACTGTGGTTGCGATGGGATAAACTGAATCTAGGGTGGTGGTGTATATTGTACATGCACTGCTGGTTGTGCCATCTGTGGCTTCGCTTGCATTTCCCAGGGGTCCTCACCTTTCACAAAGTATGAATCATATGTTCATTCCTAGAGCAAGTCATAAGCTCGACAGTTTTTATCATCATGTCCTACTAACTGACAAAATGTACAGTACAAATTTTCTACCTTGGTAAGCGTCTTTTGCATGTATTCATAGTTCTCATGTCAATTCCCATAGACCTGACATATGTGGCACCATGGTATACCAGCGCAGCTCAACGGGTTCGGGGCTCCTTAAAGCAAATAATTCCGGAACGTCAGACATGTATCCTTGGTGTGTCCATTTGCATGACACCAGGTGCACCAAAGGTCATTATGATCTTCCTTACCCTTCTTGATATCTTGTAGTTGAAGCATCGGATTGGCCAACTGTGCTTGAATCTGGCTCATCCCAACCATGGTTTCTCCTACTCGCGATGCTTCTAATTTCATCGTGATTTCCAGAGCCTCGCTTTGTGTCACAATATTTTGTTGCATTAGTGGTTGTCTAATATGTGAGACAAGTGCAGTGATGAACCACTCCTTGTGCTGAACATTGCTCATCTTGAAGCTAACTCAAGCCATCAACGTCTTAAACCGTTGATTGAAGTCCCAGATTGTTTCATTAGGGAACTGCTTGATTTCTTTCAACTCGATAATGTACTGAGCCTCATACTTTGACTTCATGAATTCTTCAAATAACCCTTCACGGATCTCATCCAATGTTTTCGCTATACCTCCCTGAGGAACCAGCATGAATCTCATGTACCACTCCAACCCATGACCCCTGAAGGTGGTTTCCAACTAGATTTTCTTGACATCATCATCTATAGTATATCGGGAGGTCCAGATCATCTTGCATAAGAACCAGTATTTCTCTAGGTCATCGGTTCCATTTCCATGAATTATTGGTAGCTTCATTTCGTCGCCTTCCATTCTGGGCCTTCTTCCTCTGGTTGGTACTCTACTGCTGGACTACTACTGACACGTTGGGCAAGTCGACGTAGCTGAATGCGCATTTCTTCCTAGAGGTGGAGTAGTGCACAAAAGTGTGGACACATTACTACTGGGGTTCAATCCTGTCATATTTCTGGGTGTAGTATGGGCCTGGTTTCCCTCGCCATCACTAAAAGGATGCTTTGTCCCATGTGGTTGTTCCTCGCAGCATCGCACCTTGATCGCAGCAGGACCTTCTCCCGTCCTTTGCCTCTTCTCTCAAAACCTTTCTCCTCCTCTCGTACAACCACTTGTTTCCTTGGTGACCTTCGTACTTTCACCAGAACTCATGTCCATCTACCCCTTACCTTCCCATCTGTCTCCCCCCTTTCGTCACGATGCCTACATCCTCCGCAAACCAGAGTTCCACTACTCTTGGTCCATTTTTAGAATACCTTTTTCGCAGACAAGTTGTTTAATAGATAGTTGTAGAGGCAACAAAAATCTACCTCGTGGTCCATTGCAGAACTCCCTTTCCACTTCACTAAATGACTTATTGGTATCAACTGCAAATTCAGTAATGTAGCCCTCTAGGATACTGTCCAACCACACCTCAACAACTCAAGATGCCTTATTGTTTGTTTCTTGTAATTCCTGGATCAGTTCTGGAGTTCAGGAAGTCGACTCTCCTCCTTGGAATTTTTTTTATTAGAAGTGAACTTCGCCAGTCACTCATACAAGAAAATAGGAAACTCACAAAAGAACCATTCATGAGGACCATCGTGAATATATCTATCCAACTAATTTCTCGTTGATAGCTTCGGATTCTGATTTTCAGCTTCAGTAAACTCTCATTAGAGGAAATTTCAACTCAAAATGGGCCTTTTAACTTTAACTCAAATTCCATGTCATCATGTGTTAGCCAATGAAATTGCTTCAAATTTGAAATACCGTATAGGTCTTAAACACTTTTTTAATATAAATTTGGGGATAGGTATCATAAAAGAAACTACTTTTTTGTTTGCATTTTCGACATATCTCCCCATTTTTTTACTCAAATTTCGATTAGGAGAGCTTGTTGGATGCAGAATTAAAATCCTCATCCAATGAGTACCCACTCGACATACTTTTGATGGACCCTGCTACCCCAAAAACAAGAAATACCCGAAAAATGTGATGATGACATCATCATCACATTTTTTTTAGGCATTTCTTCTTTTTGGGGTAGCAGGGTCCATCAAAAGTATACCGAGTGGGTACTCGTTGGATGCGGAATTTAATTCTGCATCCAACAAGCTCTCACGGTCGAAATTTGAGTAAAAACATGGGGCGATATGTCGAAAATACAAACAAAAAAATAGTTTTTTCTTTTCTTCCTCCAAAATTAATAATAAATATTATTTTAACTATTATTTTATTAATCTTTTTTAGGAGGCCCATTTTGAGGTGAAATTTCCTCTGATGTGCAGTTTTAGACCAAACCACCCCTCAATCTCTGGACGAGTCGGATGCTAAAACATATCCTCCTTTCAATCGCAACTCGGTCCCAGCAATGGACCCATTTGTTGGCAAAAACCCACCAACATAACCTTGTCGACAGGGGTTCTCACTCTGTCGATGCCCAACCATCGCGATCTCCTTGAGCACCGACCCAGATAGGTTTTACCCTTCCCAGCAACATCTGCAGAGTGGACGAATTCTCACCCGAGATGCTCAAGTGAGAGTTGTCTGAACCAAGTTTCCGACAATAAGAAGGGAAGATATGGCATCCGACAGGTATAGAAGCATAAATATCAGATTATAGAACTAAGACAGTGATCATAATATATCTTCATCGCTACAGATCTAACAAATCACATCATTCATTTGTCACAATAGTTCAGCATAGCAGCATAAAGCAACTTAAACCATCCATTATATGAAATGCAACCGAATTAGGAGAGATCACAGTGACATCAATAAATCATAACATAAATGCAATAGAATTGGGATATATCATGGCATCATAAATCATAATAGATTCAACACACTTCTCATTGATATCACATCAGAGGAACCAAGAAAACATAAGACAATATTTATGCAACAACTGTCATATCATATTAATTCTGTGTAATAGATCCAAAATAGACAATTCTTCTCCATAGCAGGAGACAAAATACATCACAAAAATCCAGATAGATCGCAGATACAAAAGAAGATTCTCCAAAACCATAGGTAGATCGCAGCAGACCTCATGTGATTATCTCTAACCTCTGATAGCTTGTGACCTCATTCGTAATCGAGATAATGTTGTCTCTTTTACAATTGCAAAACTAGCTCTATATATAGGCTTGAGCCTTTACATTGAAGGTCCACTTCTAACTAACTTCTAACCACTAATGACCTATGGTGACAAAACTTGGTCAAATAATATATTAAATATTAAAAAACGGTTATCTTTCTGCCCATCGCGCTAATCTGGCCTTGCACGGTGTCACGTGAGCTTGAGAAGTTGCCACGACACTGTGCAACTCACTTACCAAAACCCTTGCCAACACTCCCATATTTTTCCTAAGATGCTCAAATGCTTCTTTGGGTAATGGATTTGTAAAAACATCAACTCTCAATTATTTGGTGTCAACATATTATAGTTTAACAACCTTTTGTGACACTTGATCTCTTAGAAAGTGAAATTTTATTGGTATTTTCTTTGTCTTGAAGTGCATGATAGGGTTCCTTGATATATTTATGGCACTCGTATTGTCAGAACTTATCACTATTGGATCTTCATGTTTTACAAGTAAGTCTTCTAATGTCTATTTCATCCAAATGACTCGAGTACAACATGATGTAGCAACAATATATTCAGCATCTGTTGTAGATAGTGACATGAAGGATTGTCTCTTGCTTACCCATGATACCAAACAATTTCCGAAAAGGAATGTTGCTCCACTGGTACTCTTTCAGTCATCTTCATCTACACTTCCCTCCCAATCCGCATCAGTGAATTCCTTTAGAGTGAAATTATTGCTTTTTGGATACCATAATCCATACTCCATAGTACCTTTTAGATATCTAATAATTCTTTCTAGTGCAACCACATGTTTTTCTTTTGGGGCTGATTGAAATCTAGAAACCAAATCTACAACCTTCATTACATTTGGTCTAGTAGTTGTTACATATAATAAACTACCAATCATTGACCTATACATAGTATGATCCACTTCTAAGGATTCATCATTCTTTCTTAATTTACAGGCAGTTACCAGAGGAGTAGTAACAGGTTTGGATTCTTCCATTTTGAAAATTTTCAATATTTTATTGATATACTTAGTATGAGAAATGAAAATCCCTTTTTCTGATTGAGATACTTGTAAACCTAGAAATAATGTTATTTCTCCTAACATTGACGTTTCAAATTCTTTCTTCATTTTTGATGCAAAGTTTACACTCATAATTTGTAGATCACTTCCAAATATTATGCCATCTACATAGACTACCACAATGATCATATTTTCATTTTCAAACTTTATGTACAAATTACTGTCAGTGGCCCATCTTTTATATCCTTGTTGTTTTAAAAAATTGTCAAGTCTAGAGAACCATGCCCTTGGAGCTTGTTTAATTCCATAGAGCGCTTTCTTAAGTTTGCACACGTAATTTATGTTTTTTGACAAGAGAAAACCTTCAGGTTTCTCAATATAGACTTCTTCTTCAAGTTATCCATTAAAGAATGCATATTTTATATCCATTTGATATACCTTAAATTTTTTGTAGCATGAAAAAGCTAAGAACATCCTAATGGATTTGAGTCTTGCCACAGGTGCAAAGGTTTCTTCAAAATCAATGCCTTCTACTTGAGCATATCCTTTACATACTAATATTTCCTTATTCATTATAACTTGACCATCTTGATTAAATTTGTTCTTGAAAACCCATTTAATCCCTATAATATTTTTGTCTTTGGGTCTTGGGACAAGTTCCTAGGTTTTGTTCTTCTCGATCTGATCCAATTATTCATTCACGGATTTGATCCATTCATCATTCTTGCTGGCTTCTGTAAAATTCTTAGGATGCACTACTGAGAGTAGGGCTTGTTCATTAAATAGTAGTTGTATCCTTGTACCGACTCCAACATTTTTTTCATCGACGATCTTTGTCTCAGGATGATCCTTTTGTACTCTTCTAGATGGAGTTTTTGTATCAGATCTTGGAGAATCTTCTTGACTTTCCTCATCTGATTCTTCTTTTTCATCATGAATACTTTCATCTTTCTGCAGGTCTTCCTTTTCTTCATCATTTGTACTTACATCATCATCATGACTTCTTATTCTTCTTGGTTTTATGTCATATATTCTTACATATCCACTTTCTAAAATCTTGTGTAACCTTTTGTTGTAACTTATATACACCTTCTTGGTGGATGAATATCCTAGAAATATTCCTTCATCAGTCCTATAATTGAACTTGTCAAGTTCATCCTCGTTCCTTTTAATGTAGCAATTGTTTCCAAAGACTCTAAAGTACTTGATCGAGGTTGGTCTTCCATACCATAGTTCATAAGGAGTCTTTTCCTTATTCACTCTAAGTTGTCCTCTATTGAGTATATAGACAACATTGTATATTGCTTCTCTCCAATATGCATCTGACAACTTTGCTTCATTAAGCATTGTTATGGCAGCTTCTTGGACTGTTCTACTCTTCCTTTTAACAACACCATTATGCCGAGGAGTCTTTGCAAATGAAAATTTTCTTTTAATCCCATGTGACTCACAAAAATTATTGAACTCATTTGAGGTAAACCCTCCCCCATTTTCTGATCTAATACACTTCATTTTCTAATTTGTTTCATTTTCAACCATTGCTTTGAAGATTTTGAAATTTTCAAAAGCTTTTGATTTTTCTTTGAGAAAAGTTACCCAAGTCATACTTGTTTAGTCATCAATGAGCATCATAAAATAGTATTCTCCTTGCATAATTTTAGTCCTTTTTGGTCCACAAAGATCAGTGTGAACTATGTCCAGAGGATGTGAGGTCATATGTTCTTTTGTTTTGAAACTGGATTTAGTTTTCTTCCCATGTTGACAACGTCTACAAATTGAGTTTAGAGGTTTCACAATTTTAGGCAAGTCTCTCACAACCTCTTTCTTACTTACCTTAACAAGGTTATCAAAGTTTAAGTGTCCCATCCTTATGTTCCATAACCAAGTTTAATCAACCATACTCAAGTGGAATTGATTTTGATTTTCTAGGATGTATACATTGTTTGAATTTCTTACAGCAGTGCCAACAATTCTTCTCGAGTCCTTTTTCCTAATTTCACATTTCTCAAAATAAAAAATACAGATGTTCCCTTGGTCACATGTTTGACTTACACTGAGGAGATTAGGCTTGAGATTTTCTACTAGTAATACATTTTCTTCTTTGATCTTGCTATTAACAACATGTGTACCTTTTGTAATTATCTTGGAAGACATATTTTCTCCAAATGGGACTTTACCCTTATTATCTTTTAGTTTTATGAATTTTTTTAGGTCACATGTCATGTGTTTTGAACACCCATTATCCAAGTGCCATAGATTGTGTTTCTCTGTTGCACATAGGGAAATCATGGATCTTTCCTTTTCTTCCCTTTCCCTCCAATACTTCTTTTGTTTTGTGTCTTGAAACTTATTTGCAACAATCTTCCTTGTAGGAGTCATCAGTTTACAATCTCTTGCCATATGTCCATGGTTATTACATTTGTAACATTCTAGGTCATATATTTGAAGAAGTGTAAAACGGTCAGTGATTCCTTTCTTTTCGCTTGTCACTGGGTGAATACTTCTTATATTAACATACATTTCCATAGGCTCAGTAATTAAAGGCTTCATGACAAAAGTTATTACAAGAGTACCAATGACCAAGGAAAGTCTATTGATATATATTCTTCGATGATCTATTAGGCATCATATTAGTCTTGTTTTTGTCATGAAAGTTTGGAATAGATTTCTTTCTTTCTTCCTTCTTGATTGGACTCTTTAGTGCAGCAGCATAACCCTTTTTATTTTCACGTTGGTTTTTTAAAGAATAATAGTTTGGCCTATATTCTAGTCCATATTTATCATTTGAAGGTCTATGGTTATTTAGGATATCATCTAAGATCTTTGAGATGCCCTCAAATTTTGATTTCATAGCTTCTTCATCAAGCTTTTTCCTAAATGGTATGATCTCTTCTTTAAGTTTTTCATATTCTTGTATTTTTCTTTTGAACTGCAAGTTTAGGTCCTCTTCGATCCTTTTCACCCCTAGAAGTTGAGTTTCCAAATCAACAATGACATGTTTTAACTTTTGATTCTTTCTCCTACATTTTTCAAATTCTTCAAGAGCACTAATGAGTTCAAATTTTAAGTCTACTTCACCTTCCTCATCTGATTCACCATTCTGAGCTTGAGTTTCTACTCCCATGAATAGAATTTATGTTTCTTCATCTCCACTTGTATCTTCATCTTCACTATATTCCATAGTGTAAGGAATTTTCTTTTTCTCGTATTACTTCTTTTTGTTTCCCATTTGACCCTTTTTGAACTTCCATGAGGCATGTTTCTCATCATTATCATCTTGTTTAGGGTAAGGACATTTTAAGGCAAAGTGTCAAATTCTTCCACATCTAAAACACTTTAGGGGTAGATTTCCTTTGTATGTTCTAGTACCTCTCTCAAGTTTTTTAATAAATAAGGATTTCTCATCATATAAAATCTACGAATGGTTTTTGGATGAGGCTTCGAACTTCTTTGATTCATTTATGCCTTTGAATGCTACCTCTTTTCTTGAGGAATCATTATGTGTTGTCCTCATCTCATATGCAATGAAGATCTCATGTAGTTCATCTACTGTTAAGGAATCAAGGTCATCTCGTTCTTCTAAAGTAGACACTTTCGAGTCATACTTAATTGGCAATGTTCTTAGTACCTTTTCAACCACTTCTCTTTATTTTAATTCTCCTCCAAGGCCTCTAATAGCATTGACAACTTCATCTACTCTTAGAAGGTGTTATCCAATATTTTCTTCTTTTTTCATCTTCAGAGTTTGAAACTGTCCTTTATATGTCTGAAGCTTGGATTCCTTGACTTTGGATGCCCCTTCATAGACAATTTTTAACTTATCCCAAGCTTGTTTGGCAGTCGTGCATCTCATGACTTTTACAAATATAGTGTTTGTTAATCCACTCAAGATGGAATTTAGGGATTTTGAATTACCCTCATATTGGTCTAGTTCCAATATGTCTGTAGGTAGGTTGTATGCTATTTTAAACTCCTTTTCAGTTGCAGCCCAGTCCTTCCATCCAAGAGACATCATATGGAAATTCATTCTCACACTCCAATAAGCATAATTTTATCCTGTGAATAATGGTGGTATGTTGGTGGCTAACCCTTCTTGTTGATCCATTGTGGTTTTTAAGGAGGATCTTCCTTCCAATGGTTAAACTATGGTGAAGGAACTAGATCCAATACCAATTATAGGAATATTGGATAATATTGAGAGGGGGGTGAATTAGTATTGATAACTTTTAACAATATAAACCACTTTCAATTTATTTATTAACACACATGATCAACAAGAACACACAGAAAAAATATTTATCATGGAATCCCAATCGGGTAAACCACCAATACTTCCTATTATTGCAAAATCATATTTACAAATAGTTTATTCCTCCTTCTACAGACAATGATGGTACTACACCCTATGTTAACACCATTTTTGGGCTAAGAAATTGGTAAGGGATTTGGCCAGTGAAAGGAGGAATAAGATTTATAAATTTTCTTATCATATGACCTTGATGAATGCTAATGATATTCTACAGGTATTTTAAAATATCATTTCTAAGTTGGAAATACAAAACAGTTGAAAAATTCCAGTTTTCAGCATTGCTAATGAATAAGAATGAAGAAATCCGCTCTAGGTTAAATGGTGATAGCAAATGAATGGCCTAGATGTACACCAGAAAAAATAAAAGGATACAAATCATTTCTGCCCAAGGAAAGTTGGGAGTGGTAAAGTGAAAAGACAAGTTTCGGAGGTGAAAATTAGTAAACCAAATTCCTCTTTCCGCAACCCAAGATCTGACAACTTGGAGTGGTTCCGCATAAATCTACAGTCTAGGGAAAAGTGGGAAGAAAAATGGAAAAAATTAGAAAGCAAGAGATACAAAATTTTGGTCGTAAAGAGTTAGAACATCCACCTTCCTCTTTCCACCGTCCGATATCCGATGGCTCAGAGCGCTTCCGCCAAAGATCAACAGTGCAGAAAGAAAAGGGAGGAAGCAAAAAGTTGGAAAAGAAAAAGGTAAAGTTTCGGGTTATAAAAGTTGGAAAACCTGAATCTCTCTTTCTGGAGTCTGAGCTTCAACGGTCTAGAGAGCTTCTGCACAGATCAATGGTGTGGAAAGAAAAGGGCGGAAAGGAAAATATCGGAAAGTGGAAATATGAATTTTTGGTTATGAAAAGTCGGGATCTTGCCTTCTGCTTTCCATATCCCACATCTTTACCTCAGATCAGCGGCTCAGAGAATGTCTTCCTAAGATCGATGGTGTGGAAAAGGGGAACATGTGCACGAGTTAAGTGGACTTCAAAATAAGAGGAAATTGGTATAAGGCACAGGTTTCAACGGTCCATATTACCCTTGGTCTCATATATATGGTTGAGATAGATTTCACACTAGAAACATGCACAGAGGATAAAAAATTTCAGGGTTGTGAAATCCTATAGGACCCGTGCATCTCAACGGTCACGGTTCTAGGAGAAAAATATCAACGGGCAAGATGCATTTCGCAGCTAGAACATGCGCGGAAGATAACATATTTTGGTGCTGCGGAATCTTGTAGACCTCGCACCTTTGAACAGCAGAGATCATGGCAGATATTTGATCTATGGTCCAATTTGATTTCACAATGGGGACTTGCATGAAGATTAACAAAATGAAGGATTGCGAAATCGAGTAGGGGCCACACCATGGGACAGTTAATATTTATGGTGGATCAAGATCTACAATTGAAAATTATTTCACAATGGAAATAAGAAAGAATTTTATCAAGATGAAGGATTGTGAAATCGGCTAAAGGATGTATCGTTGGACAGTTAGGATGTCTCGTAGATTAATATCTACGGCTGACATTTATTTCACAGGTGGAAGATGCAAGGAAGATTGAAGCTGTTGCAGGATTCCCAGAGACATTCTGAAATATCATTTTCATCCAACAGGTGTGGTGTCCAAGTGTCTAATTTTCCATTTTTGTCCATCATGCGCGTCCCAGCATGCTTTCCTATTTTTTTATGATCATGGTGAATCTACCAGATCAACATTTGTTAGGATTTTGATTCCCACGTTGTAACTAAATTTGGATCTGTTTCAAGGTTGGTATTGGGAGCCTATGATACTATAAATATACCCTCAATAGAGGAAGACAAGGGTTGGAATTTTTTAGGCTCTGGGTTATGTATTTTGAGATATGCCCTTAATAAAAATGACAGAGCTGAATGCGGGCCTATTGCTGCAAAGATTCATGTGTATGTCGTAGTTACAGACTGTAATTTCCTTTCTTATGTGCATGTCTTCCTGTTAAACTTGCCATTATCTTTTCTTTCATATCTGTAATGAGTATGTAATAGTTCATAATTAATACATGTTTATTCTCTGGCTATTGTTTCAGATATCCACAAACCCTTCCAACAAAAGTTAATGCGGAATTCATCTTTTTGGTGCTTTCTGTTACTGGACTGCCATTATTTCTTCTTTATCACTAGACCAATATCATTTTGATTGTAACTGAGTGCTACCTTGCCTTTGTATAATTTCACCTACAAATTTTTCTATGATTCATGAATATTTGTGACTCCATAGCCCAATATATGCTTGCCTTGTTTCAACCACAAACTTAATCTAAATTTTGTTTTATTTTTATATATGGACCTGTTAAAAATTTGTGAGACATACCACTCTAGAAACAAAGAATCCAACTTCATTTTCTTAAAGTGGTTATGTTGTTACCTTAGGATTTACCCTTTACAACCTTGGGTACAATTCTAAGTTCTAACACTCTGTTTACCAGCAACTACTGGAAGGAAGATACAACCCCCTGGTTTTATCAGCTACTACTGCAGCATGCTACTACACCCTACTTACCAGCTACAACTTTGAAGGAGGCTACAACCCCCTATAAATCCTATTGCTTTCCCTAGAACCTCCCAACCTACCTCATATGATAATTTGGTCACTGACAGTTCTTCAATCAATCTATCAATTGATTGTACATAGACAAATATTTGAAGGTACAAACTATTGTTTATATACCCTCAAACATTCAACAATAACATACCTTCATCGTGACTCTTCGAGACAACTAAAACAATTCGAAATTAATTCTCTGTTAATAAAAATTTTATTGTTTATTTTTTGAATCACAACATTCCGGATTTTTCTTTCCAAAATGATCCTTCCGAAATGTTATTTTGCAAGATACTTTCTGCACTGTTTATTTCTTGCAAACTTTTTCTAGATCGTTGATTTGATGCAGATTGCGGATGCGCATTTTGACTTTTCTCAAATGGTCCTTCCGCAATTTCTCTTCTGCAACTACCTTTTCGCAAGGTAATTTCTGTGGCAGCCTTTCTGCAACATTGATTTCTTGCGGACTCTTCCTAGACCGTTGATTTGAGATCAAATGCGGATTGCAGATTGTGGATTTTCCAAACTCCTTAAAAATGCTTCCGCAATTTGTTTTCCGCAAAATTTCTTCTGCTTCGTTGATCTCATGTGGACTCTTTCCTAATCGTTAATTTTAGATCATATACGGATTGCAGATTGCAGGTTTTCCAAATTAGTTCAAACTACTTCTGCAATTTTTCTTCTGCACTATCGATCTTTTGTGGACTCTATTCTGACCATCAATCTTGCGGATTGTGGATTGCAGGTTTTCCAAATTTCTTGAAAACACTTTTGTAAATCCTTTTCTGCAATTTTGCTTCTGCAAGGTTGATCTCTTGTGGAATATTTTCCAACCGTCGATCTTACAGATTACGGATTTCAAAATGTGGAACCACACTTTCCCATTTTGGACCTCTGCAATTTTCTTCTGCAAATTTTTTTCTGCATTTCTTCTTAATCGTTGGATCTGTTCATGTTGTCTCTTAAAAAAAAGGTATGGGGCCTGATAGGTCATCCAAGGCTCCAAATTGGTCACTTCTCGGGGAGCCCAAGCACCTAAATCCCCCACAATACATTTTCTCTTTGTATGGAATAACCATAGTGAGGCCAGTGCATATAAACACATATAAACTCAAACATGTTGTCAATGTGAGATAAATCCCAATTGTCAAATCAATATGTACCATTGATCACCTGATCGAATGGTTGTTGAGTCTTCATAATGAATTCTGCTGCAGATCCTCATCTCCTCTGCCTCTTGCATCGATCATTATCTAACAACATCATCAATAACCTATCACCACAGAAATTTAGCAACAGACAATCTCTACTCATTGAACTGCAATCTAAATTTTTAATTTCTTTGTCATCCATCTTGTCTTTGGTTATTATTTTGTCATTACTAAACTTCATTGACATTAATGACACCTATTTTCAACATTTTTTAGTTTGGAGCAACCATAAATAGGTATCTTGGCCCACACAGGTCACAAGCCATCGAGTCACGTATAGGGCTTAATGTATGTAGGCAAAGCATAGACAGCCCATGTACATATGCAACTGTTACTAAGAAAATTCACGTACAGGGTCATGGATACCCAATTCAATGGAAAATTATCATCAAAATGAATTGTTAGGGAATTCCACCAAGCATGAGGATGTGGATAGGGAATTCCACCGAGACATAAACGCTCAACAAGCTCAAAAAAATGTGTATTATACAAATTTTTGAAGCTTGTGGTTTTGAGGGCCCAACCAATATTTATTCAAATGTGTGTTGACTACTGGGACCCAGGAATAGAGGATTTTCAGCTAGATGGGATGCCCCTGAGGCTAGAAGTGGAATATATCCACTTCATTACAGGACTGTCGCACTGAGACAATGTAGTTAACTTACGGGATCGTGGGGTGGGAGGAGGGATCACCATCAAGTAGTATATAGTCATTTATTTCCTGAGTCTCAAGGTTATAGTACTAGTACCAGCCAGGATATCAGGGTTAGCATCATTTCATCAGGCCTCCATGCCTCTCATGTTTTATTCAGTAGAGTGTATGAGACCTACAGTGTATGATTGGAGCACATCATTGTTGAACATTATGAAACAACAGCTAACAGACTGTAAGTTGGAAAGGGTAAAGAACTTTGGGTTTGTCGGCATACTTAGAACTTTCTTCTTCGAGAAGATACTAGTCCTTAGCCCAAGAGTCGAGGTTCCTCCACATATTCTATGAGATCCGGCCCAAACCCGTTGGGCGGAGGTTAGTACGAGGTCAGACACCGATTCCTTTCCCACCAGACTTCTATCACTAGTGGAGGCGACAGATCATGGTCATGGATGACTATCCCTATACAGGGATTGACTTCCACGAAGACCCATACATGCCACTACCACCAGGTGCCACATACGGTGACATAGGTAACAATCCCAAATGTATTTTTGAATTTTTTTATTTTTTTTTATTTTTTATATCATGGAATCAAAAACATGTTTTTTGTGGTATCACGTACTCACATTGATCATGCATATGCAGATGTGGGTCCAAGAAGGTCAGATGGTTTTCCCTGACATCGTCGAAGGGGACATGGGGAAGACATGATCGATGTAGATGTGAGTCTGCTCCAAAACATACATGGAAACTTCTCTAGGTTGACACATAGGGTACCCATGGTGCAATTCGAGGACTTTCTCGAGGCTATGTAGAGACACGTAGTAGGAGTACCCCGTGCATGGGTTAGATTATTTTGGTGGTTGGACAATGCAGTTGTTTGTTACCATGATAATCACCCAAGTCCGCAGCCATAGATGTCTAGATAGACTTTTTGTATAGACCGTATAGTTTTTTGGTCGCTTAAAGCCCCAATTTTGTATCAATATATTTTGTACTATGACACCATTTTGAACTATATTCGGAAATAAAATAAAAACTTATAGTGATCGGCTTGATGTATTTACATGTGTGTTTAAATGTGAATGGAATGTATATGCTTCATTATTGATGTAACAAATTCCAGTCTAAAACGTAATTTGCATAATAATTAGCAACATGATTGTAAAGCCTAGGAATATGAATGTATGTTATGTAGTCAAATTGTCATTCTAACAATCTTACCCGTAAGAACCTTCGAAATAAAGTCGGATCCCTGATACAGTATAACCATTTAAGTGTGATATAACTAACTGTGAGTCAAGGAAGACTTCAAGAGATCGAATACCATTAGAGATGGCATTGCATAGTAGCTTGTTGTAATCTCATAGATCACATAGGGTTACCAATAATACACATTAAGAACAGACATACATAACAGATACAAGAGACAAGAACAAGTAAGAGAATCAATAGATTATTTTATAATGAAAGGGTCCATACAATACAGAGAACTGAACCGAGTTCTCATCTGGCTCAACAGCCTAATATATATGAATTACAAAAAGTTACAATTAACTACCTGTCGATTCGGTCAACCGACACGACCTTATGTGGTCGACCTAATCTCTCATTAGTCGGCTGATCGACTAAGTCGGCTATCATTCAAGTCGGCTTACCAACTTGCTCCTCCAACATCTCCCCCACAAACAAAAACGTTTCTTCATCCTGAAGAAATAGGGAGGTACCAAAAATGTCTTTGCCCATCCTAAGTAGTTATTTCTGTGTTTGATCTTCATGGACTGTGAAGTCTGATGGTTGGTCTTTTCTGCACATAGACTTCGACAATTGCTTCAGCTGTCACTCCCAGCTGATGTTGTAATGTCGACCAACTTTGCAGTATTTTTTGGATGTCGATGGTTAATGTAGTCAGACTTGATAATATCAACATCTTTTCTTGAATGGAAAATTCTGCTATCTTCTCCATGTCGGGACCCATAAACTGGTCCTTTTCTTCTGCTATCTCAAAAATTTGTTTCATTTGCGGGTAGATGATGTCTAATTTTTCTAGACTTGGAATTGCTTGCTGCACCCATTTGTGTGCTTGTCACTCGTGCTTCTGCAATTTTCCCATTTCGAGCACTATTTTATTTTCAATTATGCTTCTGAGTTCTTCCTCTGTGCTTTTTCTCTTCTCGAGCGCTTGGATTTCTTGTCAGGTTTGTTGAACTTGCTAATAGACTTGCCCATAATATGCAGGCCAATCTCTCAGTACTTCTTCTGTAATGACAGACTCCTCCATGTGATCTCGCAGTACCTTGTATGCTTCTGAAAAAGATGCATGCTACTATGTCAGTAGTCAAACTGTTTCTTCTTTTTGCTCTTCTTTTGTATCCATCATCTGTGCATGTAGCATCGACACCACGCTCTCAAATAGTTGATAAGCTCTTTCTAAGGGCTTATTGGTGTCGACCTCTGTCGAACCTGGTATCACAGATTGCACCAAGTTTCTACATTTGTTAAGGAACTCGACTTGTTCTTTTCCGTTATCGTTGAGCTCCTTGTTTTTGCTTCAATTGCCAGTGATTCCAAGAGTTTCCCTAATTCTCCATCCTCCAGCTTGGTTGCATCGACTACAGTTATTATGTACCTTGCACTTGTTCTCTTTGGTGGTATGGGAAATGGTCCTATGGAAAATGTTGAAGGGGCTAATAGGCCTTTCTTAAAGTCATCATATATTATAATGTATTAAAAGATATAATTAGATGAATGGTTGGAGCAGCTATAACCACTCCAACCCATCTCTTCATGTATAAGAATATCATCTATTGAATGAATATGGTGGTTAAGCGCTTGACCCAATATGTGTTCTTTCTCTGATGGTTAATGTGTGCATTATACTTCTGTGTGCTTGAATGCAACAATGGCGTCGTTGCCTCTTTCATGTGTTCTGGGTGACTACAACAGCGCATGGGAGCTGGAGCCAACCTACAAAAGATCGTGATGAGGAAGAATCCCTACAAGAATCAAAGAAATGCTAAATTTGTTTGATTGTTGATGCGCTTGCAAATTGGAGATCAAAGACGTGCCTCTATTTCGAAGACTAACTAAAACAGAAATCTTGCAAGTAAAGAACCCTGCAAGAAAAACCTGCAAAAAGAAATAAGGACTACTCATCATGGAGAAATGATCAAGAGGAAGCAATTACCCAGTACGAGACCGACCATGAATAGTCTGACTGCAAAATCAAAATAAATTATTGACTTGGATAGTAACCTGCTTCTTAGGCGTGTATGCTCTCTATCACTTGCCTTCATTTACCTTCAGCAATGACCTGCAGCCAAAAACTGCGTTGAAGTTTGAACACTTTTGGTCTGATATCGATGGATGTGTGCTGCTACAAGTTGAACTCATTGGATGTGGAGCTGTGACTCTCTTCTAGTGAACATATTAAGATGCATTGGTAAAGACTCATATGGAGAGTTACAAATTTTGAAAAATCCACTGAAGAGTTGTCCCTCATGCAATGGAGTGTGAGTGTAAATTGTCTCTGCAATGCCTCCTTAAGTTTATATACTGCGATGCCTTTCAAAGTTTTTGTAAAATAATTTTGAAAGAGATTCTGAATCCAATGCCTTGTCGAGTCGAGAAGGAGGTTGAAACAATGATGACCAATCGACCAGTAATGAAACCATGAACCAATTGAACCTCTCAGTAAGTTTGTCACTCTGTCCTTCAAAACGCTTCTTTGGATGAACAATATATCTATCGTGAGGCCGTTACCACATAATGGACAAGGAAGTAGCGGTCTCTAAAATCATTTTTGGTGAAGAGAAGCTGTTCGTTTCATGGAACGAGAGATATTGTCAATTGGTGTTTGAACAATGTAGTCAACCACTCCATGGTTGAGCATTCTACGTTAAACAAGTGTCAAACAACCGATAATGAGACAACCGATTGATGGCACAATCGACTGATGAGATAGATATAATGGTCAGCCATCCAAGAAGGTTGTCTGTTCCCTGGCATCACACCCAACGAGTATTTGAACATTCTCATAGCTGCAGATTTATATGAATTGTTTTCGCTGAAGCTAATTTGTGAGTCGTTCATTGCTCATCAACAGCTTGTCATAAAGATGGTTGCAGATTTCTATGACTTTGCTGAGATTTATGGTTCGCAGTTGTTGATGCATTTATTATCTTCATTTTGGAGTATCATCAACAGGAATCCTCACGATAGATGGAGTTGACAATGATTACATTCAAGCAGAAGTCACCTTAAAACACATAGAAGAAGAACTTAATGCTACATGATGACATCAGAATAGCTGAATCCCCTAGTGTATAATGCAAAGATGTTCCTGAGTTGTGACCTCGGAAAACCAGAAGACAGAGAAATGACATAGAAAGTCAAAGAGCCAAAAGACCCCGCATGCCTGAACCGATGGAGATGTCAGTCAAATGAGCCAGGGTGAAGCTTTAAAACAAAAAGACCTCGTTGCGGAAGAAGATGATTTACCACCGTTGTGAGAGGATGATACTTCGATGGAATACTGCTAGATTGAAGATGGAGGCTAAAGAGTAACGATTCACAGTAAATCCTTGTACACATGTGTTTTCCTATCAAGTTGGCGGCTGTTGCGGCTAAGTTACCTATGCGGATCGGTATGCATGGTTGATGCACAGTGAGGACTACTTTAGCAGTAGCAGAGACCCAGGATGTTGATGCATAATTCTTTGTTCTCTTCCAGATGAAGAAACGTTTTGTTCATGGGGGAAATGCTGAAGGGGCTAATAGGCCTTTCTTAAAGTCATCATATATTATAATGTATTAAAAGATATAATTAGATGAATGGTTGGAGAAGGTGTAACCACTCCAACCCATCTCTTCATGTATAAGAATATCACCTATTGAATGAATATGATGGTTAAACGATTGAACCAATATGTGTTCTTTCTCTGATGGTTAATGTGTGCATTATACTTCTGCCTACTTGAATGCAACATAGCTCAATCGTGACACTATATTCAGCAACATTGTTCAATGATGGTTGGAGACACACACCTCCTGACGACACCACATGAACCTCAAGCGTATAAATGATCCAAGAAGTTGAAGCTAAGTTCTGGGTATGGCCAGTGGCACCATCAGCATATCTTAGGTATACCGAAGATTCTATCGACATCTGTCACAACAAGGGGAAGCATGTCAACAAAATGAATCACTACAAGGGAACTAAAAGTAAACTATGTAAATATACAATAATATACAAGATATTAGCCTCAGTTGAGAATTAGGCATAGTATTTTTTAAGAAAGATCTCATTTCTAGGCTCTTCCAAGGTTTTCCCTTCATAATCCTCCAGCTCATAGGTGCCCTTCTCCAAGACATGTTTTACTACGTAAGGCCCATGCCACATGGGATTGAAATTACCCACCCCCGAAAGTTCACTAGCTTGTTCATATACAAGAACCAAGTCACCTTCATTAAATATACGGGGACGGACATACTTTTCATACTGATACTTCACACGATGTTTATTGTTCTCAAGAGCCACTAAGGTATCCCGACACTGCTCATTAAGGTGCTCTAATTGGACTACACGTTCTTCCAACTATGAAGTCTTTGGTAAGAGCCCTATGGCTAGTTTCAAAGAGGGAATTTCACATTCAATCGATGAAATCGACTCCACCCCATGTACTAACTGATATGGAGAAAAACCAGTGGCAGACTTAACTGCAGTTCGATAATCCTACAAATCAACTTGAATCATAATGTGTCAATTGGTCTTTCTTTGTGCAACAGTTCTTTGCATAATGGACTTAAGGGATTTGTTCACAACTTCAACCTGTGCATTTGCTTGAGCATAATAAGAAGAGGAGTACTCTTGCTTATATCTCAGTTTTGAAGATAATTCGTCCATCATCTTATTTTGAGAGTGCCTGCCATTGTCAGTGACAAGCTCTGTCGAGATACCAAACTGATTAATAATATGATTGAATACAAAATGAGTGGTTGTATCTCCACCGGACTTAATAGTAGGCATAGCCTCTCCCCATTCCATGAAATAGTCCATGGCCACTATGATGTGATGGTGCCCCCTAGCCAAAGTTGGGTTGCAATCCATAAAGTCCACCCTCCACTTGGTGAAGGGTTCGACGCTGATAATAGGATGTAATGGGGCAGGATCCGAGTGCATATTTCATGCAAACACCTAGAAAGTGTGGCACCGCTTGACCGCATTAATGTAAACTTTAAAGATCGACGGCTAGTAACAACCTTCTCTAAGGATTTTTTGGGATGTAGCAAGCCCAGATAAATGCCCACCACATGCTCCACCGTGTCAATCATTCATCATAGTATTATCCTCATCATGATTCAAACAATGATGCAAAATTGAATCCACCCCACGACGATACAATGTGTCACCGATAATAAGGTAATTCTTAGCATAATGTCATAAACATCGATGCTCATCCTGTGAGAGGTGAGGAGGAACCTTCAAAGTCTGTAAATATATGATGATATCACCATACCAAGGGTCTGCAATCAAGATAAGGAATATATGTTCATCCACAAATGAATTTTCATGAATCTCATCTTCATCCAAATTAGGGAATTCTGACATGAGCTCCGCAAAAACTAACGATTTATTTTATTTTACCGAAACAAACTCGAGATCGAATTCTTGAAAAATAACAATCCATTTATTGTACTTCCCCCCTATCATTCATCTAGTCAAGACAAACTGAAACAGATTGATATGAGCTACAACCATAGTCTGGAGAATCAGATATAATGTCTCAACAGTTGTACCACATGAACGGTCACTAAGGTTAGCTTCTCAACACGATTATATTGAATTTTTGCATCAATGAGATTACAACTAAGATAGTATATAGCATGCTCCTAGAGCTCTTCGTCCTCTTGAACTAGAACCATCCCAATCATCTCTTGGGATGAGACCATGTATAATAGGGAATCGCGACTATAGTTAGGTGGACTAAGCATGAGGGGCGATGCCAAGGATTTCTTAAGTGCATCAAAGGAATACTAGGCTTGCTCATCCCATATGAATGGAGTATCCTTCTTCAAAATGTGCATAAAACCCTTGGTCAAATTGGAAAAATTGACAACAAATCTCCATAATAAGTTAGCCATCCCTTTGAGACTTTGAAGATGTCTAATCATGCATGGGGGGGACAACCAAAGTATTGCCTCAATATTTAGAGGATATACCCTAATCCCATCCTTTGAAATGATAAACCCAAATAACCAACCCAATCTCACACAAAAGATGCACTTTTGAGGATTCAACCGGATTTGATAACGACGACATCTTTCGAAAACCAAGCGTAAATGTTATGGATAATCTGCTCTCAACTAAGAGTGAGTAGTTAAATCATCCAGATAGACTTCGATAATATGCTTCATGTCATGAAAAGAAAAGTTCATCGCCCGTTGAAATGTAGCTCTAACATTTTTAAGGCCGAAAGGCGTCTTTCGGCATGAAAATGTACCCCAAGGACAAATTAAAGAGGTCTTATGTTGGTCCTCGGGCTTGATTTGGATTTTTTATACCCTGAAAAACCGTCCATAAAAGAGAATACTTTGCTTACCACACACTCATCCAAAATTTTATCCAATAAATGGTGTGGGAAAATTTATATTTTGGACATGCTTTATTCATGTCTCTAAATTCAATGCACAAATAGATAGTTCCCTACTTCTTATATACCGGAACAGGGTTGGATACCCATTCAGTCAATGGAACCTGATAGATAAATCCACCTTTGAGTAACTTTTCTATCTCAGCCTTAATGGCAGGCGCATTATAGGGGTTCATAGAGCGTAAACGTTGCTGAACATACTTAGCATTAGGATAAGTTTTGATCTCATTCTTGACAATACGAGGGTCTATTCGTCATTTCATCATACAACCAAGCAAAAACATCATGAAATTCTTTAAAAAGCTCAATATATGCCTTAATTTCATTGGGAGAACAATCTGCACCAATGTAAACATTCTCTTTCTTTCCAGGAATTCGAGAAATGTTGATAGGAATTGTAGGTGACAATTTTTCCATGTTCCCTTTGGCATATACACCATGAGTGCCTAGTGGGACCACATGACAACCAACATTTCCGCTAAGGGTCTTCCTAAATTCATCACGCTCGATCTGTTTGAGCTCTGGGAGGAAGTAAGAGTGATGGTGCAACTCCTCCCAAGGTTGTTCCAAACCATTCATGGCCTCAAGAATCGATTCGTCATAAGGAAAAACACCATCGAGGCAATCATGTGAGCATGACGATGCAACCGGCCAAGCGGGCAGTGCAAAGAGATCCTCCTCTTTTGTTTGTGAAGAGGAAGGACCAAGATATACAATGGGATCAAGAACCACTTGATAAGAAACCTCTGTTGCAAACAACGCCATCTTCATCTTGGTAGATCTAGGGTCCTCATCCGAAGTGCTCAGAGAGGGGAGAGTCCAAGAGTCCTCCAAATACACAGTGTGAAATAGGACCGAAGTCAACGACGCTGAATCACTACCAATATTGGAACTAATAGCTATTATTGGTGTTTCAATGTTAAAGGATCCCATCAATGATGGATGCATTCCAACACCAACATTCTCAATTACTGGCTAATAATTGTCAATGGTCGGGATGTTGAACCATGACGATGCAATGGAACTGGAACTATCAAATGACATTTGGTCAATCATGACAATCTAATCCTCAAAAGTGAAGCAAATAACAAGGAAAACAAATGACACAGTAACTTTCACAGCATAGATCCAATTCCGGCCCAGTAAAAGGTTGTATTCAAGGGGTGCATCAACCACCTCAACCTCGATCAACACAGTATTTCCTCCCCACTCGACTTGGAGAGAGAGAATAATGCCATGCAATAGAAATGAATGTCCATCAAATGCAGTCAACATGGTCATGTAATTCGACAACGTGGGTGAGTTAAGGCCTTTCCAACAAGCCAGAGACATCATGGAGGTCACAACACATTCATCAATCACTATTTGTATGATCATGTTACTCTTACACTCCACATGGACTAAGAATTCCACATGGTAAGGAAAGTGATGCTGGACCTCATGGGTTTCAAATCTAATTGTAGTGGAAGGATTAGAATCAACCATCCCAAGGGCAGTCAACAAATCTCTCCTCTGAGAAAGACAAGTTTGAAAGACTTAAAGAGCTGACATCGTGTGGGGATTCTAAACTAACTCCTCGATAATAGAATAATGTTTCATGGCTCAAGAATTAGGATTGTGGCCCAAGCACTTTAATACTCCCTTAGGTATGCAAGGTATATCTTTAGGCTTATCAATATGCAAAGGTTTCTCAAGAGGTGCAGGATCTTTACCCAATTTGGGTTGTGATGGACCATAACCTTTCTTGTGAGTCACAACATTAGTGGCAGACATCATGTTGATACAACCATGGCCACCTTTCACATTCAGTGGGTATTTATTCCCAACAAAAGTGTTTCCAGCGCCCATGTTCCTCGAAGCCATATTTTGGTTATGAGGTAAAGGATCAATCAATACAGCTGAGCTCTGTGCAATAAAATTCAAGGCCTTTTCAATACAAGGGCACAAATATGTGAGATGGTCTCCCCCATAAATTTTGCAAGGGAATTTAACCTTTCATTTAGGCTTCTTGCCCCCCCCAACATCATCTCTATTCTTGTCATCTCTCGAGTTCTCCTTCCTATTCCCACCCCTTCTATTATTTCTTCCCTTCTTTATATTTCATCCAGGCTGTTGGTTACCCTTCTGGTCCAACGACTGTACTGAGGGCATTGTTCGGCAAAATATATAACAAATAAATTTTCCTTTAATTTAATTATCGACCAAGGTAGGTAAAATTCAAGTTGCTACACTATATGTGTAGGGTAAAATAATCTAGGGCTAAACTCCTATGATAATTTCAAATAATTATAACCTATCAATTCCAACAAAATCACAATCTATACTATGCTATATAATCATCTGATCAATAAGCACAAAGGAAAGAGAGCATATATATATAGTCTACTTTATAGAGAAAAATCAATCATCTACTATGTGACATCAAATATCAAAAGGAATATTTTGAAACCAAATGCAACTATTCTCCAATAAGACTACTTTGTTTTATAACCCTAGAAAACAAAACTATTAATAGGCTGAAATAATCACAACTAGAGAAAGATCTAATCTACCAAAGTAAGCTATCCAATCAATGAAGAGGCAAATCTAACTACCTTATGTTTTGTTAATCAACACGGAATTAAAACTTTTTGCAATCTATAAATTCTAACTACATGAAATCATCCTTAAACCATAAACTGGGAATCAAAACACACAAATCAGCATTGAGTCAAGTCCTTCAAATACTATCTTTTTACGATTTAACTCAAATCATTTGGAAATATTTAAATCAATGAACATTGCTCAAAATGGAATGCATAATTTTCAACTCAGTTAGCAATCCTTCTAACCTATCTAAATTCTCAATCAAATTGAACCAAAGTATTAAGAAAGCAAATATTTGAATGTTAAAACACTAAACTAAATTTCTAGCCAAAATTCTAAATTATGTGCAAATCAATCATGTAATCTACCTCAATAAAAAAGTAGGCACTCCAAACTATCTTATTTTACCCTATTTGCAGATCTAGTATCTTGAAACGAACTTAGTCATCTATGTGAAGGAAAAACAACAAGCTGAGTCCCAACGCAAAACTGAACATTAATATGAACCAAGCTTAAAAGGGATATTACATCAATCCTACAACATTATTCTTCCATATATTAGAACCTTTCATATTCTATTTAACTTCTGGAAACCTTCAATATAAACACACAAAAAATAAATGACCAAACAATGTATGAAAAATAAATTCTTACAGCAATGCATGTAGATGACAATATTCACAAACAAGGTATCAACACCATGTGAAGGTGGGCCACCCTCCAAACGTTTCTCAAGCAATAAATAATAGCTTAAAACTGGATTTAATTATCAACTGAAAAAAGTATCACATAATAATCACCATCCTTGTTCCTTAGCTTGAAAAGAACCATTTATACAACAAAATCTACAGAAGAATGGTGTAACACCCCGGTTTTGACCCCGTTGCATTAAATGTACATGATGTATATATTGTAATTAATCATGGTGCGGAGCTAAAGGAAAAAACCCCACCATCGATTTGTCTGTGTTATGTTCGGCAATTGAAAAATGTTGCCGATGGTATATCGTGATATATGGCACATATTAGTTTCGGCATCATGTAAATATGCATCTTTAATTAAATAACCCAACCAGCTATGTTCGTGGCAACTAAATTGAGAAGGGGCATGATTCTCACAAGGATAAGGGGGGGATGTCAAACCTTGAACCAATGGGGAAAAATCCATGTGTCACCACCCTATTTGATTTTCACATCTTTCCTTGTCTTATCCAACTACCACCTTAAACGTTCAGTTGAGTAGTTGAGGCAGTTATTGTTTGGGAGTGGGGGTGGCAGGATTGTCAGTCCTTTCCCACCCACACACTCCATCAGCAATGAACCTCACGTTGGGAAAAAGGAAGCGAACTCTCCAGGCTTTCCACTCTCTCCATGACGGTGCTGAAAGGAAAAAACGCTCCCGCACTTCCCACTCGCGACTCTCCATTGCCGATCATTCTCACGCAGGGACAGTGGTCTGTTCATTCTCATGCATAGGCTCCTTTCCTGTTTGGTCTCACGTAGCTAGGAGAGGGAGCCATTTCAGCCGTCATTCACGTTTCCACAAAGTGGTATCTAGCGTGTTTTCCATCCCAATTCTGGAGGTCGGGTGTCAAATTTCCCTCACGCACAGGTTGGGAGTCTGTATTTTCTTCCCCATTTACGATCTATGTAAGTCTTTCTGGTTGCTTCAATGTTGAGATTGGGGCTATTGTTATTCCCTTGATTTGTGGTTGCCGCCATTCTTCTCAAGATTCGTGGGTTGTTGTGGTCTCCCTTACATTCTGTTTGTTGTGGTCTCCCTTACGTTCCATTTGCTATGGTCTCCCTTACGTTCTGTTTGATGTGGTCTTCTTTACATTTTGGGGCTGCTATGGATTGTTTTGGGGAATCGTTTTGGCCACGATAGGGCCAAGAATGACTCATGAATTGTTTTCCCTACCCAAGCTGTGAATTTCTTTTGTGACTGCATGTATGCAGTGGTTGGTCTTTCGACTATGTTGGAGTAGGGATGAGGGCTTGGTTTGCTTGAAAAACCTGGTGTGTTTGGAAACCACACAGACAGAGCTAGAGGGTTGGCTTTCTTCTCCACAACCCCTGAATAGCACTGGAAGGGAAGTCAAGGCCTGAGGGACTGTGTAGCAGAGAAGGGACTAATTCCTTGTGTTGGGTGTGTGTGGGTGTCTTAGAATTCAGGCTAGTTCTGGTGTAGGTGTTCCTAGCTCTGTAATGGGCTCACCATCTTAGCATTTAGCCTTTCCCAGCTCCTTGATGGCCTGATAAACCCAACTGTATTGGCTTGGATATGTTTTGTGTAACCTTGGCTATGTGTAAGTGTGCTTGTTCCTTATTCCTTGGGGAATCATGCCCAACTCGGGGGTGGCAGCATTTCTGAGAGATTAAGGAGCACGCTGGCCTATGGCTAGGTGGAACGTTGCAGCGACGTAGCTGGTTGCAGAACGAGTTCTTTATAAGATAAGTAATCTTGTCTATTTTACTTCTGCAACTATATCACTGTTAATGAATATGATGAACATGCTGAATGAATGAATGAATGCATGTTTGCTTCTGCTGTGTATGATAGATAATTAGGTATCTGTGCATGCTCTACTTCAATGCATTATGATTCAGCATTTCATATATACCCATGTTCATGGGGCAGTTTTCTCGAATGGTTAACACCATGGTAGCATCCTCTTTCCCAGTCGGAGGGTCGGGGACATGACAGTGTGGTATCAAAGCTCATGTTGCAGCATGGGCCTGAATGGGCCATGATAGATCAGAGCAGAGGCAGGTTGCCTTCTTCCCAGCAGAAATCAGGAATTGTGGCAAGAAACTTAAAGTGCCTGAACCATTGGCCATCGAAAACAGAAAGTGGTTCGTGCGCCCGACGTTTCGGAAGCCGAGAGCACTAACCTTCCGACGAGAAGAGACTGCCGATACCGATCAGGTTATGCCTCAGCAGATTGGGCTGCCGATCGGAAGAAGATCGAAGATGATGGGTCGTCGTTGTGGCTGTTGATGGAACTATTTCGCTGACAAAAAGAAGAGAATCGATTCGATCAAGCGGTAAAAGGGAAGACTAAAGGGAAAATTTCAAAAATTTCTCTAAGTTCAGGAATCGTCGGCCATTGGCGACGGTTGGTTGAACACATTGTTGACACCTAGTTAATTCGATTGCCGATGAGTTACGACAGAAGAATTTAGTGGATTGAACGTTTGTCGTTGCGACTTTCTAATGGACTATCCTTTCGAAGGTTAGAGGCTTCAACCGTCAATAGTGGATAGAGCTTCTGACAGTCGATGAGTTTATGGTCCACAGAACCCGCAGTGGGATCACTACCCACCGTTGCAGTTGTTTAGTGGACTATCCTCCCGATGAACAGTGCACCCAATCGTCGATGAACAGCAGTGAAAGTTAGTTGTTTTGACCACCGAAATGTCGTATTGATAGTTGGAATGAGACCCGATTATACACAAGGAAATTTTGAGTTTTTCAAGTAGGATTTCCTAGCAAATTTTGACTATTTTTCAATGGGATTTTCAGCTATTTTTTAGTGAATTTTCAGGGCTAAAAAGGAGAAAGTGGCAGGAATCTTATGCACCAAATTGCACGAAAATCAAATATTTACAAAAAAAAAAAAATGAGGGCACTGCCCTCGACCCGCCCTGCAGTGGCTGAAGCCACAAGGGAGAAATCCCCCTTGACCCCCCGTCGTCCCCCTCAGACAGACATTCTTTGATTAAGAATCATAGTCACCTTCAAGGGCAGTATTCCAAGTAGTGTAGTTTGGTAAGTAAGTGGTGGTTCAGTTATGAGAACCCATGATGGATATGATGCTTGGGATTCCTATGAGCGTGCGCGAGATGCCATGGGAGAAAATGTATGCAATGGGAATGATGACATAGAGTCTAATGGGAGGAGATTACAAGAGACACCATAAGATGTTGCAGCCACCATGAGAAGCTTGATTAAATCCCAAGAAGAGCAGCATCAGTTGAATGCTGCTATGTTGCAGAGTTTGACAGACTTGCAGAGAAAGATAGACTCTGGACGAGGTACAGCAAGACCAAAAGGCAGTAAGAGAAGTACTAGGAGAAGGAGAAGGACTTCTAGTGGATCATCTGACTCTGAAGAATCGAGTGGGGATTCAAGTTATTCTTCTCATAAAAGAAAAAGAAAGAGACACCATAGGGATCGCTCTCAGGATGAATTTAAGAAAGCTAAACCTCCTACATTTGATGGTGAGGTAGAGACTAGACAAGAGGCTGAAGCTTGGCTTCTTGGGATAAAGAAGTACTTTCAAGTGCATGATTATTTAGGAAACATGAAGGCAAGAGTTTCCATATTCAATCTAAATGGAAGGGCATCCATTTGGTGGTAACACTTCAAGCAAGTAAAGAGGATTAGTGAAAGGAGACTTAAGTGGAAATAGTTCAAGAAGTATTTCAAGCAGAAATACCTCTCTGACAGGTATTATGATGACAAGATTAAGGAGTTCCATGAGATGAGATTGGGACAGCAGACCATGGAAGAGTATGCAAATAAATTCTTGGAGTTGTTGAGGTATCTCTGGTACATCAAAGATGAAAAAGTAAAGGTCCAGCATTTTCTGAGTGGATTACCTCAGTCTTACAAAGATAGAATTGAGTTTTATGAACCTAGAACTCTGGAAGAAGCAATAAGGAAGGCTAAGTATTGCTATGAGCAAAGAAAAGGTAAGCCATATTACCATAAGGCATGGAAGGATAAGAAGAATGAGAAGTTTGAACAAAGAAAGAAAGGTTTCAAACCTTCTAACTTCAGGAATCAGCAGAAGCAGCCATCCCAAGCTACGAGTAAGCCAATTGGAGTGATAGGAGAAAAGCCTAAAGATCCACAATAGAATAGAGGGCCACTTCAATGTTGGAAATGTGGAGGACCCCACATGCACAGGAATTCTCCACTTGAGAATGAGAGTGCAAGGCCAACTTATAACATTCAAGAAGTAGAAACAGTGGGTCAAGTAGCAAGGGCAGTCCCTAGGATTTATGTAGCACTGGAGGACCATCAGGAAGATCACCAGTCAACTGTGGTTGAAGTTGCAGGTAAGATTGTTGAGAAATCTATTTCTATTTTGATTGACCCTGGTTCTACTCATAGTTACATTACTCCTAGAGTAGTGGAGATTTGTTCTTTTAAGAAAGTAAAGCATAGGAAGTCTTGGCTAGTCTAGCTAGCCACTGGAACTAAGCGAAAGGTCAGTGAAGTGGTAGAGAAATGTCCATTGGTCATGAATGGATTGGTCACTTGTGTAGATCTGAATGTTCTACCACTTGGTTCCTATGATGTTCTCATTGGAATGGATTGGTTAGAAGCTCGCAGGGTGAAGCTTGACTGTTACAATAAGACTTTTGAATGCATGAATGAAGAAGGGAACCTAGTAGTTGTGAAAGGTATTCCAAAGGTGATTTTAGTACGGTAGGTTTAAGGGATGCAGTTAAAGAAGTTCTGTAGGAAGGGTTTCCAGTTGTATTCAGCCCATATCTTGGAGACATCAGGAGATGAAACTCCTAGGTTGGAGGACTATCAGGTGTTACAGGAATTTAGGGATGTGTTTCCTGATGAGATTCTAGGGCTTCCTCCAAAGCGGGACATTGATTTCACAATTGAACTTGTGCCAGGAGTAGCACCCGTGTCCAAGGCACCCTATAGGATGAGTACACCGGAGATGCTAAATTTGAAGATGCAACTGCAAGAGTTGTTGGAAAAGAAGTATATCCGACCGAGTGTGTCTCCTTGGGGAGCACTAGTTCTATTTGTAAAGAAGAAAGATGGTACACTCAGGTTGTGGATTGATTACAGACAATTGAACAAGGTTACTGTAAAGAATAAATATCCTTTGCCTAGGATTGATGACCTCTTTGATCAAATGAGAGGAGCAAAGGTATTTTCCAAGATTGACTTAAGGTCTGGTTACCATCAGGTGAGAATCAAGGATGAAGACATTCATAAGACAGCCTTCAGGACAAGGTATGGACATTATGAGTTTGTAGTGGTACCATTTGGTCTCACCAATGCACCAGCTACATTTATGTGCCTTATGAATAGTGTCTTCAGTAGATATTTGGACAGATTTGTTCTTGTTTTCCTTGATGACATTCTTGTTTACTCTAAGAATGAGGAAGAACATGAAGAGCATTTGAGATTAACATTGAAATTGCTTAGGGAGAATCAGTTGTATGCGAAACTGAGCAAGTGTGACTTCTATAGAGATAAAATTCAGTATTTGGGTCACATTATCTCAGAGGAGGGTATATCTGTGGACCCTGAAAAGATTGAAGCCATTATGAATTGGCCTACTCCAAGAAATGTGACAAATGTAAGATCTTTTATGGGACTTGCAGGATACTACCGGAGGTTCATCGAGGGATTCTCCAGGGTTGCACATGCCATCACTTCTTTGCAAAAGAAGGGGATGAAGTTTGAATGGACATCAAGGTGTGAAGAAATCTTCCAGCAGTTGAAGAATATTCTCACTAGTGCACCAGTATTGAAGGTTACAGATCCAAATAAATATTTTGTGGTGTGTACCAATGCATGTGGACAAGGGCTTGGAGGAGTCCTTATGCAGGACAACCACGTGATATGTTATGAGTCAAGAAAGCTGAAAGAGCATGAGAAGAACTATGCCACTCATGATCTAGAGCTTGCAGCCATAGTACATGCCCTCAAGATGTGGAGACATTACTTGATGGGTAGAATATTTGAGCTCAGAACAAACCATTGTGGTCTGAAGTATCTATTTGACCAGCCTACTCTGAATTCTAGGCAAGCAAGATGGCTCGAGTTTTTATGTGAGTTTGATTTTGAAATCAAGCACATAAAGGGAAAAGAGAATAAGGTATCTTATGCGCTCAGCAGGAAGGTACAGGAAATGCATGTGGCATCCCTTAGTATTTTCCAATCAGATTTGAGGCAGCAGATTGTTAATCATGCTGCTGGAGATGAATTGTATGAGCAGGTAAAAGACAAATTGCAGCAGCAAATTCTTGAGAAGAGTTATGAGGGATATAAATTGGAAGAAGATGGACTTCTCACTTATAAAGGTAGGATTTATATTCCAGATGTAGCATATTTGAGGAGAATTGTTATGGATGAAATCCATCAAACTCCATACTCTGGTCACCCAGGATATCAGAGGACAGTTGCTACGGCTAGAAAGCAGTACTTTTGGCCAAGAATGAAAAAGGACATGGCTGAGTAAATTTCAAGGTGAATGAAATGTCAACAGGTAAAGGTTGAGCATCAACATCCAGCAGGCTTGTTGCAGCCTTTGCCAGTTCCGGAATGGAAATGGGAAGTTATTTCCATGGATTTTATTACAGGATTGCCGATGACTTGGAGACAACATGATTCCATCATGGTTGTGGTGGAAAATTTGACTAAGGCAGGGCATTTTATACCAGTTAATTATACGCATAAGACTAATGATATTGCAAAGATCTTCATGAAGGAGATTTTCAAATTGCATGGATTGCCGAAGGAAATAGTCTCTGACAGAGATGTCAAGTTCACTTCCAAATTTTGGAAGGGGTTGTTTGTAGACTTGGGTACAAAGCTAAAATTAAGCACTGCATACCATCCTCAAACAGATGGGTAGACAGAGAGAGTCAATCAGGAGCTTGAAGACATGCTTCGCATGTACGTGATGGACAAACCAACCAAGTGGGAAGATTACTTGCACTTGGTAGAGTTTGCTTATATTAATGGACAGCAGGCATCCTTAGGGATGAGTCTGTATGAAGCTTTGTATGGAAGAAGGTGTAAGACACCTGTGACTTGGGATAACCCAGTGAACAAGGTTGTGCTTGGACCTGAATTGCTCAAGGAAATGAAGCAAGAGGTTGTAAAGATCAGGAAGAATCTAAAAGCAGCACAGGACAGACAGAAAAGCTATGCAGATAAGAATAGGGTGAACATGGAGTTCAATGTTGGGGATCATGTTTACCTCAGAGTGAGGGCAAAGAGGAGTTCCTTGAATCTTGGAAGTTGTGCCAAGCTGTCACCTAGATACTGTGGGCCGTTTGAAGTGCTTGAAAGAATAGGGCCTGTTGCATATAGACTTGCATTGCCTACTAGTACTAGAGCTCATAATGTTTTTCATGTTTCTTTGCTTAAGAAATATGTGCATGATCCTAACCATGTGATAAATTGGGATGTGATTCAGGTTGAACCCGAGGGAGAGTTCCGAATCGAGGGAATGCGCATCCTCGACAGGAAGGTCACAATGCTCCGGAACTGGGCCATAGGTTAGGTAAAGGTGCAATGGGAGCACTACAAACCTAAAGAGGCTACATGGGATCTAGAGGATGCCATGCAGTTGGCACATCCATTTTTGTTCAATTTTGCGGAACACTGAGGCGGTACCAGTGTAGCATTTTGTTCAAATTTTGTAAAGCACTGAGGACAGTGCTATTGAAGGGGGAGGGGAATGTAACACCCTGGTTTTGACCCTGTTGCATTAAATATACATGATGTATATATTGTAATTAATCATGGTGCAAAGCTAAAGGAAAAATCCCCACCATCAATTTGTCTGTGTTATGTTCGGCAATTGAAAAACATTGCCAATGGTATATCATGATATACGGAACATATTAGTTTCAGCATCATGTAAATATGCATCTTTAATTAAATAACCCAACTAGCTATGTTTACGGCAACTAAATTGAGAAGAGGCATGATTCTCACAAGGATAAGGGGGGGATGTCAAAAATTGAACCAATGGGGAAAAATTCGTGTGTCACCACCCTGTTTGATTTTCACATCTTTCCTTGTCTTTTCCAACTACCACCTTAAACGTTCAACTGAGTAGTTGAGGAAGTTATTGTTTGGGAGTGGGGGTGGCAGGATTGTTAGTCCTTTCCCACCCACATACTCCACCAGCAATGAACCTCACGTTGGGAAAAAGGAAGCAAACTCTCCAGGATTTCCACTCTCTCCACAACGGTGCTAAAAGGAAAAAACATTCCCGCACTTCCCACTCGCGACTCTCCATTATCGATCATTCTCACGCAGGGACAGTGGTCTGTTCATTCTCACACACAGGCTCCTTTGCTGTTTGGTTTCATGCAGCTAGGAGAGGGAGCCATTTTGGTCGTCATTCACGTTTCCACAGAGTGGTATCTAGCGTGTTTTCCATCCAAATTCTGGAGCTCGGGTGTCAAATTTCCCTCACGCACAGGTTGGGAGTCTGTATTTTCTTCCCCATTTGCGATCTGTGTAAGTCTTTTCGGTTGCTTAAATGTTGAGATCGGGGCTATTGTTCTTCCCTTGATTTGTGGTTGCCACCGTTCTTCTCAAGATTCGTGGGTTGTTGTGGTCTCCCTTAGGTTCTGTTTGTTGTGGTCTCCCTTATGTTCTGTTTGTTGTGGTCTTCTTTACATTTTGGGGCTATTGTGGATTGTTTTGGGGAGTCGTTCTGGCCACAATAGGGCCAAGAATGACTCAAGAATTTTCCCTACCCAAGCTGTGAATTGCTTGTGTGACTGCATGTATGTAGTGGTTGGTCTTCCGACTGTGTTGGAGTAGGGATGAGGGCTTGGTTTGCTTGAAAAACCTAGTGTGTTTGGAAACCACACAGACAGAGCTAGAGGGCTGGCTTTCTTCTCCACAACCCCTGAATAGCAGTGGAATAGCACTGGAAGGGAAGTTAGGGCTTGAGGGACTGTGTAGCAGAGAAGGGACTGATTCCTTGTGTTGGGTGTGTGTGGGTGTCTTAGAAGTCAGGCTAGTTCTGGTGTAGGTGTTCCTAGCTCTGTAATGGGCTCACCAGCTTAGCATTTAGCCTTTCCCAGCTCCTTGATGGCTTGATTAACCCAACTGTATTGGCTTGGCTGTGTTTTGTGTATTCTTGGCTATGTGTAAGCCTGCTTGTTTTTTATTCCTTGGGGAATCATGCCCATCTCAGAGGTGGCAGCGTTGTTGAGAGATTAAGGAGCACACTGGCCTATGGTTGGGTGGAATGTTGCAGCGACGTAGCTGGTTGCGGAACGAGTTCTTTATAAAATAAGTAATCTTGTCTATTTTACTTCTGCAACTATATTACTGTTAATGAATATGATGAACATGTTGAATGAATGAATGAATGCATGTTTGCTTCCACTATGTATGATAGATAATTAGGTATCTATGCATGCTCTACTTCAATGCATTATGATTCAACATTTCATATATATCCATGTTCATGGGGTGGTTTTCCTGGATGGTTAACGCCATGGTAGCATCCTCTTTGCTGGTCGGAAGGTCGGGGAAATGAAAAATGGATTAGATCAATCCCCAAAAGAATAAGAAATCCGTTCAACAACCCAGAAAATCTAGGAAAAGCATGCCTGTTCTGGAAAGGATTTCTCCATATTCATTTAGAAATTTTGAAAATTGCCCACAAATAGGTGTAAATGGGTCATTTATGAAGTGGTTTTTGAATGGTTTCACCTGATTCTTCATAAATTTCCTAGTAATGAAGCCTGAAATTTGTTGTCTGGCAAAAAAAATGTTTTTATATCAACTTTGAATTGTGCTCTTCTCACATTCGAAAGGTTATGGGTGAGATGTGATACATAAAAATTCATATTGGGACATCTAGAAAGAAAACCCATGTTGCCAAATTGATTGAAGAGACACATAAGTATGATAATCAATGATTCTCATTCGTAGCAGTGTAGGAACAAGTGTCGGTTTAGGTGCAGAATCGGGTACCGGATCAAGTGCAGGATTGGGTACCGAATTGGTCGAAGAAATATGCAAGATAACCAAAGAGTTATACCCCGATTAATTCATGCATTAGATATAATATTTTGAACTTATACTTAAAAATGAATAAATAAGATGGAATAATGATAAAATTATACCTTGTTATGAACTTCATGAAATAGCCCTCAAATCCATGCAAATGATGTCTAAATAAATTATACACATGAGAAAATTTAATGAAAATATTTGGTTCCTTATCTGAGGTATAAACAAAATATGGGCAAAACAAGGAGCCATCAAGCACATCCGTCGATTGGGTGGGATTAGATGAAGTCGTAGCTTGTCTAGTCGCAGGATGATTAATAGACAAATTTCACATTTGATTCGTAACCTAGTCTATGACCTTAGTACTCATGGAGCCAACAATACCATTGGCATGTGGCCTAAGTTTAAACTTAGGTTCAAATTTTTACCATGGTGCATTAGGGATAATCTCATAAAGGATCCCAGACTGAGCATAAATCAAGTCTAACTACTAAGCTTGTAAGATATCCTACTCCTCATTCATAACTATGGATGTTGAAACATCCTTTGCAATATAAGGAAATAAATATTTGAGGAACCATTTCAACAAAAACTCGGGTGGAATGTTCGCCTTAGTCAACCTCTTTCATCTGTGCCACTCCTGAATATGGTCAGAAATGTGCATGTATTTATCTTGTCGAAATGTCAACAAGAGATCGGTACAGGAATCGTAACATACCGGTAGTTGAAAGTGGTTCAAAAAGGTCATGGATAGGTCATTAAATGTCTGATATGTGCCCCTAGGCAACTCTATATACCATTTTTTGTTAGGACCCATGAGGGTGCGTTGAAACATTCGTAGGCGAACAAAGTCATGGTTCAAATAATTCGAAGAGAACCATGGGTGGAAAGTAGTCACATGCTCTCCGGGGTCCTCACCACTCTTACCTTCAAACTTAGAAACGTCCGAGGGAAGCTTGGTGGAAACAACCAACCACATCGGATCATGAGATACCGAATCATTGGTCAACTTGGAAAGGTCAAGAAAATTCAATGTAACCAAGAAAGGGATTCTAGGTTGTGCCATTTGATTCCATGCTCCCTGATAAGATTGGTTAATATAAGACACATTATTTTAAATACTATGTCCTTGGCCAGTTGGATAATAGCACCCTCCTGCATGACCCATTAAAGGATGCATGGGAATATTATAATTTGGTATACCATGAGAATGGGGTGCTACATAACCATAATGGTAGGATTGATAAACAGGTTGAACCGACAACACATAAGGAGGCTCATAACCTCTTAACACAACAGTAAGGGATGATAAGGGAACAACATGGCTAGAGAAAGCACTTCATCCGAAAGTACTATGTGGGTCATGAAGATGATGTGTCATGAGAAATGAATTTGACGGAATAGGTGTGGTGGAAGATGGCACATAAGATGGAATGTAGGTTGTACATCCAATTTTCACATGTCTAGGGTCACCTCCGTGGAAGTGAACACCAGTGTTATTCTTGGATGAGGGGTATGAAAATCCTCCCAAAAACGGCGTGGAAGGTGCAATATCACCACTACCAAGTCTATCAGCATAGAAAGGGATGGCAGTGCCCCTTGGCACAACACTAGGATCTATACCTAGACCAACAACATATGACGAAAAACTAAGAGTAAGGTCCGGAATGCCAAATCTAAATGGACCTATGTTAGAGGGAACATGATGAGTCTCACCACTCGACTTTCTCTAGGAAGACCTCTAATAAGAAACTACAAATTCCGATAGTTGGGGTTGTGAATTGTAAGAAGTACCAGCCCCATGAGGGTCGATGTCAATCATATTCCCAAGTCTCACAACAGTCACATTTCCCATTCCAAAGGATGGAGAATGAGGGATATCTGGGCTCTCATATGTAGTAGTCATAATGAGATTGGTGTGTAAATCACATTGTGTATAAGTTTGCATGGAATTCTTAGTCCTTTTTCGAAAAGGAGGAGGAGACCCATAAGCCGAAAGTCCTGCTGAACATCGATATTGGTGGAGTGCCAGAACTCGATCCATGATGACTCCACAAAAATAAAAAGACTCAACTAATTTTGATCCCTATAGAAAGCTAGTGCATAAATAGCACAACCGTAAGAAAATCTAAGTCAGATGAAAACAATCCAAGAGGGAGGATAAGTGAGCTCTTGAATGCAGAAGGTATATCTTGCCTAGGAGAGGCATGAGACTCCCATACACTACAAGCAGAGGTGTGTAACCAATTATAGTGACCCCCAGCTTCAATTCATAAAGCGACTGTACTTTTCGACCCCTACTTGGCTAGGACACTCACAGAGTAACCTCTGCAAGTACCCCATGTGATACCTAGGTAAGGCAACTAATGTCACCCCAATATAACCAATGCTCAGGAAGATAGTCGCAGGTGGGATCTACCGTATGGGAAGGGTAACAAATAGCGAAGCTCGAAAGCACCAAAGGTACCTCAAAATCCCCCAGATAGGAATAATATCCTGGAAATATCTCTAGCACTACATAGAGAGTGGCAAGGGGCTATCCCCACCACAAACGTGTATGATTCCTTGTGCTTACCTCCTGTGTAAGAGGAGCCTCCTAATAACACTAATTATATCAAGGATTTCTCTTCTCACTTGGATAGACACCTAATTGTTTTGTTTCTTAGTCTTGGAAAATTTTACTCACGACACCCTATTCCAAGACTCTACAACCTAAGCTTGTTGATGCACCTCTATCAAATAAAAATGTGTAATCAATTTTAAGTTAAGTGTTAATTTTAAAGGTTGTGATTACTCAAGGGTAATGAACGTGCAACTAGCGATGTTATGACTCGGTAGTGAAATAAGTATGCACACCTAACAAACAATGTCAAATGCAATTTGTCTTTGAATATGAAAAAGGGGTATGCCACTACATGAGACACATAAATTTCTCTTCAAATGCCAATGCAATCATTCCTATATGAACGCCTGAACACTATTTCAACTAAGCAAACGTAATGCAAGTACCATTTCCATGCAAAAGAATAATGCACGAACATGCCAAAAACAAAAACATATTTTTGTATTTTGATAATGAATGATATGAATATGACACAAAAATACTCTATAACTCCCAGGTGCTACAGCAAGTATCAGACACAAGTCAAGAAAGACACTAAGACCAAAAGGTCTAATGCACTAATATCAAAACAAAAAAGGAGAATAATGACAAGAACAAATTTTAACTAAAAACAAAGAAAAATAAGTCTCTGATCAGTACAGAAGCAATAAACAAACATCACAGGCACCCATGAAGACTCAGCAACACTCACAGCCCACCCAGCATCTCTCAGACATCAAGATCTAACTCACCAAGAGGGATATACATTATTGTTCACTAAAAACCTGCATGTATACACAACTATAAACACTAGAGCCCACGTTTATACGTGAGTGTTACCTCTATGACCCATGTACAGCAAGATAAAGGTGGTAAAAACATAGGCTAAGACTCAGATTAATTCAAATGAATACAAATGGGATAATATACTCCTGAACACGACACAAAAACACAGAGAATTAGAGATCAAATCAAGTACATCATGCACCCAAACCCCAACAAAAAGGAAAGTCCCTAGTGGAGTCGTGAATTTTGTTATGGAGAAAATTTCCTGTGGCTTGGGGTGGACCACAACAAAAAGTATGACACCAAAACTCAACACACTTACAATATGTTAAAGAGATAAACAAGTTTAACACTAAGGGATGAGAAGCATACATTGTTCTGAACATTTGTAGTAGATCCCCATTGAGCTTTCAACCACACTTGCACCTACATTCCATTCTCAACAACAACGAAATATACAAGCATGATAGATATTAAGTGTTAGAACCTACTCTAGCATATATAAATCTAATATATATACAATCAAAGCAACTACATTCATGGATAAAAAAATATCCATAGTTACACATATAATGGACAAGAAATGGATATTTCTATTAATTATAAACAGACATAGAAGTGACAAACTCTGTCAGCACCTCGTCGAAATCGAGAAACTAAGTCCTCCACCTGGGCCTCCACCAATTCAATCTTCCATATCAATGGAAAGCTCACAAGACAATGACAATGCTGTCGAACATCCTTATCATTAGGATAAGTTTTGATCTCATGCTTGACAATACGAGGGTCTATTCGGCATTTCATCATACAACCAAGCAAAAACATCATGAAATTCTTTAAAAAGCTCAATGTATGCCTTAATTTCATTGGGAGAACAATCTCAACCAATGTAAACATTCTCTTTCTTTCCAGGAATCCGAGAAATGTTGATAGGAATTGTAGGTGACAATTTTTCTATGTTCCCTTCGGCATATACACCATGAGTTCCTAGTGGGACCACGGGACAACCAACATTTTCGCTAAGGGTCTTCCTAAATTCATCATACTCTATCTGTTTGAGCTCCAAGAGGAAGTAAGAGCGATGGTGCAACTCCTCCCAAGGTTGTTCCAAACCATTCATGGCCTCGAGAATCGATTCTTCATAAGGAAAAACACCATAGAGGCAATCATGTGAGCGTGACAATGCAACCAGCCAAGCGAGCAGTGCAAAGAGATCCTCATCTTCTGTTTGTGAAGAGGAAGGATAGGATATACAATGGGATCAAGAACCGCTTGATAAGAAACGTCCATTGCAGACAACGCCATCTTCATCTTGGTAGATCTAGGGTCCTCATCCGAACTGCTTAGAGAGGGGAGAGTCCAAGAGTCCTCCAAATACATAGTACGAAATAGGACCGAAGTCAACAACGATGAATCGCTACCAATATTGGAACTAATAGCTATGATTGTTGTTTCAATGTTAAAGGATCCCATCAATGACGGATGCATTCCAACACCAACATTCTCAATTACTAGCTAATAATTGTCAATGGTCGGGATGGTGAACCACAACGATGCAATGGAACTGGAACTATCAAATGACATTTGGTCAATCGTGACAATCTAATCCTCAAAAGCAAATAAAATAACATGCAAAATGAAGGACACAGTCACTTTCATAGCGTAGATCCAATTCCAGCCCAGTAAAAGGTTGAATTCAAGGGGTGCATCAACCAACTCAACCTCGATCGACATAGTATTTCCTCCCAACTTGACTTGGATAGAGAGAATAATGCCATGCAATCGAAATGAATGTCCATCAAATGCAGTCAACATGTTCATGGATTTCGACAACGTGGGTGAGCTAAGGCCTTTCCAACAAGCCAGAGACATCATGGAGTGAACAATGGATTCATCAATAACTATGTGTATGATCATGTTATTCATACACTACACATGGACTAAGAATTCCACATGGTAAGGCAAGTAAGGCTGGACCTCGTGGGTTTCAAATCTAACTGTAGTGGAAGGATTAGAATCAACCATCCCAAGGGCAGTCAATAAAGCTCTCCTCTGAGAAAGACAAGTCTGAAGGAATTCAAGAGCTGACATCGCATGGGGATTCTAAACTAAGTCCTCGACAATAGAATAATGTTTGGTGGCTCGATCATTAGGATTGTGGCACGAGCACTTTAATACTGCCTTAGGTATGCAAGGTATAGCTTTAGGCTTATCAATATGCAAAGGTTTCTCAAGAGGTGTAGGATCTTTACCCAATTTGGGTTGTGATGGACCATAACCTTTCTTGTGAGTCACAACATTAGTGGTAGACATCATGTTGATACAACCATGGCCACCTTTCACATTCAGTGGGTCTTTTTTCCCACCAAAAGTGTTTCCAATGCCCATGTTCCTCGAAGCCATATTTTGGTTATGAGGTAAAGGATCAATCAATACAGCTAGACTCTGTGCAATGAAATTCAAGGCCTTTTCAATACAGGGGCACAAGTATGTGAGATGGTCTCCCCCATAAATTTTGCAAGGGAATTTAACCTTTCATTTAGGATTCTTGTCCCCACCAACATAATTTCCGTTCTTGTCATCACTCGAGTTCTCCTTCCTATTCCTACCCCTTCTATTATTTCTTCCCTTCTTTATATTTCATCCAGGCTGTTGGTTACCCTTCTAGTGCAACAAATGTACTGAGAGCACTGTTCGGTAAAATATATAACAAATAAATTTTCCTTTAATTTAATTATCGACCAGGGTAGGTAAACTTCAAGTTGCTACACTGTATGTGTAGGGTAAGATAATCTAGGGCTAAACTCCTATGATAATTTCAAATAATTATAACCTATCAATTCCAACAAAATCACAATCTATACTATGCTATATAATCATCTGATCAATAAGCACAAAGGAAAGAGGGCATATCTATATAGTCTACTTTATAGAGAAAAATCAATCATCTACTATGTGACATCAAAGATCAAAAGGAATATTTTGAAACCAAATGCAACTATTCTCCAATAAGACTACTTTGTTTTATAACCCTAGAAAACAAAACTATTAATAGGCTTAAATAATCACAAATAGAGAAAGATCTAATCTACCAAAGTAAGCTATCCAATCAATGAAGAGGCAAATCTAACTACCTTGTGTTTTGTTAATCAACACGGAATTAAAACTTTTTGCAATCTATAAATTCTAACTACATGCAATCATCCTTAAACCATAAACTAGCAATCAAAACACACAAATCAGCATTGAGTCGAGTCCTTCAAATACTGTGTTTTTACGGTTTAACTCAAATCAGTTGGAAATATTTAAATCAATGAATATTGCTCAAAATGGAATGCATAATTTTCAACTTAGTTAGAAATCCTTCTAACCTATCTAAACTACTAATCAAATTAAAGCAAAGTATTAAGAAATCAAATATTTGAATGTTAAAACACTAAACTAAATTTCTAGCCAAAATTCTAAATTATGTGCAAATCAATCATGTAATATACCTCAATAAATAAGCAAGCACTCCAAACTATCTTATTTTACCCTATTTCTAGATCTAGTATCTTGAAACGAACTTAGTCATCTATGTGAAGGAAAAACAACAAGTTGAGTCCCAACACAAAACTGGACATTAATATGAACCAAGCTTAAGAGGGATATTACATCAATCCTACAACATTGTTCTTCCATATATTAGAACCTTTCATATTCTATTTAACTTCTAGAAACCTTCAATATAAACACACAAAAAATAAATGACCAAACAATGTATGAAAAATGAATCCTTACAACAATGCATGCTTATGACAATATTCACAAACAAGGTATCAACACCATGTGAAGGTGGGCCACCCTCCAAACGTTGCTCAGGAAATGAATAATAGCTTAAAATTGGATTTAATTATCAACTAAAAAAAGTATCACATAATAATCACCATCCTTGTTCCTTAGCCTGAAAAGGCCCATTTATACAACAAAATCTACAGAAGAATGGATTAGATCAATCCCCAAAAGAATAAGAAATCCATTCAACAACCCAGAAAACGACCAACAGAAAATCTGGGAAAAGCATGCCTGTTCTGGAAACGATTTCTCCATATTCATTCAAAAATTTTGAAAATCGCCCACAAACAAGGGTAAATTGGTCGTTTATGAAGTGGGTTTTGAACAATTTAACCCGATTCTTCATAAATTTCCTAGGAATGAAGCCTGGAATTTGTTGTCTGGTAAGAAAAATGTTTTTATATCAACTTTGAATTGTGATCTGATCACATTTGAAAGGTTTTGGGTGAGATGTGATAGGTAAAAATCCATATTGGGACATCTATAAAGAAAACCCATGTTGCCAAATTGATTGAAGAGACACATAAGTATGAGAATCAATGATTCTCATTCGTAGCAGTGTAGGAACAAGTGTCAGTTTAGGTGCAGGATCGGGTACCAAATTAAGTGTGGGATGGGGTACCGAATTGGTGGAAGAAATATGCAAGATAACCAAAGAGTTATACCCCGAGTAATTCATGCATTAGATATAATATTTTAAACTTATGCTTAAAAATGAATAAATAAGATGGAATAATGATAAAATCATACCTCGTTATGAACTTCATGAAATAGCCCTCAAATCCATGCAAATGGTGTCTAAATAAATTATACACATGAGAAAAATTAATGAAAATATTTGGTTCCTTATCTGAGGTATAGATAAAATATGGGCAAAACAAGGAGCCATCAAGCACATCCGTCGATTGGGTGGGAATAGACGAAGTTGTAGCTTGTCTGGTTGTAGGATGATTAATAGACAAATTTCGCATTTGATTCGTAACCCAGTCTACGACCTTAGTACTCTTGGAGCCAACAATACCATTGGTATGTGGCCCAGGTTTAAACTTAGGTTCAAATTTTTACCATGGTGCATTAGGGATAATCTCATAAAGGATCCCAGACTGAGCATAAATCAAATCTAACTACTGAGCTCGGAAGATAGCCTACTCCTCATTCATAACTATGGATGTTGAAACATCCTTTACAATATAAGGAAATAAATATTTGAGGAACCATTCCAACAAAAACTCAGGTGGATTGTTGGCCTTAATCAACCTCTTTCGTCTGTGCCACTCTTGAATATGGTCAGAAATGTGTGTGTCTTTATATTGTTGAAATGTCGACAAGATATCGGTACAGGCATCATAACGTACCGGTAGTTGAAAGTGGTGCAAAAAGGTCATGGATAGGTCATTAAATGTCTTATATGTGCCCCTAGGCAACTCTATATACCATTTCCCATTACGACCCATGAGGGTGCGTTGAAACAGTCGTAGGCGAACAAAGTCATGGTTCAAATAATTTGAAGAGAACCATAGGTGGAAAGTAGTCACATGATCTCCAGGGTCCTCACCACTCTTACCTTCAAACTTCGTAATGTCCAAGGGAAGCTTGGTGGAAACTACTAGCCACATCGGATCATGAGATACCGGATCATTGGTCAACTTTGAAAGGTCAAGAAAATTCAACATAACCAAGAAAGGGAGTCTAGGTTGTGCCATTTGATTCCATGCTCCCTGATAAGATTGGTTAATATAAGACACATTATTGTAAAAACTATGGCCTTGGCCAGTTGGATGATAGCCCCCTCCTGCATGACCCATTAAAGGATGCATGGGAATATTATAATTTGGTATACCTTGAGAATGGGGTGCTACATAACCATAATGGTAATATTGATAAACAGGTTGAACCCTGAACACATAAGGAGGCTCGTAACCTCCTAGCACAACAGTAATGGATGACAAGGGAACAACATGGCTAGAGAAAGCACTTCGTCCCAAAGTACTATGCGGGTCATGAGGAGGATGTGTCATGAGAAATGAATTTGACGGAATAGGTGCGGTGGAAGATGGCGCATAAGATGGAATGTAGGCTGTACATCCAACATTCACATGTCTAGGGTCACCTCCGTGGAAGTGAACACCAGTGTTATTCTTGGATGAGGGGTGTTAGGTCATGATTTTGTCTTCCTTAGTTTTATGCTTTTATTTATGTTTTTGAACCTTGCTAGTATTTTTGCTTCTAGGAAATTTTGTTTATAAAGGTTAATTTTGAGTTCAAGCTTTTAGTTTTCATCATTTTGATTTTTCTTATTTTAAAGCCTGTTTTTATAAATTTTGCTTAGAGTTCATTCTTGAAGGGTTCTATAAGGTATATATGGATTAAATGGTTTCATAAATGACACTAAAGTCGAGATTAAGCATATAAACCAAGTCTTAAACCTTATTAGTGACTTAATGATGTGAAATTATGTGTTTGGACTTTCTTGTAGCACAAGAGCGAAATTAAAACACTAGAGCACTACAAGAAAGTTGCGAATGCCAAAATCATCATTTTTCAGTCCGATTTTTTTGAGTGTCTTGTCCCTGAGGTGTTAATCACATCATTGGTTACCTTTGATACGTGTCTTGCATAAGTTTATCATTGAAACAGGTGGAGGATCATTATGTGAGGTAGATCATGGCGACTGCATGCAACACAGGGTGAATGATGACAGCAAGTTGAACGAGGCAGAGTTTTTAGGAATATGTTCCTTATCTGAAGGATATGAAGGTATTGAAAGTTGTGGTGGAACATACTGCTGAGAAATCAGAGTTTTTACAACTAAATGAGGAATTAGGGATTTCCAGAAGCGACAGATTGAAGGGATCTGGACAGTTAGAGACAGTTGGAACATGAAATTTGACACCTAACCCTTGAAGAGATCGCATTCCAACGCTTGTATTGATCTTCTGAGTAGGTACCCCGCATGGAATTTGCTAGGGTTTGTTTAGTTTGGGGTTTTCTGATAAAATCCAAAGGAAGGATATGAGTTTTCTCAAAAAATAGACTATGAATGATTAAATATTAACAAATATATGCAAGCATTCATCATTTAAAATAGTAAACTTTAGAGCAGAACTGTTAGAAGTCCCTGAATTTTGTGATTAGGTAAAACTATTGCAATTTGGTACAGAAGATTTCCTGAACTGTGTGATAGGGCAGACTATGATGATTTGAAGATAAATAGAGTGTGGAATAATTGACATGTGCTGTAAACCATAGTGAAAATGAAGAAAAGTGGAAAAACAAATAGAGCTAAGCTCACTGACCTAAGTTGGATAGATAGATTTCCAGAATGTGCAGAGCTATTTGCAAATGCAAGATGGTTGACATTTTTTTTTTAAATTGATGGATATCATGCAGAGGTCTCCCATAAGTTTGCTCAGTGCTATGATAAAGACACTGTGTCTTTTGATACTTTGCAATTCAAATTGACCAAGGAGTTGGTAGATGAGGCAACAGGCATCAAGAATGAGGGAGAATTATGGTTCAAGAAGGTGCCATTCACCTTCAATGCACAAAAGTACTTACTGCCTGGTGTAATTACAGATTTGGGTAAAGGTGTACCCATTCATAACTTCAAGCCTGAATGGATAGAACCCATTAAAATTTTACAAAGTTATATTACCTGTGATGGAAGATACGCCTTCGTTTTCAAATACCACTTCAGATTTCTTCAGCATCTCAGTAATGAGTCCAAGATGAACCTACCCTTCTTCTTTCTAAAGAGCCTATAGAAGATGTCTTGCAGAATTAAGGAGCACCAAAATCATACTAAACAGTCCATTTTCCACCGTGGACTTATCAAACTCATTATAAACACTATTTTGCAGAGTAGGGGAAAGACTTCTGAGTATTTCCTTTTCTGGTCAGGTTTTCAAAATGGTCAAGAAGGACAATCTCACAGAAGACAAGTTGATAAAGGATAGACCTTGATCAGAAAGCTCAGGCAAAAGGTAAAGGTCAAAGATGAAGACAGGATTAAATTTGAGGAAGTTTCAGATCATGCAAATGAATATTTTGAATATAAACAGCACCTTAATGACATTTAGAGAAAATATTTACAGTCTGATAATAAGGAGACCAAGCCTGTTGAAAATGATGTACCAGCAAAGACAATTGTTGCTGAAAATATTGTACCTGCAGAGAAAATTTCAGATGAGAAAGAGGATATTGAAGTTCAAAGACAAAGTCCAATCACAGTTCTATCTGAAGATGATAAATGCTTGTTTGAGGATGATAAAGTCCATGTTATTGATGCAACTAGGGTTTGTACTAAAAAGGAATTTCACAGCCAGGGTGGTGAGGTAGCATTACCAAAGAAAAAGAAACTAAAAGTTGTTGAATTTGCCTCAGTTACCCATCAGGGTAAAACTTTCAAAATGTTGGGGGAGATTGCTCCTGTGTGGAGACCAAAAACCAGACCTAGAAACAAGCTCAGACTGAATATGAAGAAGTTGATAAACCCTAAATTGAACAAAGAAAGAGTAATCGTGATAGATGATTCCTCATCTGATGAAAAATTGAATGAGGGGGACAGTAAAGGTAAAATTCCAATGGAATCAGAAAGAGATTCTGTCCTTACTGATACTAAACTGTCTGATATATTTCTAGAGGTACGAATTCAAATGTTGCAGGAACAGCAAGAAGGTGAAATAAAGGCTTCTCACTCAAAAAAGAAGGTGATGGTTGAGGAAAAGGTTCCATTTGAAGCTGATACTGAAGAAAACATAATTTTTTCTGAAACTCCTACAGAATTGTTGCTAGAAGATGAAGAAATTTATAAGAGATTAAACATTCCATGGTTTCCAAATGAGATGCAAACCACAGCAAGAAATAAATCCTTTGATTCAGAAAAGGAGAATTTACAGAGAAGTGTAAAATAATATAAGTATCAGGTGGAATATATGCAGAAGACAAATGATGGCTTGCTCATGGAAAATAGAAGACTTAGAGAGGATTTGGATCAGGTGATTAGCCACTATCAGGAGCTGATTGCAGTTTCAAGAGAGGCATTGAAAAGGAAGAGGAATACAGAAGGTCAATTTACAATGTTGAAACAAACCATCAAGGGTCTGCAGCAGGAAAATGAAGAACTCATAAGAAAGATTGCAGATATGGAAGCGAATCAACTGAAGGCCAGAAGAAAAGCCCAAGCCCTAGAAGGGATAGCCTTATTAGCTGAAGTAGCTAAAGATCTGTAAAACTTGTTAACACAATCAGTTATTAGTTAGGTTTTGAAGGTTATTTCATTTTTGTAACTATTATTTAGATAAAACTATTTCGATGAGTAGGCTGAAAAGCAGTTAGGGTTTAGTCCTTAACCAATTTTGAAGGATAATATTAATGTATGTCAAAAAGAGGACTGATGGTTGGATTTTTTTGGGGGGGGCTGGCAAGAGGAGGTCTTCAGACTTGTTCATAAGCTAAGTAAATGACTCTTATGTGTATTTGAAAGACTAATTATGAAATATATGCTCTATTTACCCTTCAGATTGTTCTCTGGCTTCATTTATAGCTTTTTTTAGTTACTCAATTGGTAATTTCATTGCTGGTTTAAAGTTTTTATACTTGTAGTGCTTGTCATATGTGGATGAACCTCAGTGTTGTTTTCTGTTGGATAATGGTTATTATGTTATGCATCTCAGCCTTTCTATACTTATGATTTAGTGTTTATTTGGATTTATGAATGCATTCCCTTTTGTCATCAAACTTCTCAACCAAAAAACCTTGAAAACCCTAAAAACCCTATTTTGTTTTATTGAGATATTTGAGATTGTGTTGGCTTGTTCTCTTGTAATCTGGAAACAATTTTTGGCATAAATATCTTTGGCACCGTTGCCAGGGAACGAAGTTGAAAACATATTTTTCCCTGGGATACTTATCATTTCACTGGTTTTAAGAGGTGAACTTAAACCAACAAATCTTAAAAGACTACTTTTCACCAGTTTGTCACAGTGGCTTATAGGGGAATTGGAACTAGAAACAGACCTATTTCACCTTTGCAGTTGGATTTTTCAGACCCAGAATAGATATTGAAAATAGCAAGGAAGATCAGAAGGTCTCAGTCATTACCAGCCCTATCTGACCCTAATCAGTTGGATGGTTCATCACCTTTATCTGTTTTGAGAAAAGAAGAAGAAAATTCACCTTGATTAAAGCCTATAATTCCTATCAGTAACTTTCAAGTTTTCACTGATCCTAAATCCTTCAAAAAGGTAAAAACAGTATCTCCTAGTAAAATTCCTCTATTTCATTTGAAAGTTGGTAAAACCCCTTTTCAGCTAGGTTCCAATCAAATCTCTCCATCACCAACGTCAATCATCCTTCAAATGGCAGCCCAAAATCAGCCTATAGATATGATGGACCGAATGGTTGTAGCCAGGTATGCACCATTAGTTTTGCCTCACCCTTTGAATGCACTTCCTAGAGGTGATTATCAGAAATACCTGCCTAGGTTTAATGGACAGGGTGAAACTATAGCTGAAGAGCACTGGGAAGCCTTTCTCAGTTATGTTGATAGCCAGAATATTGAAGTTAAGGACGTATGGATGAGGAAGTTTTTGCAGAGCCTTGATGGAGATCTTAGAAAATGGTTTAGGGAGCTGCCTACAAATTCTATCATCATCATAGAAGAGCTTCAGGACCTCTTCATGAGACAATGGGGTGACACCAAAGATCATACTTATTATATAACTGAATTTGGAGCCCTCAGGAGAAAAAAGGATGAAACCATTGCAGACTTTTCAAAAAGATTCAATAAAATGTATAGCATAATTCCTGTAGAAATAAAACCTTTAGAAACATCTGCAAAACTCACATATGCAAATGCTTTCGACCATGAATTTTCCTTACTACTAAGAGAAAGAAGACCTGTTTCTTTACTGAACATGTAGGATGCAGCGTTAGAGGTTGAGTCTAATATATTGGCTTCCAATAGATTGAAGAAGGAAACAGCTCAGCAAATGTATGATAGGAAAGGTAAGAAGGAAGCAACTCCAAGAGTTTCAACATCCCATTCTTCAGAAGGTAAAATTGATGAGATGGCTAAGTTAGTCAAGATTTTGACTGCAAAATTAAACAATTTAGAACTAGAAAGAAATTCAAGCAAGCCTATTCAAGAAGGTGAAAGAAACCCTAACAATTAGAACCAATTCAGAAGAAAAGTTGCTCCTCGCTTCATACCTAGAGAACAAAGAAATAATGATATTCAGCGAGAAAGGAGAGAGACTGGAGATCAAATGGTACCACCACCTCTTCAAAACAATGTTGTTGATGAAGAAGAGATTGAAGAAGAAGTGTTATTTGAAGACACAGATCAGGATACGAACTATTTTGGAGAACAATTGATTGAGGGTTTTGTCACTGAAGAGGAATTTTTAAATGTAGGATATTATGATGTTGATATGTTTGAAACAGAGGATGATTTGAATCTGAAAATGACTGTTGTAACTGCCGATGTCTATCAGAATGAACCAAAGAAGACTTTGAATTTGAGTCTAGGCCCAAAACAAGTAGTGTAGAACCCAAAGAAGAAGGTAGTTGTACCTACTAAACAGCAATCTGATCCTGTGTCAGAGAAAAAACAAATTCAGCATAAGCAAAAGAAAAGTATGGAGGTTGAAGAGGTAAATAAAACTGCGCAGAATTTTAATCTGGAAAATGAATTAGGAAAAATAAAGATTCCTATTCCTTTTATTGAATTAATGAAAAATATTTCTTACAAAGAATCAGTCCTTAAAATGATTGGTTCAGAAAATAATCATCCTTTTTCTGATATAGTGAACCTACAAGAAGAAAATCCTGGGATCTTTATTGGATTAGCTTTGGCTGAAAAAATTGAGAATGAGGCAAGTGCTTCACCTCCATTTTACATTACCCTGACAATCCATGAACAAATGATACATAACTGTCTTTTAGATTCAGGAGCATCACACAACCTAATGCCAAAGGCTGTCATGGAGGCTTTAGGTCTGAGTATAACAAAACCATACCATGATCTGTATGCTTTTGATTCACAGGCTGTGAAGTGTTTCGGTGTGATTAAAGACATGGTTGTTAGTTTGGCTCAGTTACCAATGAAAAGTGTGATCATGGATGTGGTAGTAGCAGATATTACGCCTAAATTTGGGTTACTTCTCTCTAAGTCTTGGGCAAAGAAAGCTGGTGGAACTTTACAAATGGATTTATCATATGCTACTATTCCTGTGTTTGGAGGAGAAAATAGAAGGATCTACAGGGAACTTCAATTTGCCTAGTATATTGTGACAGATGACAAGAACCCTACAAACCATCCTCTGTATGTTGTTGATAAAGATTTGGGTACAATATTGCATGTTACATTTTAGTGATGATGGCAATACTGCTGGTTTGTTACAGGTTGAAAAGGAACAGCCGGTTAAATGCAGTAAGGAGCAAGAAGATGAGCTTTGGCAATTATACTTTGATGGATCATCTTGCAAAGAAGGTGCTGGAGCAGGGGTTCTTCTCATATCCTCTGGTGGTGAAACAGTAAAGCTGATGTATAAATTAGAATTTATTACTACAAACAATACTATTGAATATGAAGCTTTGCTGTTACGATTGAAGGCTGCTAAAGATTTGGGCATTCAGCAGATTTCTGCATATGGTGACTCCGAGTTAGTTGTTCAGCAGGTGAGGAACAAATATCAAGTGAAATAGGATTTGCTGAAAGTCTACAGAAATGAGGTATGGGACATGATCGACAATTATTTTGTAGCTTTTAACATTACCTATATTCCAAGGGATCATAATCAGATGGTTGATTCATTGGCCCTAGCTGCTGCACATTTTAGAATTTCCAAAACCACACAGTTGAGGTATCCCATTGAGATTAGGTACAGACCTTCTGTACTTGATAATGTAAAGCAATGGAGAGTGTTTGAAGATGACATTGAAATTAAAATATTTTTGGAGCTTACACATGAGTTTTCTAATTCCCTGATTGATCAAGAAGAAGATGATGAGGATGAAAATGTTGAAGAGATTGCTGAAAATGAAATTGTTGGACACAAGATTATTGAACTTAAAGGTAATTTCATCCCAAAAGTTTTGGTACCTTTAGAAAGGATTTTTTGAAAGATGATACACCTCTAAAACCTATTGTACAGTATTCAGAAGAGAATGTGGTGGATTGTAACATTGGTACTGCAGAACATCCTAGAATGGTGAAAATTTCTAAAGCACTCACAACAGAACAGAGACATAGGTACATTAAATTGTTAAAGGAACATGTTGATGTCTCTACATGGTCTTATGAAGAATTGAGAACATATGATACTGGGATTATACAAGATAAAGTACCTTTAAAACCGAATGTCCTTTCGTCAGAAATTGAGGAGGATTAATCCAACCTTGTTTCCTATTATTCAAAAAGAAGTTAAGAAGTTATTAGATGCCAATATTATTGTTCCTCTCAGGTACTCTTCATGGGTGGCTAATCTAGTTCCTGTTAGAAAAAAAAATGGAGAAATCAGACTATGTGTTGACTTTAGAAACTTGAATATATCTTCACTAAAGGATAATTATCCTCTGCCTAAAATTGAGCAAATATTGCAGAAGGTTGTTGGGGCACAGAGGATTTCTATGGTTAATGGTTTCTCAGGATACAATCAAATTTCTATGCATCCTGATGATAAAGAGAAAATAGCTTTTACTACTCCTTGGGGAACTTTCATGTATGATAAGATTCCTTTTGGTTTAATGAACATTGGAGCAACTTTTTAGAGGGCTATGGATATAGCCTTTGTTGGGGAAAATGATAAGTTTGTGCTAATTTACTTAGATGATATTACTATATTTTCACAATCAGATGATGAACATCTAAAACATTTGAAACAAACTTTCCTAAAATGCAGAAAATTTGGTTTGTCCTTGAATCCAAAGAAGTCACACTTTGTTGTACAAGAAGGCAAATTACTGGGTCATTTAGTTTCTGCTGATGGTATAAGGATTGACCCAGAAAGGGTGAAAGCAATATTGAAGATAAGTCTGCCAAGGAGTAAAAAACATGTCCAATCTTTCATTGGTAAAATCAACTTTCTGTGTTGGTTTATACCAAACTTTGCTGAGACTATCAAGTAGATTACAGACATGCTAAAGAAGGATCAAGAATTCAAGTGGACCACTGAAGCAAAGAATTCATTTGAAAAAATCAATATGGCTCTTACTGAAGCTCCTGTATTAGTAAGTCTAGATTTTACCAGAGAATTTCTAACATTTTCCTTTGCATCTGAAGATACACTAGCAGCTGTTCTGTTGCAGAAGAATAAGGATGGTCTTGGGAAACCTATTGCATTCTTCAGCAAAACTCTCAGAGATTCTGAATTAAAATACAACATCTTGGAAAAGCAGGCTTACTCTTTGGTAAAAGCTTTGAAATTTTTCAGAATCTATGTTTTGCATTCCAAAGTTATTTCATATGTCCCTAATGCTGCTATAAAAGATGTTTTGACACAACCTGACAATGAGGGGAAAAGAGGCAAGTGGATTGCTAAAATCATGGAGTATGATGTAGATATGAGACCTACCAAACTAGTTAAGGGACAAGGTTTAGCCAAGCTGTTGGCTGAATCAAATTGCCAATATTTAGGATTGCATTTGATGGCAGAAGAGCTAGCTCAGGAAGAAAATCAATCAGAGCTGGAGAAAGAAAAAATTATGGACTTATATTCAGCATCCACATGGTATGCAGACATTGTGTATTTTCTGTTGTATTTGCAATGTCCTGAACACTTAGATAGAAAAGCTGCTAGATATTTGAAGCTAAGAACTACTAAGTACTATTTGGTAGAACAGCAGTTATTTTGGAAGGACCCAGGGCGTATTCTACTCAGATGCTTAGATAAACCTGAAATTGAAGGAGTGATTTCTGAATCTCATGAGGGTGCTTGTGGAGGTCACAAGTATTGGAAGGCAATAGCATACAAAATCTTAAGAGCTAGGTACTATTGGCCCTCTTTATTTGCAGATGTATATCAGCAGATAAGAGCTTGCATCCCTTGTCAGAATTTTGCTGGAAAACAAAAATTGTTGTCATTACCTTTAAAACCAATTGCAGTAAGTGCCCCTTTCTAGCAGTGGGGTCTGGACTTTATAGGAGAGATCAATCCATCTTCCTCAGGACAACACAAGCGGATTTTGACTGCAACAGTCTTCTTTACCAAATGGGTGGAAGTTATCCCCACTAGGAATGCCACAGATAAAGTGATTATGGAATTTATTGAAGAAAATATCCTCAGTAAGTTTGGGTGTCCTCAGAAAATAGTAACAGATAATTCAAAGGCTTTTAATTCTAAGGAAATGGGAGCATTTTGTGAAAAGAATGGCATCTTGTTGAAACATTCAACTCCTTACTATCCCCAAGGTAATGGTTTAGCTGAGTCCTCCAATAAAAATATCATTCAGAGTATCAAGAAACTGATGAAGCATAATAAGAGATCATGGGATTCTATGCTGAAATATGCATTATGGGCTAATAAAATAACAGTCAAGCAAGCAATTGGAACTTCCCCTTTCCAATTAGTGTATGGTACAGATGCAGTTTTTCCTATTCAGTTGGGCATCCCAGTGATGAAGTTTTTTCAGGATTGTTAGGAAGAACCTAATCATATGTAGAGAAGGATTTATGCAATGATAGAGTTGCAGTAGAATAGGAAAAAAGTGGAAGAAAAGGCACAGCTATACAGGTTGGAAATCAAAGAAAGATTTGACAGAAAAATCAAAGATAATACTTTCTCAACAGGTGACATGGTTCTAAGGTGGGATGCTAGGAAAGAGAAAAAAGGGAAACATGGCAAATTTGATAACCTCTGGTTTGGCCCTTTTCTAGTGTCTAAGTTTTTGGAAAATAACACTTTTATTCTACAGACTTTGGAGGGTGAGAAATTGTCAAGTCTAGTAAATGGACGATTCCTTAAGCATTTCTACATTTTTTGAGGGGAATTTTAGTTTTCATTGTATATACCAGTGTGAGTAAAACACAATAAGGACTCCAAAACCCAATGGAAATTTTGCAGATTAGCAGGTAGCAGTAAAGAAGGCACTGGTCTACAAGTTCTTGAAGCCTCACAAGGAGGACTTCATCCCACAGCAAGAGCCAGATGTTAGGTCATGATTTTGTCTTAGTTTTATGCTTTTATTTATGTTTTTGAACCTTGCTAGTATTTTTGCTTCTAGGAAATTTTGTTTATAAAGGTTAATTTTGAGTTCAAGCTTTTAGTTTTCATCATTTTGATTTTTCTTATTTTTAAGCCTGTTTTTATAAATTTTGCTTGGAGTTCATTCTTGAAGGGTTCTATAAGGTATATATGGATTAAATGGTTTCATAAATGACACTAAGGTTGAGATTAAGCATATAAACCAAGTCTTAAACCTTATTAGTGACTTAATTATGTGAAATTATGTGTTTGGACTATCTTGTAGCGCAAGAGCAAAATTAAAACACTAGAGCACTACAAGAAAGTCGTGAATGCCAAAATCATCATTTTTCAGTCCGATTTTTTTGGGTGTCTTGTCCCTGAGGTGTTAATCACATCATTGGTTACCTTTGATACGTGTCTTGCATAAGTTTATCATTGAAATAGGTGGAGGATCATTATGTGAGGTAGATCATGGAAACTGCATGCAACGCAGGGTGAATGATGACAGCAAGTTGAACGAGGCAGAGTTTTCGGGAATATGTTCCTAATCTGAAGGATACAAAGGTATTGAAAGTCGTGGTGGAACATACTGCTGAGAAATTGGAGTTTTTACAACTAAATGAGGAATTAGGGCTTTCCAGCAGCGACAGTTTGAAGTGATCTGGACAGTTAGAGATAGCTGGAACATGAAATTCGACAACTAACCCTTGAAGAGATTGCATTCCAGCGCTTGTATTGATCTTCTAAGCAGGTACCCCACGTGGCATTTGCTAGGGTTTGTTTAATTTGGGGTTTTATGATAAAATCCATAATGTCAAAATTCAAAAGAAGGATATGATTTTGCTCACCTAATAGACTATGAATGATGAAATATTAACAAATATATCCAAGTATTCATCGTTTAAAATAGTAAACTTCAGAGCAAAACTGTTAGAGGTCCCTGAATTTTGTGATTAGGTCAAACTGTTGCAATTTGGTACAGAAGATTTCCTGAACTATGTGATGGGGCAGACTGTGATGATTTGAAGATAAATAGACTGTGGAATAATTGACAGGTGGTTTAAACCATAGTGAAAATGAAGAAAAGTGGAAAAACAAATAGAGCTAAGCCCACTGACCTAAGTTGGATAGATAAATTTCTAGAATGTGCAGAGTTATTTGCAAATGCAGGATGGTTGAAATTTTTCAAAAAGATTGATGGATATCATGCAGAGGTCTCCCATAAGTTTGCTCAGTGCTATGATAAAGACATTGTGTCTTTTGATACTTTGCAATTCAAATTGACCAAGGAGTTGGTAGCTAAGGCAATAGGCATCAATAATGAGGGAGAATAATGGTTTAAGAAGGTGTCATTCACCTTCAATGCACAAAAGTACTTACTGCCTGGTGTAATTGCAGATTGGGGTAAAGGTGTACCCATTCATAACTTCAAGCCTAAATGGATAGAACCCATTAAAATTTTACAAAGTTATATTACCTATGAAGGAAGATATGCCTTCATTTTTAGAGTTATATATGCAAGAGACAAATGATGTCTTGCTCATGGAAAATAGAAGACTCAAAGAGGATTTGGATGAGGTGAATAGCCACTATCAGGAGCTGATTGCAGTTTCAAGAGAGGCATTGAAAAGGAACAGGAATACAGAAGGTCAATTTACAATGTTGAAACAAACCATCAAGGGTCTGCAGCAGCAAAATGAAGAACTCACTAGAAATATTGCAGATATGGAAGCAGATCAATTGAAGGCCAGAAGAAAATCCCAAGCCCTAGAAGGGATAGCCTTGTTAGCTGAAGCAGCTAAAGATCTATAAAACTTTTTAACACAATCAGTTATTCGTTAGGTTTTGAATGTTATTTCATTTTTGTAATTATTATTTAGATAAAACTATTTCGATGAGTAGGCTGAAAAGCAGTTAAGGTTTAGTCCTTAACCAATTTTGAAGGATAGTATTAATGTATGTCAAAAAGAGGACTGATGGTTGGATTTTTTTGGGGGGGGGCTGGCAAGAGGAGGTCTTCAGACTTGTTCATAAGCTAAGTAAATGACTCTTATGTGTATTTGAAAGACTGATTATGAAATATATGCTATATTTACCCTTCAGTTTGTTCTCTGGCTTCATTTATAGCTTGTTTTAGTTACTCAGTTGGTAATTTCATTGCTAGTTTAAAGTTTTTATACTTGTAGTGCTTGCCATCTGTGGATGAACCTCAGTGTTGTTTTCTGTTGGATAATGATTATTATGTTATGTATCTCAGCCTTTCTATACTTATGATTTAGTGTTTATTTGGATTTATGAATGCATTCCCTTTTGTCATCAAACTTCTCAACCAAAAAACCTTGAAAACCCTAAAAACCATATTTTGTTTTATTGAGATATTTGAGATTGTGTTGGCTTGTTCTCTTGTACTCTTGGAACAATTTCTGGCATAAACAAGGGGTATGAAAATCCTCCCAAAAATGGTGTGGAAGGTGTAATATGACCACTACCAAGTCTATCAGCATAGAAAGGGATGGCAGTGCCCCTTGGCACAACACTAGGATCTATACCTAGATCAATGATAGATGACAAAAAAGTATGAGTAAGGTCTGGAATGCCAAATCTAAATGGACCTGTGTTAGAGGGAACATGATGAGTCTCACCACTCAACCTTCTCTAGGAAGACCTCTGATAAGCAACTACAAATTCCAATAGTTGGGGTTGTGAATTGTAGTAAGTACCAGCACCATGAGGGTCGGTGTCAATCAGAGTCCCAGGTCTCACAATAGTCACATTCCCCATTCCAGAGGATGGAAAAGGAGGGATATCTACGCTCTCATATGTAGTAGTCATAATAAGAATGGTGTGTAAATCACATTGTGTATAAGTTCACGTGGAATTCCTATTCCTCTTCCAAGGAGGAGGAGGAGACCCACAAGGTGAAAGTCCTACTGAACATCGATATCGATGGAGTGCCAGAACTTGATCCATGATGACTCCACAAAAATAACAAGACTCAACTAATTATGATCCCTATAGTAATCTAGTGCACAAATAGCAGACCCCTAAGAAAATCTAAGTCAGATGCAAACAAGCCAAGAGGGAGGAGAAGTGAGCTCTTGAATGCAGAAGGTATATCTTGCCTAGGAGAGGCATGAGACTCCCATACACTACAAGCAGAGGTGTGTAAGGAATTATAGTGGCCCTCAGCTTCAATGCATAAAGCAACTGTACTTTTTGACCCCTACCTGGTGAGGACACTCACAGAATAACCTCTGCAAGTACCCCATGCGATACCTAGGTAAGGCAACTAATGTCACCCCAATATAACCAATGCTCAGGCAGACAGTCATAGGCGGGATCTACCATATGGGAAGGGTAACAAATAGTGAAGCTCGGAAGCACCAAAGGTACCTCAAAATCCCCCAGATATGAATAATATCCTGGAAATATCTCTAGCACTACATAGAGAGTGGCAATGGGCTATCCCCACAACAAACGTGTATGATTCCTTGTGCCTACTTCCCATGTAAGAGGAGCCTCCTGAGAACACTAATTAAATCAAGGATTTCTCTTCTCACATAGATAGACACCTAATTGTTTTGTTTCTTAGTCTTGGAAAATTTTACTCACGACACCCTATTCCAAGACTCTACAACCTAAGCTTGTTGATGCACCTCTATCAAATAAAAATGTGTAATTAATTTTAGGTTAAGCGTTAATTTTAAAGGTTGTGATTACTCAAGGGTAATGAATGTGCAACTAGCGATTTTATGAATCAGTAGTGAAATAAATATGCACACCTAACCAACAATGCCAAGTGCAATTTGTCTTTGAATATGAAAAAGGGGTATGCCACTACATGAGACACATAAATTTCTCTTCAAATTCCAATGCAATCGCTCCTATATGAACGCCTGAACACTATTTCAACTAAGCAAACCTAATGCAAGTACCATTTCCATGCAAAAGCATAATGCACAAACATGCCAAAAACAAAAACATATTTTTGTATTTTGATTATGAATGATATGAATATGCAACAAAAATACTATGTAACTGCCAGGCCCTACAGCAAGTATCAGACAAAAGTCAAGAAAGACACTGAGACCAAAAGGTCTAATTCACTAATATCAAAACAAAAAAGGAGAAGAATGAGAAGAAGAAGTTTTAACTAAAAACAAAGAAAAATAAGTCTCTGATTAGTACAGAAGCAATAAACAAACATCACAGGCACCCATGAAGACTCGGCAACACTCACAACCCACCTAGCATCTCTCAAACATCAAGATCTAAATCACCGAGAGGGATATACGTTATTTTTCACTAAAAACCTGGATGTATACACGACTGTAAACACTACAGCCCACGTTTATACGTGAGTGTTACCTCTATGACCCGCGTACAACAAGAGAAAGGTGGTAAAAAGGTAGGCTAAGACTCATATTACTTCAAATGAATACCAATGGGATAATACACTCCTGAACACGACACAAAAACATAGAGAAGTGGAGAGCTAATCAAGTACATCATGCACCCAAACCCCAACAAAAAGGAAAGTCCCTAGTGGAGTCGCGAATTTTGTTACAGAGAAAATTTCTTGTTCCTTGGGGTGGACCACAACAGACAATATGACACCAAAACTCAATCCAATTACAATATGCTAAAGAGACAAACAAGTTTAACACTAAGGGATGAGAAGCATACATTGTTCCGAACGTTTGTAGTAGATCCCCGTTGAGCTTTCAACCACACTTGCACCTACATTCCGTTCTCAAAAACAACGAAATATAAAAGAATGATAGATATTAAGTGTTAGAACCTACTCTAGCATATATAAATCCAATATATATACAATCAAAGAAACTACATTCATGGATAAAAAAATATTCATAGTTACACATATAATGGACGAGAAATGGATATTTCTATTAATTATAAACAGACATATAAGTGACAAACTTTGTCAGCACCTCATCAAAATCAAGAAACTGAGTCCTCCACCTGGGCCTCCCTCAATTCAATCTTCCATATCAATGGAAAGCTCACAAGACAATGGCAAGATTGGGAAGAGCATCAATGGTTGATCAAAGGACAAATGGATGCAGACTCAAGTATGCAGGAGTGGGGCATAAATCCACTATAGTTTATTTTCTCTCACAAGTTCTACCCCCCTAATGCATCCAAGTATTTCAATATATAGTCCTTCAATAGGAAGTGAAGGGTCAAGTACGATCATTTCTAGGCATATGGAAGGCCAATAGTCAAGTTATTTGTTACTTAATGAGGAAAACTCCAAATATTTTATTTTTGGGCGCATGTCCTTATGTATGTGGGTCATAGTGGAGCAATATGCATGTACACACGATCTGTAAGATGGTGACCTGCATTTACCAATAAACATGACTTTTTTAAGGGATTTTTTGGATTATCAAAGTTTATATTGAACAAAGGGGCTCCAAAGAGTCTGCATAGGGATGGGGAAGGCCATAAAAACATGATATACCAAGTGTGGCATGATCAATTATAACAACTGGAATTGAAAATTTGTTTAATGTTAATCTTTGGGATCACCAACAAGATCACTAGTTGCTTCACATGTTGAATGGACCCATAGAGGAAGCAGTTTTGCTAGTGCAAGTAGAGTAAAATGAGTAGGTGCAATAGATTTTCATCCTCACTATAATCATTATAAGTCAGAATAGGAATATCATCAAGGAATTTGGGAGTTAATGATGGCACAAGCGTTGAAGATGGCTCACAAACTATGAAAGGCACATACGTCAAATTAGGCCCATAGGTCTAGATATTTTAATCAAATTTAACATCTCTTCTAATAAATATATCATGGGAATGTGGTTGAATAAGTCTATAACTTTTGACATCTTCATAATATCCAACAAATATGTGTTTTTCACTTTTAAGTCGCAACACTTTTTTTTCATCAGGATTATGATCCCATGCTTCACTACCAAACACACAGAAGTGGTTGACATTTGGTTTAACATTACTCCATGCTTATTCTTTGTTATATATTTTAAATATTTGGTGAGAGTGTGATTAACTATGTAATTGGCATAATTAATGGCTTCAACCCAATATTGAAGAATTGGTCCCTTATCTTGGAGCATACAATTATCAATTTCTTTTAATGTGTAAGTCTTTCTCTCAACAACACCATTTTGTTGTGGTATATATGGAACAATATGTTGCATTTGAATTCCTCGTGTAGTGCAATAAGTAGTAAATTTTTTGTTTATTTATTCACATCCATTATATATTCTTAACTTGTGTATTTTATGTCCAGATTGTTTCTCTACAAGGGCCTTGTAGGACAAAAACTTGTCGAAAAATTAACTCTTAAGTTTTAAGAAGAAACACAACTGTATCTCAAGAAGTCATCAATGAAAGTTAAGAAATACTTGAATCCATAGAAAGAAGGAGAAAGAAGTGGACCACACAAATAAATGTGAACAAGTTGCAAGGGGGTTGAGGCATGCCAAGAGGCATGTTTTTCAAAATTGTCCCAATGATGTTTGCCAAGAACACACATGGGACAAACACCATCTCTACAAGAGATGCGAAGAATACCAGTCACCATTTTTTTATTACATAGTTGGTGCAAAGAGTGATGATTAAATGACCAAATTGCTCACGCCAAATTTTGGTCAAGTCATTGCTATCAATGATAAAAACTGAGGGAAAAGGTGATTATCCAAAGTTGTTGAATTTGTACAACCATATAATATCATCAAAAATTCCAATAGCTGGGACATTTGAAATCCTTAATTACAACTTGGTGAGGTGTAAATGTTACATTCATACCTTCATCAGAATGAGTGATTTAATAGATTGACAAACTGCAAGAAATTCTTAGAACAAATAATACATCATTGAACTAGCCATATCTACCTGAACTATTCCAAATCCTACAACATTTAGAGATCTATCATCACCAACAAATATTTGTTTTGTGTGGAATTCATTTAGAGCAGTAAAAATGGCTTTATCCTTATCCATATCATAAGATGCTCCAAAATTAATGAGCCACTTATTAGAAGAGGAGTAAGAGGATACATTAAAGGAAAACCGAAAAGCACAAAGTGCATGTCCATGAGTTTTAGATTCAAAACATGAATCAAAGTTGTGTTTTTTAGTACTACTTTTAAGGCTGTCATCTCCTTGAAGCACTTGGATTCCCTATGACTATCTTTCCCGCAAAAATTGCAATAGCGTTAAGTCTTATTATCTTTTGATTTGGTACCCTTGTCATAATTGGAAGGATGAGTTGGTTGAGTGGGTTAGGGACCCTTGTTTTGCTTATTATTGTGATGATTTTTCCTCTGGGGATTCTTGGTTTTGTTCTTTTGTTATGCCAGAAAGACTTTGCTAGATGTATTGGCATTGTTGATTACTCCAATATGTATGAGCTTATCTTGCTCTCTAATCAAGGAATCACAAAAATATTCAAGAGTGGATTCTTTATAGTTATCCCATGGAGATTCTTTCATGGAGTAAAAGCTAGATACAAAAACATAATAGGAAAGACCAAGCTTGGAAAGAATATGAAAAATACATTATTTGTCTTTCCTTTTTATGTTGCATTCTTTAACTAAGAGTCTAAGGGTTTTGTACTTAGATAGATAGTCTTGAATCCAAGAGAAAACACTTGGATTTAAGGTAACCAATTCATTTTCAAGCCGGTGACTCGAATCTCATTGTGTTTACCAAACATAGTTTCCAATTTTTCCCCAAGTTGTATTTGGTTCATCAATTCCTTGAAGTTGGAATTGTAAATAAGTATAAATTGACATCCCAACTAATCCACAAGCTTCATCACATCTATTGGTCCATTTCATTTTCTTATCATCATTAATGGGTTTATTTTCTTTTCCTAAGGTGATTTGATAAATTCCCCTACTTCGAAGGACATCCTCCATACATGTTTTCCTTAAGAAGACATTGGTACTAGTAAGAAAAATATCACATGGAGTGGTCATATTGTAATACACAGATAGTATGACTTCAAAAATAGAAGCTGATGGTTTAGATGCAAAGATATTGAAAAATAGGCGGTGTAAAAATAACGGCATTAAAAATAGACTTTGAATGCCAAATTTATGCCATTTTGAAGAAAAGCATAAAAAGGAGCCAAGGAGCCACCTGGTAGGCAAAGGTAATCCTTGTGATGATGGGAGAAAAAAATGCACTAGAGAATACTTCCCCTTACTAAATTTTCCTATAAGCTCACTTTTACTAATAAGTTGCTTCAAAAAAAGTGACCCACTCTTATAAAACAAGTGGGAAGCACTTTTACAATATAGTTACTTTATACTTAACGTTACATTAGCATTTATAAAAAGTAACAAAAAGAAGGACTTGAACCCAATACCTCTTATTTTTTAAAGTAACTTTCAACCAAGTGAGCTAAGCAAAATATTTAGTAATATTATGGAGGAGAATGTGGGTGTTGTTGTTGTTGTTGGATGAACGTGCTGCCCAAAAAAGCCTTTTTTTTCCTCCAATACATCTTACACGACCACACAAAAAAACAAAAAACAAATTTCTCAAACAAAAATGTTTCATATTTGGGGTTAGTCCTTGGTTAGCTTTACTAGGAAATATAAGTTTTTTTCATAGTTTTTTGTTTACCATGTTTGCAAAAAGTGCACCACAAAGAGCATATATAGTAAAGAAAACCCTTTCCACTATGTTTCTAATTTGTCGAGTTTGCACAAAGTGCATGAAAAAGAGCATATGTAGATTAAAAAGGTAACAAACTAGAAATAAAACAAAAACCAGGCTAAAATATGAAAGATTGTGAGGAAAAATAAAAAAAATGTGTAACTATAAACAATATACCTATGGATATGGTAAAATGGTCGTATCTTGGGTAAACAAAAACTTTTCTTAGTGAAACAAAAAGAATTTCCAATTGAAAGAAGTTTTATGAACGCAATGGAACACCTCTCTCATCCCAAAAATGCACAAAAATATCAAAACCAGAAAACCCTTTGATGTGTATGGAAACATTGGTTCAAGATCTCGATCATCAATGGAAGCGGAACTTCATAAGATCTCTGATAACATGTTCAACTAACATAGGATATTTCCAAAAGATCGAACACCTTGATCAGTCACTCACACAAGCAAATCACAGATCAACTCACCAAGTTTTTATGTGGTTGAAACCCTCAATCAGGGAAACAATCCACGATCCCATCAAAATAGTTGCTTGAGGCAATATTATTATGCAAAGGAAAAAGAATGTTACAATGAGTTCCTTACAATCGATCATCTAGCAAATGACCATCCATGCTCTTTAAATAGAGATAATGGACCAATTGGGTGCTAAGCCACTGATCAATGGTTGTTAAGATCGAGGCAAGAATGAACTGTTGGATCACTTTATGTCTAGAACATATTGTGGCCATCGGATTACATATGTACAAATTCATACGAATGCATACAAGAGAAACACACTTTACATAAAGATGCATTATACCAAATCCATGAGTGGGTATAATTGTAAATATGACCTTGTAAATACAAGAGGCATCACTCAGGAAAAAAATGTCTAAATATCTTAGCATTCCAATGATTTATGGTATTTGATGAAAATAAAATTATGCCATATGACACCCTAGAGCCATAAAAACACTGATAACAGTTCAATGTTGCTAAATTAACGCTACAATTATGGAAAAACTTTATGATGAAGAAATTTTATTTCTTTTAACATTGTTGCAACCAATTCAATGTCGATCCAACGTCATAATTTGTACCCAAATCTTGTATTGTACCCTTATTTACTAATTACCTACATAACATTGGAAATTATTTATCGAATTGAAGAACCTACTTTTACTCTGACCATGGAAAAATATCAATGATTGCTCTTAATGTGGAAAGGAGTTATAGTCAAGTATTCCCCCCAACCCACTTTTAATGAAAGGGTTAATATTCAAAGTTACATGTAATAGATGTAGAGTTCAACAACCTATCAGGAGGCCATTGCCCCCTACTGACTGTGTGGAATTAGGGCTTGACTTTATGAAGGTTTGCTATATGCATGGAGATGAAAGAGAGCTTGAGGAATTATAATACTACCCTAACGCATACCAAATATTCCAAGAGTTATGTAGTCATTCAAATACTTTGTTTTCTATGTCAAAAGTATTCAAAATTGTCAACCAAGAGATAATTACATCTTTGAATGCTGAAGAATTCAAAAGAGAGAATGAAACAACCTTCTACAACAGCCCTTTTTACTCAATTAAAGTATCCACACAGTGGTTGGTTGAGAAAAAGGTCAAGATAAGTTGAGGGGAAGAACATTGAGATATGGATTTTGATAGTGAGTCGATTAATCATGGCTTATATGTTAATATCATACAATCAAGGATGATAAGTGTATAAGACCCTAGAATACTAAAAAAAATGTTTTACATATAGTAAAGAAGCTTTCATCAACTATCAGAGATAACAAAGGAGTTATAGTGAAAACACTTGAGACTAGAAAGAGAAAAAAAAGAATCAAACAGAAGACACAAAAAAGAATTTTAAAATGAAATGAATAGATAAGAGAAAAAAAAAGAATCAAACAGAACACACAAAAAAAGATTTTAAAAATGAAATGAATAAATATAGGTTAAGCCAACTATTGAACCTATGGTAATAGAAAAGTAAGATCACGTTGACAAAGGAACTCGCACGAATTTAAAGAGAAAGAAATAAATCCTGATGCGATCAATAATAAAAGAGAAAGCAAAAGTATTTGTGGTTAAAGAAAAAGACAAACCCCATAAAGATAAGAGATATAAATAAATCGTGATGCGATCAATAATAAAAGAGAAAGCAAAAGAATTTGAAAATAAATCTAGTCAAGCAAGAGGAGCCACTACCCCACTTGTAACACTAGAGAACTTGATCTGTCATTCTATCTCGTTAATAAAAAAAATCATCGACTACAACAGACTTGATAGAAACGAGCAGTATATAAATTAACTAGTGTTGAAGATTTTGTATTTATATTTGTTTTAAATAGAAACTGGAAAAGATTTTATTTAGTACAAAAGTTGTGCACAACCATTCATTACATTGCCAAAAAAAGAGAAGTTTGTATTTCATGGATATCTAAGCAGGGAAGACAACAACTGTTTTTAGATTCAGCTTTCTAAAACCCCTAATATGCTTCCTGGTAGTAACCATAACATGGGAAGGATAAAACCTAATGAGCTGTTGGTTCAGCAAGATACAAAAAAACATTTAACGGGATTGAGAAAGTGAGAAAGACACTACGACTTCTTGCCCACATGGTCGAAGGCAGGTTGCGTAACTGGAGCTTCTTCCATAGGGTGGTATCCATAATCTGGGGCCAGCAATGGCTGCACTAAGACATTTTGGCCATTTTCAACACTTCTTCCTTGATGATGTCAATTGATCCCATGAGCTCCCTAAAATCCCTTTCAAGGTCTTCTATCCTGGATTCTTGGCATCCAATTTGATTGGAGATATACCAGATGTACGCAATGATTTCTCTGTTCTCCTTCAAGACCAGTCCCACAACGTCAAACACCTTGCGCAAATTCAATTTGAGGTCTTCTATGCCAGACTTCATACTGGAGAAACTAGCGGTCCAAACCTCTTTCGCCATCGTTTGTGAGTAGTTTCTTGCAGACCAATGGGGAAATTCTTCAAACAAACCTTGCAAATCCCAAATCTCCTCACCTTCCTGTCCCTCTCATGCGTTGGTGAACAATGGGTAGGGGTTTTGGGAGCCTCTCTATTTAACCTACAACTCATACATTTCGCTTGTGCAAACACCATCCTCGAGGTCCCAACGTACAATGGGAATTAAATCCCCTTCAATGCAATCCGTCAAGTTGTGCATGCACCTTTCATGTTCATACTCACGCGTCCCTTTAAACCATGGGAGCTCAAATTTTGAGTTCAACATTGGATTATTGCTATGAGTTAGCTTAAGAGGGTCAAGGCACATGTTTATTAGCATAAACCATCTCCCCTTGTTTGGCCCTAGCTCCTTGATTATCTAGCTTGTCGGCCAAGTCATTATTCTCCCAAAGGATGTGGAAGAATAAAACTTGTTTGGGTTTTTTGAGATGGTAAATCTTGTCATAAGTTATTTTGTATCTAGCGGTGCCCTTTTCATAACCGAATCTCATCTTCTTGAATAACCTGCCTTGAATCACCAAAAACCATTAGCCTTGGAATAGTTTTTGTCAAAATTAATTCAAGACCGTGATAAAATGATAACCATTTAACTTCATTATTGTATTTGATTTCAAGGCCCCAGGCGTAAGAGTTAACTATTTTTTCTCCAAAATAAAAAAATTATCCCCCACTTGCTTCTCGTATAAGATTTTGTATTTATATTTATAAACTATATGTAGAAATAATAAACAAAAACATAAAACAATTTCACAATAATCCAATCCACATAAACACCGTATATTTTTTTGGTATTAAAGATATTGTATTTATATGTGTTCACTCTACGTAATAAAATAATAAAATAAAATAAAAAAACATCAAAATTTTCACAATAATCCAATTAACATGACCACCATATATTTTTGTTTTTAATTAAGCACTTAAGTTATTAAAATTATGTGATTCAACGACTTATATATGAAATTTAGTAATTTATATTATTATTTTTAAGTAAAAGAATTATAACGGTAAACATTTATACATGTTCATAATTTTACAAGTTCTTTCTTGTTCCTAACTTTTTGGATTATGTCTATTTACCAAACATTTCTTCATACATGTTAGTGTCATAGTTCCGAACCTTTTTATTATTTAATTATATTTGCATTAAATTAATACAAAGATATTAGGGTGATAGTTCCATTTTTTTATTATTTAATTATGTTTTCTTTAATCATTAATACAAAGATGATATCGATGTGGTCTTCATTTATTCCTTAGATATTTAAGCACTTCTTTGCTTCTAACTTTGTTTTATTTTAGGGTGCATTTTTCTTCTTTCTAAAGCTTTTATAGTACCCACCCTACCCTTATTGCTTCCTTTTATTTTTTACATGTTACTTGTGGGACAACGCCATTGGATGTTGAGGGATTTCACTTTTGTGAAAAGAATGTGGAAAGTGTCGTTTTTAGTTATTTTTTCTGTTTTATTTAAATAGTAAGCTATCGACGTGACGATTTTTCTCGGGGGTAATCGTCACGTCGGCTCTACGACCATCGATGACCCCCTCCTCTCCATTGACGGCCTCCGTCACTTCATCCCCGTTACACCCTCCATTGCACCCTCCATCGTTAAACTTCGTTGTTCATCGTCTCTGTATCTCCGTCGCTGTTTCCTTCATCCCACCCCATGCTATTACCTCATCACCTACTCCCTCCCGCCACTGCACCATCATTCAAACTCCACCTCCTGCACCTGCTTTGCAAAATCAAGAGATCCCAGGGTTTGGCATGGATTAAACCGAAGACAGTGGCTTCGTTTTAAGGAAGTAGATGATTTGACAGTACAGGGGGAGGGACATTTTATGGTAGTGAAGAGCAATGGTGGTCTGAGTCTTGCAGAATCAAGAAAACAAATGTAAAAGGAGGCAACTCTATTGCATTGATCTCTAATTTTGGCCTTCCTTTTACGCTGCTTATTTCTACGCTAATTTGGGGCAGAAATAGTAAGACAAAGCTAAGTTGGTTAGCATTGAATATATTATTTCATGACAATTTTTTTCTGTGTTGCAGCCATGTCAACCAGCTTCAACTGTATGTACCTCCTCCGCCCCTTTTTTTCTTTCAAGCCTCAACTCATGAGAGGAAAAGGTGTTTGATGCATTTTAAATTTGTGAGAAAAGAAAATGAGCTTCAATGCAATGTGCATCTGAACTTACAGTGCTAGGTGTACTTATGGCCTTGGAAGGTTAGGTCATCAAGGTTGTGCATCAGTCTGAATGGACTTACACTTTGGAAAATTTGATTCTTTCAAGCAATTACATTCGAATTATGCAACAATCTAATAGTGATGAACCTGATTGTAGAGAATATTCAACAAATGCATATAAAATTTAGGAAATGTGTTGGGGTAGAAGCAAACCATCTCAAGGTTCTTGCACCTGCTCATAGTCCTAACACTAATGGCGTTCATGTTAGCACTTTGAAATATGTGGTGTTTAAGAATACCATTATTGAAAAAGGTATAATAGACAAGGCCATTGACTTCTCTTTCATCAACTCTCTAAAAGCTTCGAAATTTCATTCTCCTTGTTGATATATAACCAAATATCGGGGCCATCCAACTCCATTGAAATAGGACAACTATCTTGACTAATAGGTCTTGTTCTAGAGTCTTCGATCTTTCAACCAAACCTTGGTGTCAATGATCGTATGGTTTCCATAGATGCTTTTCATGACTCACAATAATTTGCCGGAGAGTGCTCTAAGATTGTTTAAATTCTAATGTAGGGGATGACTACATTTCCATAGTAAGTGATTCATTTGACATTTTTGCTGAAAACATCACTTGCGGACCAGGGCATGGGATCAAGTAATCTGAGATTCTGAACTAAATGGATAAAACGATCAGAATCTATAAATTGGTAGGAAAAATTTGTAATTTACATATGCAATCTATGATATTAACAGTATTGGAAGCTTGGGCGAGGGTAATGCTAAGGCCCAGGTGGCTGGTGTGATGGTACGAGATGCATTTCTCCAGAATACCACAAATGGGCTCGGAATCAAGACTTGGCAGGTATGAGATTAAAAACCCCAAACGATTTGTGATTCACTCATTCTTTTCTTTAGAGACTAGTAATTCATCATTCTGAACCACCCACAAACTACTGAAAGTCACAAGATGATCGTAGTATCTTAGAAAATAGATGGTGATGATCCGGGGATCCTTTTCATGAAGTGTTTTAGCAAGTAGTCCTTTAAGGACTTTATTGCTAAGCATTTCATATGTCTCTTCGTATATTTAATCTCAAAAGTTTTTCACAATGTTATCAGGAATATTGCACCTTCTGCAGACAGAAGTTATTCCTCTGGTCTGAATGGTTCAGATCCAGAACAAATGAGTGAACGACAAAGTATGAAGACCTTCCCTATATGTCGTAGACACCTGGAATACTGCGTCAATTGTGAACCTATGTACCTGCAAACAGATCAAACATGCAAACACATCAAAGCTACCAGAAAATCATCTACTTATCCATGTTAGTGACTAAGGAATCTAACAACATGTACATGCGAAATCAAAACAACAGTAATGTGGGATGGAAAATAGCTTTGCATTAAGAATGTGTGGAGAAGCTTACAATCGTTTCCTTAGTGTCGACAAGCCCCTCCACGAGACAAACACTTCATCCCCATAAGCTCCAACTTTGCTCTCTATGCTCTCCAATGACTTGGATGAGGTAGTCAATCCAACAGCATAGCAATACCTCTATAGTTCTCCCCCTCAACTATGGATATGAGCTTGTATTTATAAGGCTCAATGGATAGGAATAGTTGAGAGAATTGTGAGTGAGGTGGCTCTAAGATCCTACCATGGGGGATCTCGAGCTCAACTAACCCATAATGATAGGGATAAAGGAGGACACGAGGCTCAAGTTCTAGAAGCCTCAAGAAACTTCTCTTTTTCCCATTTTACCCAGGGTACCGCTTTTCTTCCCTTATGACAGAGCGGTTTAGATGAGAACCGCTTTTAGACCAAAGACCATAGGCGGTGGCACCGCTTCTCTAAAACAGGATACAGGAAGTGCTGAGCAAGGTACCGCTCATCAGCCATAGGGCAAGCACGATGCTAGGTTTTTTCAAGTAGAATTGACAGACAGAGCAAGTTTCCACTCTAAGTGTTGGGATTAAGGGCAAACACGGGAGTTAAGGGTCTCATCACATGATGGTGACAGGATTTGGGTATAACAAAATTCCCCCCAAAGCATGAGACTTGGAGGGATACGATAAGCGAGAGCTTTGAGAGAACAAGTTGTCACTTTGAGGTGAAAATGTCATCTCGAACGGAGAATGTCGTCCAATAGGCACCTGTAGTACATCAATACTTTTAACTCATGACTGCGAACCAATACAAGGCAGATCCATGAGAGGAATAAACAAGCATGGCTACTAGAATACAACGTAGATCCATGTGATAGAGGACTCAAACTTGGACATAGCTACCAGACATACAACGTAGATCTATGTCATACAGACGCAAATTTGAGCATAGCCATGACCATACAAATGTGGATCCATGCTAGATATACAAAACTCCATCATAACCTGGGGAAAGCAATGAGCGCTAAACAAATACCCAGGGTCTTCGTCTCGTCTTCCACAAAGTACGATTCTATCCATGTGATTACAATGATCTGAAGTCGAACATGGTAGAAACCACTTGATTATCGGCCAATGATGTCAACCGTTAACAAGTACGAGGGAGATCACCATTGATGTCAATGATTCCCAAGGTACCCTAGTACAATCTACTGAGCGTGAATAGATGTCCTAATGTCAAACACCCAGTCGATTCTATCGATCAAAGGTCAATGATGTGAACCTATGTAGAGAGCGAGAGAATCTGTCATTAAGGCATATAGATCTCAAGGTACTAAGTTTTGTTTCTAAGACTATTTCCCAGATTATGAGTTGATGTCGACGAGAATAGTCTCGTCAAAGGAGGGCCATGATGAGTCCCACATCTACGACATGAAACTTGAAACATAGTTATGAAATGATGTGAATGTAGTAACCATAAGACTAACTCAAAAGTACTAACACAGAGACTGTTTTGATTGTAGGGGTAAGACTTCTTCAACTTTCCTTCGAACATAGGGCGACATGACAAAAGACTTGGAAGCATGGCTAAACCAGACAAACACATAGTGTGATGGTGGACAATGCATTCTTTCGAAAGACTCAAAGGAGTGGCATGACTCATGAAAGTGGATCATCATGGAGATCAGCTAAATACCCAATTGACTGAAATGATATGCATACAAGTGCCATGTTCAAAGGTAACGACAAACTACTGCCATTATTTGCAAAATGATTCCCTTCCCATTTTCCCCATCATGGTTGATGAGTGCCTCTTTTTGGTTTTACGAGTTCAAAGAGGGTAATAAACACTCGTTATAGCTCATCCGAGGACAAGTCCAAACTCATATGTTTTACGAACCTGAGAGAGGAATGGTTCGTTCCCGAAAGAGGGTCTCTCAATGTTTAATTTAAAGAGTCCAATGAAATAGAACTCGGTATCATTCATGTTTAGAGAGTCTGAACGACTACGGAAGAAGACTCCAAAGGGTCCTTTTTCATATGATTTAGTCCCTAAGACCCGAAAAAGTATAAAATAATACCTTAGAGAACTCTTCCAGTCATGATTGGATGGAGTGTTCCTTTCCCATAAATAGTCCATCCAAACCGAAAAATAGATAACCTACCATTGGAGAGACGACTCTTCAAATGCTTTAACGAGCGTGAAGAAGACAAGATCGCTCAATAATCTTTTCGTATTTAAGGAGCCTGAAAAGAGTTTAAAGAAGACTCCACTAGGTCTCTTTTCATGATGAGATATTTTACAAGCCTGAAAAGAATCAGAAACGGACTCGGACCTTTGATGCTAAGTTTCGAGAGCATGACCAAAGTGTCGCAATAAACGCTCAAAATACTTTTTCCGTTTTATGGTAGTACGAAAAAGTCAAAACGAACTCCCAAAACCTTACTGTTTCTACTCTTCTATCCTACAACGACTCAAAAACAAGTGTTAAATGCCCCAATAACTAACATTAAAGGATTACGACTGATAGATTTTGAGTAATAAATGATTTTAAAACAAAAGTATAGCATGTCAAACCCTAAAATGTATATAAAAGTCATGTAAATAGTAAAAAATCAAAACATTTTACTATTTACCCATAGTGGAGAGCCTTTGGAGCATTTTCTTGGCTATATTTTTAGTCATTGATATCAGGATCATCCACCATCAAATTCAAGCACCCTCAATTCCAGGTAATAGCATAGACCCTACTCTTTCATTTTATGCCTTCAATTTTGATTTTTAATGGTGTTTTGGTCTTATATGTCAATCCCTAAAATCATGGGAGCAGGCACCGCTCTTATCCCTTGCGGGATAAGCAGCACCCCGCTAGAACCGCGTCTAAAACATAGCACACAGGAGGTGCCACCGCCTGTCCTCAATAGGACACAAGCGGTGCCGGCCGTGGTGATATAAAAGTGATTGCACAAGAAAAATTATCTAATTTTTATTGATTTGGATGATTAAGAATGCTTCTAACAAGTCTTGTGATGGTTTTTGGCAGGTTCTTGCTGATAAAAAATGGTCATATGGAAAGAGAGGAAACATGATAAAGACGACGCCTTCGCCGAACGAAATGCAGGTTGCATAGCCGCATTGAGAGACTGCGGAATCTTAAAATTCTTCTGCACACCCAGTATGGTGTCGCATGAGCGACTACTAGAGCATAAACTCCGGATGTGGAATCCAAAGCAACAATATTTTGAGGTTGGTGCTCACATATTAACAGTTGAGGTAGAGGACATATACTTCCTTATTGTCCTTTCGAGATGGGGTGCTCCCATCTCGCTAACTGGTTCCCGCGGGGGGGGACATTACTACTCAGGAGTTTATAGATCGTCACTGCATTCTTGGGACCAGGACATCTAGGAATAAAATTCCCATAAAAGCAGTGATGGATGGCCCTCTATAGACTGTTTTGTTTACCATGCAGAGAGTGGCGGGAAGCCAAGGAGTACACTAGGCGTCTAGAGCGCATATGCTCTACGCCATAAAGGCCATGGCACCTACATTCTTTAACTGGGTGGAAGCTTTACTTCCAATATTCAAGGATCAGCTGACCAAGTGTCGGAAGGGGGAGCTAAAGCAATTTGGTTTCGGCTCCATTCTAGCTTGCTTATTCTTCGAGCGGGTTCCATAGATGAGACCCCATGTGGTCTTTATAGAGTTGAGGGCATGGGACCCTCGCATGCAGAGGTGGTTCCGGATTATGGCCCATACTGGAGTGAGTAGGGGGAAGGTAAATTTTGGTGACCTGTTCTTTCAATGGTTGAGAGATCAGCTCTGCATGGTTGAGGATTATGCATATGCGGGCACTGACTTAAGCGATGACCCTAACCTACCGCTCCCACCTGGTCGACAGTGGGGTGACATCGGTAAGAAACAAAATACCCTAAAATATAAATAGTGTTTTAATGTTTTTGATGTTTTATATTTTTTATGTTAAGTAACGAGACTTGAATGTTTTCATACAGACGTTGGAGCAACACGACCTGGGGGAGCCTCCCCATTGGATAGACGAGCCGGAGCCCGTTTTGTACCGCAGGGTGACGATGTGACAAGGGAGTTAGAGGATAACCTAGAGAGGTTGACTCTAGACATCCTTGATGATTCTATTGACGACCTCCCACTGAGCTATCAGAGGCCTACAGCAGGAGTACCAGGTCGTTTTAGCAGACTGCTACGGAGAGTAGCCCGAGCGGTGATGTGTTACCATGAGCATCATTAGACGATGAGTGCATGATATATCCACTGAAAGTTGATAGCTTCAGGATTTTTGTATGGTGATTTTTACCTGAAAGCCTGCGTGCTTCAGATGAGGTCTCGTGACCTTTTTTTTTTGTAAAACATGTTCATATATATATATATATATAGACTTTTACTTGGTGTTTATATGTCTCAAATGGTGAATGTATTTTACATGAGTTTTATGTGTCTTTAATAGTTTATTTACAATGAACCAAGTTTCATTTTCATGTTATGAATAGGCAATATGCCAGTCTTGGATGTAATTATCCAATGAGACAGCAACTACATTATGTTCCCGAGGGATATTTTATAGGTGATAGTTTTAAATGAACTTTCTAACAAGCGTACCCTCTGAAAGAGATGGAGAAGCACATGATTCCTAATGGTATAAACATGGTTTAGACTACCAAGTTGCGAACATCTTGGGAGGCAGCTTCAGTCAGAAGACCTATGACTGCTCAATACTCGGTGATATTGTTGGTAGCGGAAAACCGCTCCTTAACTGACCAAATCGTAAGCTGGGGAATAGAGAACCCAAGCAACTGAGGCAAGATTCAAGGTGTGGCGGCACGCACCATCAGCGAATCCGTAGAAAGCCATCTACTCTACATGACCAAAACATGATATAAACAAATACGGACACTAAACTCAAAACCATAATGAAAATACTTAAGCACACTAAAAGTCAAGTAACATACATATATACAAAATACTATCCAAGAGAGATATTAGGAATAGTACCTCTTCAGGTACAACCCATTGTGAGATTGTCCTAAAGGGATTCCATCGTAGTCTACGAGCTTGTAGGCCCCTTTCTCTAAAGCTTTAGAAATAATGAAAGGACCGTACCACATGGATTCAAACTTTCCTTTCCCTAGTTTGTCATATCTCTGATCATAAGTCAAAACTAGGTCACCCTCGTTAAATGCACGAGGTTGGACAAACCTATCATACTGCGCCTTGATGCATTTCTTATGTGCCTCATTAGCCAAGGCAGCATCTCTCCTAGTTTCGTCGAGGTTGTTCAAGTATAGAAATCTCTCTTCCTCTGTGAAAGTGTCTAGGAGAATTTCGATGGCAAGTTTCAAGGATGGAATCTGACATTGAATCAGCAAGACAGCTTCGAGTCCATAGACAAGCTGGAAAGGTTTCAAACCAGTAGTTGTTTTCATCGAAGTCCTGTAAGCCCAAAGAGCGGAAAAAAGGATATGGTGCCAATTGGGTTTATTGTCTCCAACCATCCAACAAAGCATCATTTTAAAAACTTTGTTAATGGCCTCTACCTGACCATTAGCTTACGGATAATAGGGCATAGATTTTTCATGATGAAAACCTAGCATGACACTTAGTTCCTGTTATACCAAAATCCTATCACCATCATGTGATAAGACATTTGACATACCTACTTGCCATGAATCCCATCTTTTGGAGTGGAAATTAAATGGTTTTTCATCAATCTATCATACAAATTCCCAGCACCGCGCATACCCCTTTATCCAGGAGCGGTACCCTTGTTCGCATCGCCCATACTCCATAAGTGGTTATTACCAGAACCGCTCTGTCACTAAAGGAAAAATGCGGTACCCTGGGTAAAAAGGGAAAAAGAGAAGTTTCTCGAGGCTTCTAGATGATAAGCCTCGTGTACTGCCTTATCCCTACTATTGTGGGTTGGTTGAGCTCGAGATCCCTCACCTAGGATCTTAGAGGCCACCTCACCCACTAATTTCTCAATCATCTCTATCCATTAAATCCCTATAAATATGAGCTCATAGCCATGGTTGAGGGGGGAACATTGAAGGTATTGTTATGTTGTTGGATTGATCCTTGGCCCAAGATCATTTGGAGAGAGCATAGAGAGCTAGAGTCAGAGCTTTTGGGGATGAAGAGCTGGTTTCATGGAGATGCATGTCAACACTAAGGCTTGGTTGTAAAATTCTTCATATTTCTAATGCAAGTTGATTTATGTCCCACATATGATGTTGTTGTTGTGATTTCACATATATATGTTGCTAGACTCCTTAGTCACTACCATAGATTAGTAGATCATATTCTGGTTGCTTTGATTCGTTTCTTGTTGAGATTTTTTGTAGGTACACAAGTGAACTGTCAAAGCCTTGTATTCCAGATATCTACAGCATCTAGGGAGAGTCTTCAACCGCTGTCCTCTATTTGTTTTGGATCTGAACCATTCAGACTAGTGGAACACCTTGTTGTCCATAGGAGGTGAAATATTCTAGCTAACAAATCTGGCGACTCCGCTGGGGAATGAATTAGTGTATCAGTTGTTCTGATCTTCCTCGATCTACAACTCTTGTCTGAATCCAGGATCCATTTTCTTCAACTCTCTTCAGCCAGATCTACTTTCTGACTTGCATTATTTGGGTTTGAAATTTCCAGATCTGTTCAGATCTGAGTCATTTCAGTCTTTTATACTCTGTTTCCATACTCAATTCAACAGTATTTTCCTTGATCTGGCCTTTTTCTGAATGGGTCCTTCATTCTCTTTGTGTTTTGGATTTTTACAGGGAACCGTACATGTGCCTTTGGCAAGGAGCGGTGCCACCACCTGAGTCTAGTTAGCCATACACGGTGCCACCACCTGAATCTAGTGAGAAAGGAGCGGTTCTGCCTCAAAACCGCCTGTTAGCAGCTTCATCTGCGCAGTGCCAGGTAGGCCCTGTTCCAGAATTTGTATTTTGATTTTTTGTGTGTTTTTGGCTTACTTTTTGATGAAAATGAAGTGTAATTTTGAAAAAAATGCTCCCATGAATTGTATATTTTGCAGTCGCTTTGATTGTTGTATTCTTTCTACATTCAAAGAGAGTTTATGTTTCTTGCATTGGATTTTTCATTATTTTCTTTGCTTGAAACCTCTTGCTCTTTTCTGTAGATATTATTCATTGGAATTGGAAATATACATTTCATTTTCATGTGTAGGCTTTGGTTTGTTTTGGACTTGGAATGCATGAGTGATCCATGTTGTTTTGAGTCTTTCTTTGCTTGGGGTGATTCTTGTTTCCTTTTGCATGCTGATTCTTTCAGTGCTTGGTAGGAAAGATTGGTTCTTTGTTTCCTTGTCTGTTTCAAAGAGAATTTTTATTTTTCTCTCTCTTTTGCTTTATTCGCAAGTTTGTTCAACGATTTTCTTCTTGTTTTGTGCATGATTGTTTGAAATTTTAGATCTTACTTTCATTGAGAAGAAACATCTATTTTCGGCTTTGCATGCATTAGACTTAGATTTTTTTGGAAACGTTAGTGAAATCATCTTTCCATTAAGTTTTTATGCGTCTTTTTCAAGCATGAAAATATAGGAAACATTTCTAGTTTATTTATGTTATATGTTCTCTAGATCTCTTTCTTATTTGCGTTGAAGATTGTTTGGGGTGCATTGATATTTTACTTTTCGTTTGGAAAGGTAGAGTTGCATTTGCATTTGGGTGTGCATTTTTTGGAAGAAAAGTAAATCTCTCTCCCTCTCTTAGGTAGAATTTCATTGAATAGGAAAACTTGCATTATCATATAGATCAGTGTGCATCTTCTTTAAATTCAAGTTTTCACTCCATGGTTCCACCTAAACGCACAAGATAAAATTAACGGTAGTACTAATTTAAAACTTTTAGCAATTTGAGTGATAAGTTAGAGACGTGTTTGGGCATCGTTAAGCGTAGGAGCTATCATTATTTGTCTGCATTACATCTTGGGACTCGCATGGTTCTTCCACGTACCGTCGGTATATCGAACGGCCTTTCATGTACCCCTGAGGTATATAGAAAGGTACTTCACGTACTCAATTATATATCAGAAGGCCCATTATGAACGGTTATGCATTAGATAGCACTACTACCGATTTGAGCTCCCTCGTACCTTGCATTTATTGGGATACCCTTTTAGGAATCCTCAAACCATCTGAGTTATCATTTTGGCCTATCCTTTGAGGTTCCTGACTCTTATCCTCTCCTTTCATATGTTTTCTTGTTGCTTTTAGTTTGAGTAGTACTTGCTTGTGTGTGGTAGTTAGGGGGTTATTAGAGAGTTTAGAGATGGCATCCTCATTTGGTACTACCACTCAAGAGGTCCCTTTCCAAGGTATACCTTTTGTATTCCCTCCAAGTGAAGGTGTTGGTCCTCCCTTTATTGCAACTCTAAATATTCCTGGATTAACTATAGGTTTACCGTTATGGCTGTTTAATCTAGTAATTCCTGTTACACCTAATGGCTCAAATGTCACCTCTCCTCTGGGAGAGGATCAACCTCAACCTAATCCTGCTCCTTCGCCGATTGTGGCTTTAGCTCTTTCTTTTTCTTTGCTTGACCAAAGCTCTACAGTTAGTAGTCATGTGGGTAAGAAGAAGAAGAAAGGTAAGAGTAAAAAGAAGAAGGATAAGAAAGAGAAAAAGTAGAAACCATCTGCTCTTGATGGTGCTCATTCTAAGAGAACACCCGGAAAACCCAAGTTCCCTTGTAAGCTTTGCAAGGGGGACCACCTTCTTAAGGAGTGTTCCGGTCTCTCCTATGTACAAGAAGAGTGGTCTAAAAGGTCCAAACCGTCTGTGTCATCAAACTTTGATCATCATGTTGATGATACTCCCTCAACCAATGACCCATTAGTAAAAGGTCGTAAGGGTAAAGTCTTGTATCCTTGTTTGATATGCAAGGCTATGCATCGTACTTTTCTTTGTCCAAGCATGGATGAAGCTTCACGTTGGTTGGAAAATATTACTGATCATCAATAGGTGATTCCGACAAGTGATAGTAAGTTATCCCTCGATCCCCCGCTAGTTGACCAAGTGGTCGATTCGGATTTATCTATGATTGATCCCACTCTTCCTTCGGAGAGTGAAGTGGTCGAGTTGGTGTCATTTCCACCCAATCCCGCTCTTTCATCAGAGAGTGTTAAGACTGAAGTAGTCGTTTTGACCAAATCTTCCTCTTGTTCTTCTCTTCCAGTAGAGAATGAACTCAAACATGCCAAAGTTTTTATGCTTCATTCTGATTGTTATCGACAAGAGGAAATTTTGTCTATTTCGATAGAATCCTCTCTGAGTAGTGAGGTTATTTCCTTTGACTGGAGTAACCTAACAGACTCTCATCTTCATTTGAGTGTTCCTTTCCAGATAGTTGTGAATGTTACTGCTAGGCGGATACTTCGTACTATTGTTGACGAAGGGGCTTTTGTTAGTATTCTATCCTCAACTACTTGGCAACCTTTAGGTTCACCTCAGCTTGTGCTAGCCACCGATCAGATACTGGATTTTAATTGCAGGCCTACTGCACCTTTAGGGACCCTTCCTTTTTTGCCTATTACATTAGGAGGGAAAATTGTTTGTATCGATGTTATGGTGGTCCAAGGTCCTTTAGATTTTAATCTGCTCCTTGGACGTGATTATGTTTACGCCATGAAAGTCGTAGTGTCCACACTCTTTAGAGTTACGCATTTTCCCCATGATGGAAATATTGTGACCATTGATCAACTTTCCTTTGTTACACCTAACCATCGCATTACTCCTAGTAATTAGACTGCCCTGAATGTGCCGCATGTTCTTGTGGTTCCTTCCCCTTCTTCTAGTTAGCTTCTTCCCATCATAGGTAAAATGGGGGGCATGGCTCCAGCCTCTGGACTTCACACTGGAGTTAAGTTGCTAGCTTCTTATGTAATGGGGGAAACCTACCAACCTATGGATATCATGTTGGATAGGAGCAGGTTTTAGAGCATAGTTTACGCTTTTGGTTTCAAGCTTGCATACAAATGAAACCATGTCTAGAGCATAGTTTACCCTGTGGTTTCAAGCTCATTAAAAAATAAAACCACTCCTTAAGCATAGTTTACACTTTTGGTTTCAAGCTTACATAAAAATGAAACCATGTCTAGAGCATAGTTTACGCTTTTGGTTTCAATCTCGTTAAAAAATAAAACCACTCCTTAAGCATAGTTTACGCTTTTGGTTTCAATCTTGCATAAAAATGAAACCATGTCTAGAGCATAGTTTACTTCTGGTTTCAAGCTCGTTAAAAAATAAAACCATTCCTTAAGCATAGTTTATGCTTTTTGGTTTCAAGCTTGCATAAAAATGAAACCATTTCTAGATCATAGTTTATGCTTTTGGTTTCAAGCTTGCATAGAAATGAACCATGTTTAGAGCATAGTTTACTTTTGGTTTCAAGCTCGTTAAAAAATAAAACCACTCCTTAAGCATAGTTTATGCTTTTGGTTTCAAGCTCGTTAAAAAATAAAACCACTCCTTAAGCATAGTTTATGCTTTTGGTTTCAAGCTTGCATAAAAATGAAACCATGTTTTGAGCAAAGTTCCCATGCTGGAAGTAGTCATGTTTTGAGCAAAGTTAGTAGTCATGGCCCTCCTTCCACGAGATTATCCCCGTCGACATCAGCTCATCATCTAGGAAATAGTCTTAGAAACAATGTTTAGTACCTTGAGATCTGTATGCCTTAATGACAGTTTCTCTCGCTCTCGACATAGGTTCACATCATTGACCTTTTATCGATAGAATCGACTGGGTGTTTGACATCAGGACATATATTCGCAATTAGTATATTTTACTAGGGTACCTTGGGAATCATTGACACTAATGGTGATCTCCCTCGCACTTGTTAACGGTTCACATCATTGGCCGGTAATCAAGTGGTTTCTACCATGTTCGACTTCAAATCATTGTAATCACATGGATAGAATCGTATTGTGTGCAAGATGAGACGAAGACCCTGGGTATTTGTTTAAAGTGCTCATTGCTTTTTCCCCAGGTTGCGATGGAGTTTTGTATATCCAGCATGGATCCACATTTGTACGGTCGTGGCTATGCTCAAATTTGCATTTGTATGACATAGATCTACGTTATATGTCTGGTATCTATGTCCAAGTTTGAGTCCTCTATCACATGGATCTACGCTGTATTCTAGTAGCCATGCTTGTTTATTCCACTCATAGATCTACCTTGTATTGGTCTGCAGCTATGAGTTTGGTTACTTGTGTCTATGAGTCAACATACTAATGTACTACAGATGCCTACTTGACTGCATACTTCGATCGAGCTAACATTTTCATCTCCTAGTGATGACTTGTTTTCAAAGCTCTCGGTTATCATATCACTCTAAGACTCGTGCTTTAGGGGCCATCCTGTTATACCAAAATCCTGTTGTTGAGGCCTGTAAATTCGTAGGTGGCAACAGTAAGGGATTCTCCCCAATCAGCGTTCCCAACTAGCCCACTGACTGTTTGGTATAGGGAATCCATCCGGTTTACGGTCCGGCTACCGTAGGTCAAAGTAACAAACACAGGCTTTACCGGTTGCGGCCCGGCCCACTGAGTTTTTGTATTTTGACTTAAATGAATGAAATGCACGTGCCTAATTAAATGCAGGCTGGTCTAAATGCAGGGAGCGGTCACAAAGTGATGCGCAGGTTCTTACCACTCGTATTATGCTCACAAGCAACCAAACCAAATACGAACAGAAATAACTAACCACCTAAACTATCCCTAGGGAGCGAGGTTATCATCTTGACTGAGCAATATATTATCACACACAGTAAGAAAAATCACAAATAACTGATACTTCTCTCACAGCACATGAAAACTTATAGATATTTAAATAACCAGATAGCCGATCATTCTATAACAACATTTATTGCTCTTAGTGAAAATGCATCCCAGAAAATACTGAAGAATAGTTAACAAGAACTTAGGTTCAAAACATCAAATATCCTTACAACAAATGAAATACAGCTGAAAAAGAAATAGTTCTTCTTCAACATTATTCATTGAATTGCATTGGTACATTTCACTTCTTTACTCTTTCCAGCAGACAAAATTGCAGTTCACTTAGCAAAACGAAGTAGTTCCTCTTACAAGCCAACATTTACAAAATTTTCTAAGGGAAAAAGCCCTTTTCCAGTCTTCATTCCCACTATTTAAACTACCACTCTGTCCTCTCGGTTCCCCTCAGCGCGTGACCTTTCAGCGCCCTTGACGATTCAGCTTCTTCTCTGGTCGTTTCCTTTCCCACAATCATTTCCATAGGCGTTTTATGTCTTGACAGTAACTGCTGAAAATGCCTCGTCGATGCCCCTGTCCCCCTCTTGGGTTGTCCTTTTCCTCGCCGTGGGTCGCTCCAGCGATCTATGGAATTCTTCCTGCATTCAACTTTAGTGCATTATCCACTCATATGAGACATTAGGTAGAATCGAAACTTTTAACTATGATGAAAAATCCACAAGAATTGGCCTGGTTCACCCGGGCGAGAACTCCCGAAACAGAATCGTTGGTCGGGCGAGACTTGAATCGAACGGGCTGAGAATACGGCATCAGGTGGGCAAGGGCTTCAGGGGCCGCAATGGCGGGGGAGCACCAGAAGTGGGTGAGTGAAAACAGGAGCATCATAGGCAATCGGGCGGCGGAGAGAAGTGGATCGGAAACTAGATTACTCTTCCAGCCGCGACGGCGGAGGGGACACATGCTAAAGACATGTGACGGAGGCTAAACAAGGCAAATTTCAGGCGTTGGATGAAACTCACGTCGGCCACTGACTTCATCCTCCCGGCCGCAACAGCGGGTAGGTAGGAACTCAGGAACAAGTGATTTGGGCCGTCGAATCGGGCGTCGGATGAAACTTCAAACGGGGGGCAGTTTTCTCTAGGAGCCACAACGGCGGGTAAATTAGGACTCAAAAACTTCCGAAAGAGGCCCGATCCAAAGAGAAAACTAACAGCGCTAAGGCCCAATTGCTGCGAAAACATCAATTTTCTTCGTTAAGGCAAAAATTCATGTTCTACGGGTACTAAAACAGACCAAGCGACTCGAGCTGATTGAATGAAGCGAACACAAAGGCGGGCAATCAACCTCAGGTGCAAAGATATGCTCAAAGGAGCCAAGCTCTCAACAATCGGTCTAAGTAAACAATGAAGAGGAGGGGTCCCCGAATTTAAGTGAAGACTAAAATCGGGGAAAAAGGTTGCGGCAGCAACAACTGGCGATTTCCTGGTGAACCTAGATCTCTGGGTGGTTTCTTCCTTGAAAGGTAGACTGTCCTACCACAAAAGTATCCATTGAACTCTTCCAGCTAGACCGATTTCTCAATAATAGAAATGTGTACCTTGATCATTAATATCAGTCCAATTTGGGCGATGAAAGTCAAGATTCTAGAGTTTGGATAACTCTGCTGAGGCCAAAATATGAGTTCATTATTAATTTTTCTCCAGGTAGCTGGTAACATTGGACACCACAGGATTGTAGCAGGTGATGAAAAGAAACGTTCATTTGTTCCTCATTCCCATGCCGTCTTAGCCACTTTTGTGCTTTTCGGATTTTGTCCTCTTTTAATGAGAGTCTTCATACATGCCTTTGTTACTGAATTTTCATTCAGGGTCCTCTATCCCATAGTGCCCTTTTGTGTGAGTGATGTGCTTAAGGTTTCAGCTCACGGACGGAGAGGATCATTGGCAAATTAGTACTTTATGATCTGGATTTAGCTCTAGAGCATGATGCTTTTATAGGAATTCTGACTCTTATCTGCCTTCTGGCACTTATTTCCTGGCATGGGATCATTTAGATTTAACACCCTGTTCATCCTGCTCTTCTCCGTGGGTCCCCAGTCATCGCCCCTTAGATACTAAGTGTAAAGTGCACGGAGCCTCAGCATAGTAATCTAGACTTTTGAATCTGATTGACCTTACAGGAGGTTAAGTAGGACCGCAATGCACACAAAGATTTTGAGAAACTAGTCGGTGGAAGAAATTCACATGGAAAACCACAGTCCAACTATTCAACAAATGTTTACCATTTCCAGAAATGTGAAGTTCCCCACATAACCACGAGTTAACCATCTTTATTGAAAACAAAACTCACTTAAAACAAATGAAAGCACAACTCAACACAGCTTATTTATGCACAAGTCAAAAAGCTCAAAAACTACTTAAGAAAAATAAGGTTTGAGAACCAGCCCATTAACTGGCAGGTTTTCCTCCCATCCCTGTAAATCCTGTAACATATAGGTAGCAGGGCCAAGCTTAGCGGTGATTTGAAACGGACCTACCCATAACTGTTGGAACTTAGTGTGCTTCCCTTTCTCATCATGGGGATGATCCCATTTGAGGACAAGGTCTCCTACTTCCAAATCCTTATTCCCGGCCTTGTGCTTGTCAAACCATCTTTTCACTACCCCCTGTTGTTGTTGGAAACGTTCTCTAGCTTTGGATCTGGCCTCTTCCGCTTTCAGAAGGTTGTATATTCTTACTTGGAGAACTTCATCATCCGACCCCCTAGACTCTTGAGCTAGTATGGAGGACGGGAGCAGGATGTTTGGGGGAAGGATGGCCTCCTTTCTGTATACAAGGGTAAAGGGTGACAGTCCCATGGCAGACTTAGGGGTAACTCTATCATCCCACAGGGAATTGGGTAAGGCTGAGTGCCAACTTCACTGGTTTTCTATGACGGTCTTCTTCAAGATTCTAATGAGGTTTTTATTGGAGGATTCAGCCAGGCCATTCCCTTGTGGATAATAGTTAGCAGAATAGTGTAATTTTATCCCTTTCTCATGAGCAAATGCAGTAATCTTAATGGATGAAAAATATTTAGCATTATCAAAAACTAACGAACTTGGAACCCCAAACCTGGTCATGATATGGTCTTGTAGAAAACTGATGACTTCGTCTTCGTTTACTTTGCGCAAGGGGATAGCTTCGACCCAGCGGGCGAAATAATCAGTTTCCGTAAGAATATACTTGTGTAGCAGGGAGGAATTTGGTTTTATTTCTCCAATGACATCTATTCCCCATTGCTCGAAAGGCTCAGTGATCATTACAGGCTTTAGAGGCGCTGCTGCTCTGGGTTGTCTTCCACCACATCTTTGGCAAGTATCACATTTTCTGACGTGCGCATGGGCATCCCTGAAGAGCGTTGGCCAATAGTAACCGGCCCTAAGGATTTTATGGGCTGTAGTGTCTCCTGAATAATGTCGACCGGCCGGTCCATCATGTAATTCAGACATTACTTTCTCAGCGTCTGCTTTTTCTAAACATCTTAGAAGGACCCCATCATAATTTCTTCTGAATAGTATGCCTTCTACGAGTTGGTAGGAAGCTGAATTTAGATGCAAAGCTCTTCTTTGTTTGGAACTCCAATGTTCAGGAAATACCCCTGACTGCAGGTAATGTACAAGATCTCTGTACCAAGATTCAGGAGCTGTGAATAAAGTACAAACATCCATTACATGCAATTCAGCTTCATTACCCCATGCTTGTTCTTCACTATTACTACTCCCAGTCATCAGCTTGCATAGCCCCTGACCTTTCACTATAGTGGCTGGTTTGAATTCCAAATCGTATTCTTGTAGGGCTGTTGCCCAGTTGCCCCTTCTTTCTCCCAATTCCTTTTGAATGAGGAGGGATCTTACGGCTGGGTAAGGGACTATTACCTTGGTTCGATTCTTTAGTATATAAGGTCTGAATTGCTTAACTGCTTTAAATACTGCATATGCCTATTTGTCAATGGCTGGGTAGTTTAACTCAGCCCCTTGTAGCCCAGTGCTCATGAAAGAGATTGGGAATTCATCACCCCCATCTTCCTTTTGCGTAAGTACGGCTGCCAATGAATCATCGGACGCAAAAGTATACATAATGAAGTCTTTGTCAAAATCTGGACTTTTAAGAGAGGGTGCATGTGCAACATTAGTCTTGATTTTACTAAAAGCATTCTTTTCAGTCTCAGTCCATTTAAACTGTGCATTTTGCTTGACCATCTGCTGCAACGGTTTGACAGTTTGGGCAAAATCAGGCACGAACCTTCTTACAAAGTTTATTGTTCCCATGAAGGATTGCATTCCCTTCTTATTATGAGACATGGGAATTTGTTCAATGGCCTTAACCTTTTCTGGGTCTATAGAGATACCTTCCTTAGACACTATATGCCCCAGTAACTTGCCTTCTGTGACAGCGAACACACACTTTTTTGGATTGAGGGAAATGCCATACTTTCTGCAGCGTTCAAAGATTTGCTTTAAATGGAATGCATGCTCCCCTCTTTTTTTCAAAAATATGGTGATGTCATCAAGGTAGACCACCACACTTCGCCCAATCAGTCCGCGAAAAGCTATGTCCATAGCTCTCTGAAATGTAGCACCAGCATTAATCAATCCAAAGGGCATTCTTCTATACGCGAACATTCCCCATTTAGTTCTGAATGTCGTCTTCAATCTATCCTCCTCGGCTACCAACACTTGATTGTAGCCAGAGAAACCATCCAACAATGAAAACATTTCAGAGCCGGAGACCATTTGTAGCAGTTGCTCCATGGGAGGTACCGGGTAGTTATCTTTGTCTGAGGCACGATTTAGATTTCTGAAATCTACGCACAGCCTGATCTCTCCCAATTTTTTCCTGACAGGCACCAGGTTTGATACCCATTCAGAATGCCCGACTCTAAAGATAATCCGAGCATCCAACAATTTCTTCACCTCACTTTGAATTAGCGGCTCCAGCTTTGGGTGCATTTTCCTCAACGGCTGTTGATATGGCTTGATGCCTGCTTTAATAGGGATGATGTGCTTGATAATGCTGGTATCGTAAGTCTTTAAATCTGCATATGTCCATGCAAAGACGTCTTTGTACTGTTTAAACAAACTGAGGAACTTGTATCTTTCTGCTGGTGAACAGCATTTGCCAAGGTTCACGAACTTGGGTTCCGTTTCAGTCCCTAAGTTTATTAACTCGAACTGTAAAGTTGAGCTATGTGTCTTCACGTTAGCTGGTCTCCTAAATTTCTCATTTAAGTCAAACATTTTTTCCAGCGTCCTGACTCCTTTGGGAATGAAATTGTTATACTCCATTTCAGCCTGATGTTCCTCATCATCTATGATAGCTCCTTTGAAAGTCTCATCATTTGTCAAGCATTCGATTATCTGCTTATCGTCATCAAATACTCGCAGGTTGGTGATCATGTCCAGCACGGATGGCCTGAAAAGTAATTCAATAGAGCATTTATTATTAGTGGGCACCAGCCTGGCAGCTGATGTGGCTAAAAAATCAGCGGCTGCATTTTTTATCCTTGGAATTGAAATAATGTTAAAGGCATGAAAACGTTTAAGTAATTCCCATACCTCGTTTTGGTAAGCTTTCAAATGAGGGGAAACACAGTGTATTTGATTTTTTATTTGTTTCACAACTATTTCTGAGTCCCCGAAAACTTTTAAATTACAAACCTGTAACTCAATGGCCTTCTTGAGTCCTTGCAACAGTGCTTCGTATTCAGCTGTATTGTTAGTACATTCAAACTCTAACCTACAGGACAAGAAGTATTTATTTTTTTGTGGATCAATAAGGACGCAGCCGGCCCCTGATCCTTCTAATGTTTTTGAGCCGTCAAAATATAAAGTCCAACAAACATTGTCTAATGAAAAAGAATCTACTCCTACAGTTAAATCTACTATTTTACAGTCAAGCTCATCAGCCTGAGAAAAACGAAGGAGATCAGGCTGGGTGTTAGGTGTGCTACTAGCCTCTTCTGCTTGATAATTCCCTGGTTCAAGTTCAAGAAAGTAGTTTCCCAATACAGATTCAACTGGTACATTCTTCCCATCCAATTGAGTGACATTGTACTTCATATGAGGCTCTCTCAAAACCTTGATCTGATTAGGACTCCCTTTGTATGGCAACCAAAGATGTGACCAATCTGTGGCGAAATACCCATTTAATTTGGCCGACCAATCTCTGCTCAAGACCAAGCCGTACGCATCTGGTATGTCAGCCACTACAATGTTGATGACTTGGCACACTCTATCATCGGATGCCAAGCGGATTAGCACGTCTTCCATCTCGCCAACTACCTTGACGTCGGTCCTATCCAACTGCACCACTTTCCACGTGGTTGTCTTAGGCTGCCCATTTATTTTCTTACAAACCGATATGGGCATGACATTGATTGACGCTCCTGAGTCCGCTAAACAATTGTGCACATTATGATTGAAAATTTAAAACGTCAAAAGGAAAGGTGGATGTTTGGTTTTAGACTTACCTCCACTACTAGCTTCCCCAATTTCTTCTTCTGGCTGCGGCTGATTGTCAGTGGGCAGCTTTTCTTCTTTTGTTTCTAATGCTTTCAACAACCTTTCTTTCTGCTAAGGTATTTTGCACATTTCAAACAGCGGGACTTTTGCCTTTATCTTCTTTAAATCTTCAACAATGTCATATTCGATTAGTTGTCTAGTGGACTGAGGTTTATTTGCGCTTACATTTTCTTCGCTTGGCTTAGGCGGTGTTCTAAATTGCCTCGGATCCTGGCTGGTAATGGTAAATTCTGGAATCTGATCAGCCACGGATTTGTCTTGAAACTTCTTTTTTATATTTCTTTGCAGCCTTCGAATATTTGGGAGCAGAAAACTGTCATCACTAACTTCCCCTTTGCTCCTAGTTGTGACGTTAGCCTCTCTGATATCTCTGCGTCCCTGAGTTTTTTCTACTTCC
>LPNX010088894.1:222463-224305 GCA_001517045.1 Pseudotsuga menziesii | reverse complement strand
TCTTTCCCCCAATTCTTACTAATCCCCAATCCTCCTCTCCCTATCTCTAACTCCCCTCCTCCTCCTACCTCTCTCCCCCCTACATCAACATCATCGGCATCATCATAATCATCATCATTATCAACATTAACATCATCATCATCTTCATCATCATCATCATCATCATCATCATCACCATCATCATCACCATCATCATCGTCATCATTCATAATCATCATCATCATCATCACCATCATGATCATCGATCATCATTGTGATCATCATCATCTTCATCATCACCATCCTCAACATCATCTACATCATTGTAGACATCATCCTCATTGCCATATTCATAATCTTCATCTTCATCGTCATCATCATCATCGTCATCATTGCCATCATCATCACCATCGTCATCATCTTCATCCTCATCATCATCATCATCATCGTAAACATCTTCATCTTCATCTTCATATTCATCATCATCTTCTTCATCTTTATCTTCATCTTCATCATCATCAACATCAACATCATCGTCACCATCGTCGTCATCATCATCATCATCATCATCATCAACAACAACATCATCATCGTTGCCATCATCATCATCATCATCATCACCATCATCATCACCATCGTCACCATCCTCATCCTCATCATCATCATCATCATCATCATCATCATAAACATCATCATCATCATCATCAACATCAACATCATCAACATCATCATCACCATCATCATCACCATCCTCATCCTCCATCATCATCATCATCATAAACATCTTCATCATCATCATCATCATCATCAACATGATCATCATCATCACCATCAACATCATGAACATCATCATCACCATCGTCATTGTCATCATCATCATCATCAACAACAACAACATCATCGTCATCATCATCATCATCATCATCTCCATCATCATCACCATCGTCACCATCCTCATCCTCATCATCATCATAAACATATTCATCATCATCATCATCATCATCATCATCACCATCATCACCATCGTCATCCTCATCATCACCATCATCATCACCCTGATCATTGATCATCGATCATCATCATCAACATCGCCATGATCATCTTCATCATCTCCATCATCATCATCATCATCATCTTCATCATCATCATCATCATCATCATCATCTTCAACATCAACATCATCGACATCATCATCACCATCGCTGTCGTCGTCATCATCATCATCATCATCATCATCATCATCGCCATCATCATTACCATCGTTGCCATCCTCCTCCTCATCATCATAAACATCTTCATCTTCATCATCATCATCATCATCATCATCATCATCATCATTTTCTTCATCATCATCATCATCATCATCATCATCGTGATCATCATCATGAACATCAACATCATCATCACCATCATCATCACCAGGCCTAGAATTTGACGTGGTATAGGATGTATTTGACAAAATAAAATGTATTTGACGGAGAATATTATATGCCACATGTCACCTTCTACGTGTGAAAGAAAATGTGGACCGTTAATTTGATGTATATTGGTGTCCATCAAACATCAAAAATCCTAGTACATGCCTGGTGCAAGCATGGCCACTGGAAACTTGTGAGTATCATCTGATGACGTAAAACCACTGAAAAAGAATGCCTATTCTCAAGCCACTTGGGAAGGTAAACAAGTCTGCCCTTACTTTTCCTTTCCTTGCCTCCTCTTACGCTCTTCGTGGTACTTACAATGATTATAAATATAGATGGATGTAGGAGCTAATATACCCATATGAATAGCAGACCAGGATACCATACATACTGCTATCTTGCCTCCCATCGGATTGATTGCTGACTTGTTCTCCTTTCTAAA
>LPNX010088894.1:202463-217463 GCA_001517045.1 Pseudotsuga menziesii | reverse complement strand
ACTAAGGGAGTGCTTGTTAATTCCCCCTAAACCTTGAATGATCCCTTAGTCATGCAACTACCTTCTTAAATGCTCCAAAATTCTATTAGAGTAAAACGTACACGCATTTTATGTATCCAAAACGTGCCACCATTTTTGTTAACAATAACGCGTGCGCGTTTATCGTTTGTATAAACAGTAGCAGTCGTTGTCCGAGAAACACTCTAAACACATTTTCGCAGGTTTGACAGTCCATGAGCAAATTCAGGTTACAGACAGTGCATGAACATTATCTTCTTCACCATATTTTCACACAATCTTGTTTTGTGAATCAAGCATATCCACCACAAGTTTCTAAGTTTTGCTTGGAGCATGGTATACATTGAGGACACAATTGAGCAAGAAAGAAACCAAGTTTGAAGAATTTCCCATTGAGGAGCACCATACAACATTTCTACCATTGCTTTTCTTGCAACTGAGGAGCTAGCAAAGGCAATGTATTCTTCCCAATCTCCCCCCTAGCTCAAGAGTATGTAGACACAATTGCTTAAGATATTTACCAATCTTGGGGAATTTCCCATTGAGGAGCACCATAGAGCATCTCTACCATTGTTTTTCTTGGAATTGAGGAGCTAGGAAAGGCAACATTCTTCCCAATCTTCCCCCTATCTTGAGTATCTAGACACAATTGAGCAAGAAAGAAACCAATCCCTAGGTAGTTTCCCATTGAGGAGCTAGCAAAGGAAACCATATATATCATTGATCATTGTGGTCATGGGAAACTCACGCAATCGAGAAAGAAAATCAGCAAGGAAGGGGATACCCAATGAAATCCTTGAAGAAATTAGAGAGAATAAGAGAAATGACATGACCAATTGAAGACGCTCTAAGGACACTCAACCAATTCTGGTTGTTGAGGATGCCACAGTTCTTCCTACCAATCCACATCAACAAGGACAAAAGCATTCGCTGGAGGGGTCTTCGATCACCATATCAGTAGAAGAACGAGCATTGCATGGCACTGATCAAGGAGTAAAACATAGGTGCACATCAAGGCCACTTGAAACCTTTGCAGATTTAATTGAATGTGGGTATACAAGTGACAAAGTTAGAGAGACATTGAATGGTGAAGGTATGCTCGAAGAAGACAATGTTGCTCAGACCACTCAAGAGGATTTCCAATTTCCACTGTCCGACCGTTAGGAAGACACACAAGGACATGAAGCTCATGTTCAAATGCCAGACCGACCATGTGATATGGTATAGGGTGCAATTCCAACCTCCCTACCTCCATTAGCAACGTCACGCCAAAGAACTCCAAAACGTATATAAATCGTTGAAAGTCTCATTGGTTCACTTGAAGGTACACTGTCTAAACGTAGTATTTCATATCAAGCTCAACAGATACTTGTCAACTATTTTGATTCTAAATGTGATGGAGATAAATGTAGATTATTTATATCGTTGTTAAAATCTAAGTTTATGACTATTGTTAGGGAAAACTTAAGGATAAAGATGATAAATAGTTCTAAATCAAGTTCTTATGTTGTCAGAAGTTTGGTAGATGCATTTAGTAATATTGGAAAGAAATCTTGTTCAAAGGATCGCAATGCAACACACCATGTGTTGTCACAATCAATCATGAACAAAATCACCAGGGCCCTTCACCTTCTTAATCTTACATCCAAAATTGTAGGATTGGATATCAAAGCACTCTGTAGGTATTGTTCTAGAAGAGAACAACTCGACTCTGGTGAAACAGATGTCTAGTCCTTCGTTGGCAGGTTGCCACGCTTCGATAGGAAGCTCATTGATGCAGTAAAGGGAATGGTGCAAGAGTTTTGGCGTGACAATAGTAGACCTTCATCCAACCAAAAATATGTACTAAAATTGAGAATGGGTTCAAGGGATGTCGAGCCCCACATTAGACATTTTCTTGACATGACACAAACATAATTATATGAGAGGTTTAGGAATGAACATAATGAACTTAACTTGGGCCAAAGATCCTTCGAGAAATGCAAACCATGGTATGTTAAAATAAACACAACTCATAACACATGTTGTCAATATCACATTGACTACGCTTATTATTATGATAAATATATACATATATTGCATGTTTTGCATAACACTCTTGTGCAGGAATGTTCAACTACATTGCCATCGACATCATCTAGAGACTTTATCCATGGCATCTTGTGTAGAAGTACAGAAGGTTGCACATTTGAGCAAAGGCCTTATGTAGATGGGACATGCCCAAGGTGTGGTGGAATGGAATTTTTGGACAAATGCATACATGTCACCAATGAGCATGAACTTGGGAGACATGAAGTGAACTTGCAGTCATTCAAATATGTCATGTATGATATCGGTGGAGGGAATGAAAGGAAAAAAATACAATTGGTCACCTCTCAGGTTAGCAACGAGTTCCTGAATAGTATTTTTTCCTATTGATATCTATTGCTACTTCATATATGTAACAACCTATTGATTTGTACATCTTTATTTTTGATCTACCAGGTATTGCTATGCAACTTCATGGAGGAATTCTTTGAAAAGACACAACAGTATGTAAAGCATGTACATGTGGCTCATTGGCAAGATAAGCAGTTTAGAGCTTGCAGGGATACATTTCCTATTGGAACTATATTATTAGTGGTCGATTTTGTGGAAAACTACACTCTTTAACCACAAAATGAGATTCAGAGTCAATATTATCACTTAGATCAGGTCAACATAATGGTCCATATCACCTATAGACATGGAGCAGATAGTACTGAAGAGAACATGGTTATATTGAAGGAGTATCACTTTTACATAAGTGATGACAGGTGTCATGACTTGGCTTTTGTACAACATAGCTCTCAATTATTCTACAAACACTTGGAGGATAATAATATACAGATGGAACAGCATTGGATTTGGTTTGATGGTTGTGTAGGGCAATTCAAAAATTCCCGTGTCTTCCAATGGCTGTGTATTCTCCACAAGAGGCACAAGGTGCCACATATTTGGAACTATTTTGAGACCGGACACAGAAAAGGGGAACATGATGGAGCAGGTGCATGCATCAAGACTGCATTACGTAGGCAAGAGATGAAATTCACAACTATTTTGCTCATTTGAGATGCAAAGACCATTGTTGCATGGTGTTCTTCATTGATGGGGTAGGGAGATAGAAGGAAAGAAAAGAAATCATCTCAAAAAGCACATGTACATAGATATTTTTGGGAGGTGGTCGATGTAGATAGATCACAACTATATGAGTGCAATATTGTCCAAGGAACATGTGCATTCCATTCAGTTAGGACGTCATACGATGTTACAGTTGAAATGTGGACAAGAAAACTATCTTGTTTTTGTTATCCATGTAGCAGTGGTGAATGCGACAACTGTGAATCCACAGATTGGGTTGAATGCTGGGATCATGTATCACTCCCCATTGGCCAACAAATAACTTCATAATTATCCCAGTTGGAGGAAGTCCAGTCGATTATTTCACATGACTATGACCACATTTCAAATCTCATACAACCAGGTTCGACTATTATGTTGATCACTTTTAAATGTTTGACGACTAGTTGTGTTTAGTTAGCTGACTCCTAGGTATGCACTTTATTTTATGCAGGGCACATATACGCAGTGGTTTCCCTAAGAGACAATGAATGGCACACTAACTACTGGCTGGCACATTGCTTGGATGGGAAGTAGACCCTCATTGTATCATTAAGCGACTCCGAGGGCAATGATCTTCCAATTGGGTCAATGGTTATCAAAGGGGAATATTTGACACAGGTTTCCCATGCATGAAAGAAAAAAGGTTATGTATTTGAAGATTATAGACAAGGTCAAATTGTATACCATTATAGAAACTTAGTTATTAGAACAAACCTCCAGCTGTAAACAATGCCAAACAAGAACTCATCAAACTCACAATACTTGTTGCCTTACTCCGAGCACAAGAGGCTAAAGGATACCGTTGCTATTAGAGGTGATCCCGATGGTCTATTCGAATGACCACAGGTAGATAGTCAAGTATGTGGTAGTCAGATATTTTTGTTTCATGGTCTCATTGATCATTTGCAGTTTGATACATTGAGCGCTTGATATATTGATAAATTCAATAGACTTCTACAATGGATTTGTTGTATTATATTGATACTTACATGACTCATGCCTTATAGACCAAGACCATTATCTACCACTCTATCTAGGATATGTCTATGGCATTTTCCTTGAATCTCGAAGTTGATCCTATAAGGACATCTCCTTGAATCTGATAATTATCTCCTTCACTCCGATAATTTGTTTCTCCCGGGTAGGGATTCAATAGGTGTCCATGAAAGCTTGTAGGAGGTGGGATTCAACATGTGATAGAATGATGGTCGTTTCTTAGATTGACAAACCATCGGTTCCGTTGGATTCAATACATCAGGATAGTGCTAGGGAGGACCTCTAATCTGGTTCCATGGATAAGAGACAATATTTTTGGTCAATTTTGGAAACTAGGGTTTTGCTGAGTAAGTGAATGTGAAATTTTTACACATGGGGGTCAAATTTGCATATTTCTCAATCGTGAAGGTGTGGCTAGAATTCCAACATAACACATCCCTAAACACGCTTGCACAACCCACTGGAAGCCATTTTTGATGCACGGTTTCCATTCTATTCCCTGGGTAGGGATTCAATGGGTGTCCTTGAAAGCCTGTAGGAGGTGGCATCCAATGTGCCATAGAATCATCATCGTTGCTCGGATCAATGAACCATCAGCTCCATTGGATTAAGGAAATTGGGATAGTGATAGGATGGCCCTCTAATATTGTTCCATGGAGAAGAGACCATTTTTTTTGTCAATTTTGGAAACTAGGGTTTTCCTCAGTAAGTGAATATGAAATATTTGCACATGGGGGTCAAAGTCGCATATTGCTTGACTATGAAGGTGTGGCTATCTTTCCCACATAAAACATTCCTAAACACGCTTGCATGATGCATAGGAATCCCTTTCTGATGCACAACTTCCACTCTATGCCCCAGGTAGGGATTCAACAGGTGTCCCTCAAAGCCTGTAGGAAGTGGGATTCAATGTGCCATAGAATCATGACTGTTGCTCAGATCGAAAAACCATTGGCTCCAATGGAATCAGGACATCAGTATAGTTACAAGGAGGCCCTCTAATCTAGTTCCATGGATAAGAGACCATTTTTTTTGGTCAATTTTGGAAACTAGGGTTTTGTTGAGTAAGTGAATGTGAAATTTTTGCACATGGGGGTCAAATTCACATATTGCTCGACCGTGAAGGTGTGGCTAGCGTTCCCACATAACACATTCCTAAACAAGCTTGTACGACCCACCGAAATCCCTTTTTGATGCATGGTTTACATTCTATGCCCCGGGTAGGGATTCAACAGGTGTCCCTGAAAGCCTGTATGAGGTGGGATTCAATGTGACATAGAATCATGACCATTGCTTGGATCAATGAACCATCAACTCCATTGGATTCAGGACATCGGGATAGTGTTAGGGTGGCCCTCTAATCTGGTTCCATGGATAAGAGACCATTTTTTTGGTCAATTTTGGAAACTAGGGTTTTGCTCAGTAAGTGAATGTGAAATTTTTTCACATGAGGTTCAAATTCACATATTGCTTGATCGTGAAGGTGTGGCTAGCATTCCCACATAACACATGCCTAAAAACACTTGCATGACCCATCGAAAGCCCTTTTTTATGCATGGTTTACATTCTATGCCCCGGGTAGGGATTCAATAGGTGTCCCTGAAAGCCTATAGGAGGTGGGATTCAACATGCCATAGAATCATGACCATTGCTCGAATCGACAAACTGTTAGCTCCGTTGGATTCAAGACATCGATATAGCGCTAGGGTGGCACTCTAATTTGGTTCCATGGACAAGGGATCCTTTTTTTGGTCAATTTTGGAAACTAGGGTTTTGCTGAGTAAGTGAATGTCCAATTTCTGCACATAGGGGTCGGCTTTGCAAATTCCTTGACCGTGAACATGTGGCTAGCATTCCCACATGGAACCTACCTAAACACGCTTGCACGACCCACCAAAATCCCTTCTTGATGCACAGTTTCCATTCTATGCCCCGGTTAGGGATTCAACAAGTGTCCCTAAAAGCCTGTAGGAGGTGGGATTCAACGTTCCATAGATCGATGACCATTTCTTGGATCAATGAACCATCAGCTCTATTGGATTAAGTACATCAGGATAGTGCTACAGTGGCCCTCTACTCTGGGTTCATGGATAAGGGATATTTTTTTCTTGTCAATTTTGGAAACTAGGGTTTTACTCAGTAAGTGAATGTGAAATTTTTGCACATAGAGGTCAACTTGAAGGTGATTGTAGATCTTCCCCTCATCTAAGAGATGTGAGAATTTGTACAATGAAATTCAGAAGGAGACAATGCCATTACATCAGTAACCATTTAATGGAACATGTTTATGTTTAGAAACAATTGGCCAACCTATTACACGATTATTACAAAATATATATATCTTCATGCTATGAATGCTTCGAATAATAATCCATAAACATGAATTTATAAAACAAGATTTAGAATAGTACTTCTCTAATCAATTTAAACTATAATAAAATCACACATAAATTTCATCTCTTTCAAAGTTGTTACTCGAGGCCATTCATCAAATTCCATGTACATTAACAAAATGATAAAATAATGTGTAGGACATACATAATGTGCAGGATATAGTCATAACCATTATTTTGAATCAACCTCATAATACTCAGATACTTTTAGGTTTGATGTGTATCCCATGTATTCGTTAGATGAAAGACATCATGCCAAACACTAATTTTATTTATGTAGACTGCACAGGTGCATCACTTAGGTGTGTCAACTTCGTGCATCCTTTAAAAGTTTGTTAGGCTGTTATGTGGGTAAGGTGCTTGTGTATTCCACTGAGTTGGATCAATTGCTTAGCTTTGCTGGGTGCTTATGTGTATTAGGTATGTTCCATCTTTGTGAATACAATTTGACATTGTTAATATAACATTGTATATGCAATTGGATCATGGTAAAAAACAATTAAAGTGTACATTTTTGTCATTATGTAATATTGCAATTGTGCATTGTTCTCAAATTTATAAGTGATATCTCCATGCAATCGTAAAATCTATAAAAAAATTGGGAACATTAGACATAGAAACATTCTTGGCCACTTGTGTATCATCACACTTTAAATACTGAACTATGAATATCTCAAGAGCCTTGATATGAATTTTTTTTTGTATCATGAAAGTTATAATACAAAAATAGAAGGCCTATCTATGGCCTGCCAATTTACATGTATCAAAAACATATTTGATGTACATGTGCAAACAAAAGTACATCTATCCTAGACCGCGCCCCTATAATCCAACTCCGGATTGTACATAAAAATACATATTTGTCATGGACTAACACATCAAAAATATAACTTTCTCTTGTTTTTCCTAAACCCTAATGATTTTTGGCTCTGTCTACAACCATTGTGCATCTCTGGTGACTGCAAATCAATGACAATATTTCTTGATCAGGTAACTAAACTAGTACTATCAAGTAATATCAAAGTTTGAAAATTTAAAATATGACTCAATTGTAAATAAAAAAAAGACTCACTGCATCCGTCGGGGGTATAGGTGCCTCTGGTGTCGAGGGTATAGGTGCCTCTGGTGTCCTCCTCCTTGCAGAGAGTCTCTCTGCAATGCTTCTCTACGAATAAAAAAAAATGTCAATTATCTCAATAATTATGAACATGTACATGAATGAGAAAGTACTAATCAATTACGTAAAAAATGAACATCTCACCGAAAAAACCATTTCTAGGGGATTACGCTAGGACTCTTCAGCAGTAAGAGGAGCCGTAGGTTGAACATCAACCTTAGTTGCATGCAATAATGGACCAGGGTGTGGCTACATTCACCAAACGATTAAATAGTTAGACATCGTGCATGTCCATAAACAATACAAATGAAATGTACAATTACAAATATTCAAGTAGATGTACCTCAGTGTGACTTATCCTTGTTGCAGATGCAACATTGACTACAACATCAACAATCCCACTAAGGTCTTGCATGGATGACTCTACATCCTGATGCTGTAAACATGCGAAAATAACATTAAGAAAAACCACCTGTGAAGTGAATTCATAGCTAACCAACAACTGCCATTGGAAGTGTGTACATTACCATGGGATGAGTAGGTTGATCCTCATGCACACCCACTCTATTCAAGGAAGAGGGTCATCTGGTGTAAACAACCCCCTTATCTATGTTTGGACTACAAGAAGATCCGAACCAAAGAGGCAGTGCAGGGATCTGTGATGATGTCTGCAGTCATAAAGTGTTCCATAGTTAGACATGGATTTGAATGGATGGAATAATATGTACTAAAAAACTAACATGTTGTAATATACCTACCGCTGCCTGGGACATATCTCCCCCATGGGATTGACCACATCCATCAATTTCTTGCCCCTCTTCAGATGCTAATAGAATATGGAAGTTTAAAAATTATAAATATTAGTGATCTATAAAGGAGTGTATAGTAAGAAATTTAAATAATTCGAATAAGATTCAGTCATAACCCATGTACTTACATTCTTCAAGTAGTCGTAAATTCCACTTTGGACTATGTCGTTGATATCAACGTCTCCATCATCACGTTCTAAGTGGGGTTCCTGCAACTTCAAAAATTGTAAATATTAGACAATTTAATAAATTAATCAAGACTAACACATGCATTAACACAATTATATGTAATAAAAAAATGACAAGTGTTTAAATATTACCTCAATGGTGGTTGTTTGGGCCTCTAGTACAACCACACTGGGTGCAGTACCACCCCCGTGAGAGGCATCAATCTCCTACAAGAGTAAATATTACATATATTATGAATCTTTTAATATGTTACATATAGTATGGAAAAATAAAAAATTGAACAATAACAGAGTTTTAAAACAATGTCCTTACCTGACCACCAATCATCGTAGTGGTACCATGTCTTGGTCCAAGACCATAAAAGGGTCCCCCACATGATGTGCAAATGTGTGGCTCGCTCTGAGGCATATGGGATTTCGGTCTATCCCCACCAATAGATGTCCCTCCACTACCAAAAGCTGGTGGTTGTACACCAGCAGAGGAAGAGGGAGCTCTTTGGTCAATAGTGGTCGTGTGTCGAGAGACCATCTCAGCTAGAGTAGAAAATGCCTCCTGTGTCTGGGAAACCATGTCATGCGTAGGAGGGATGTCTACCCTCAGTAGTTGGGCACAGGGTGCAAGTATTTGTGGATTGGCATCTCTATGACTAGCATTAGGTCGGTGTCGGGGCATCCCCCTACCAACTCCCTGGAAGCCCAACATGTCAAAATAGTTGACATGTTTCCCCATCACAAACTCTGCATACAATTTTTGGAGGAAGTACATCAGTACTTCCCTATTGTTATGAGGGGGAATGTCAAAAACCATGTACCACCTATCCATCCAATTGTCTCTGATGGGTGGAAAGCTGCACCACTCAATATAAATATGTGGTCTATTGCTCTCTGGAATGTCATCTGTCCCAGGTAGTCTAAACAATGAATAGATGTGTTGTTTTGTTATTTTGAGCTTTTTTACCTCGTTGTAACTTAACCCATCATCATGCTGTTGTCTTTTCGTCTCCATGTAAGATGCGATGCTATACAAAACATCATTTGATCTTGTGATCGTATCAACAATAGACAACAAAGAATCTAACAAGTAGGGATAATTTTAGGGGTGAATTTTAGCCCAGTGGGCTATTTTTCCATGTTTTTCTCCCAAAAAAGATTCACCATTTTGCATTTTTTGAAGCCCTATTTCGCCCAATTTTGTTGGGCTAACAGTTTCTTCCCCTAAAAATCGCCAAATTATTATATAAACGATATAAAATCCTTGGAAATTATTTTTTTTTTTGAAAAATATCGCCAATCATTTTATAATTGGAATTTTAAGAATAGGTAATATTTGCCAAAATCTATACACTTTTAAATAAGTATGGTTCCTTAAAATCATCCTTGTCTGACAAGGAGTAGCGGAGCTCATATCCACCCTTCCAAGCAGAACCAATCTCTCTCAAATGGGCAATACACCTCAGTATCATCGCATTGTTATCCATAGTAGCCACTACAATCATAAATACAAATTAAATATCATTAGAAATATAAACACACATTAGAGGAAATTTGAACTCAAAATGGGCCTCCTAAGGAAAATTAATAAAAGAATATTTATTAATTTTGGAGGAAGAAAAGAAAAAACTACTTTTTTGTTCATATTTTCGACATATCTCCCTGTGTTTTTACTCAAATTTCGATCGGGAGAGCTCATTAGATGCGGAAATAAATTCCACATCCAACAAGTACCCACTTGGAATACTTTTTATGGGCCCCTCTACTCCAAAAACAAGAAATACATGGAAAAACATGATGATGATGCCATCATCACATTTTTTCAGGTATTTCTTATTTTTGGGGTAGGGAGGCCCATTAAAAGTATGCCGAGTGGGTACTCGTTGGATGCAAAATTTAATTCTGCATCCAATGAGCTCTCCCGATTGGAATTTGAGTAAAAAAACAGGGAGATATCTTGAAAATACGAACAAAAAAATGTAGTTTTTTTATGATACCCAAACCCAAATTTATATTAAAAAATTGTTTAAGAGGTGCTCCCTTTTTTAGTTTTAAAGTATTTTGATTGGCTAATACATGATGACATGGAATTTGTATTATTTTTGGAAGGCCCATTTTAAATTGAAATTTCCTCTAATGTGATATAATGACATATCTAAGCACTGAAAACTGTATAACTAATGTACGACAAATAACAACATATAAACTAAATCTATCATGTAAATTTAAAAATTGATCTTGAATTTTACAGTAAAGAATAAACATTTAACATTTTTTCATTTCATATTTATGTCCTAAATTCAAGTATTAATTCCAATTTTTAAGTATGCATGTGTACATAAAGTGTCTTGAGTGCATATGTTGATTGTGAAGCTCCTCTAGCTTATTTTAAGGCTTGGATTATGAAGTTTCGTCGAAATTGTGAGGTGCTAACTATTGCCTTTGCAGGACCAGCTCCCAGATTGCAGGTAGAGGCAACAATTAGACCCTAGAATAGGTGGCATAATGTGTTGTTGATGAATAAAATCCCACTATAGGCAACAACAGGGATAATTTTAAGGGTGAATTTTAGCCCAGTGGGCTATTTTTCATGTTTTTCTCCCAAAAAATATTCACCATTTTGCATTTTTTAAAGCCCTGTTTCGCCCAATTTTGATGGAGTAAATATTTTTCACCCTAAAAATCATCAAATTATTATATAAACGATATAAAATCCATGGAAATTAAAATATTTTTTGAAAAATATCACCAATCATTTTATAGTTTGCATTTTAAGAATTGGTAATATTCGCCAACATTTATACACTTTTAAATAAGTATGGTTCCTTAAAATCATCCATGGGCAACGATTTTGTTAGATATGTAATTATTTGTTCTAGTGTGATGTTTTTTAGACTCCAAAGTCTATTTAGCAGACTTTTATGGATTTTATGGTTGCAAGGGTTCCACTGGATTATATCATGTATGATAGTATGTGATTGGCATGTTTAATCAAATACATCAACCTACCTATGTATCTTCACATTCATAGAGTCTATTATTGAATTTTGTTGTCTTGACCTTAACCAATAAGTACCCTTCGTTCAAGACGAAATATTTTTTAAAAACATGGGAAGCTTCTATACCTTATTTTAACTCTTGGATTGGGAAGTTTCATAAAAAATATAAGGTGTTTATTGATGTTCTTGGAAGAGAAACTTCAATATTTCAGATAGAGGCAAGGGATTTACCATGTTTGTTTATGTATTTTAGGGGAATATATGAATTCTACTTGATTTTATTTTATTTGTATGCAAGCTTGCAACATAATTGACAAACTTTGCATATTTGTTAATTTTGGTTTGGATTCATAATAGTGAAGTTCATTTGTTTTTTATGAGTTAATTGGGGTTTTGGTTTACATTGGGCATGTAAATTACTTATGCAAACTTGCAATGTGCTTGACAAACTTTGCATATTTGTAGATTTTGGTATGGATTCACAAGGATCCTTGTGAATATGCATATGGAAATAGTGAAATTCATTTGTTTTTTGAGTTAATTGGGGTTTTGTTTTCCATTGGGCATGGGAATTTTGGGTATGAATTTTGTTAAATAACCAAAATTATTTAATTTTTATGATTAAATTGGGGAATTGGTTTCAATTGGCCAATTACATTGGGGTTCTTGCTTCCATTGGCCAATTCCATTGGGGTTTTTGTTTCCATTGGCCATAATTTAATTTATTCTGGTTTAATTTTTCAATTTAGGGAAAATAAATTGATGAAAAAAGAGAAAAAAACATTAAAAGAAATGAGAAAAATACCTCACAAATAGGAGGATTGTCCAAAGGTGGAGATGGATGGCTTTGGCACACCCAAAAACACGTTCTCCTAGTTGAGATTTGCTCCAAAGAATTCCAACAGCTGTGCGATGTGCCGAAAAAGACGCGCTCGACCTATTTAAAAAAATAGGCTTTCCAAAACACGCACACAATTTTGTTCACCAGGGATGATTTTAAGGAACCATACTTATTTAAAAGTGTATAAATGTTGGCGAATATTACTAATTCTTAAAACGCCAACTATAAAATGATTGGAGATATTTTTCAAAAAATATTTTAATTTCCAAGGATTTTATATCATTTATATAATAATTTGGCAATTTTTAGGGTGAAAAAATTTTACCCCATCAAAATTGGGCGAAACGGGGCTTCAAAAAATGCAAAATGGTGAATCTTTTTTGGGAGAAAAACATGGAAAATTACTCCATTGGGCTAAAATTCGCTCCTAGAATTATCCCCATTGTTCACTTGAATAAAATGGAGGCACGATTTGCTTAAATAAAATGGAGGTGCAATTTGGTTTACTATCCTAATTGGCATGCTTGTTGGCATCCTTGGGACTAGGCTTGGCAGGTTCAGTATTGGTTGGTGTTAGCTCTCCAAGAAACTACTTAGTGGTTATGGCTAAGTATGCTTGGTAACTTTAAAAAAAATCATTTCTCTTTCAGTGAGTGGATCAATGGGATACCAAGAAAGCACAATGAAAGGATTAGCTTATCAAAACATATTAATGAACCAGTGCTTTTAGAGACTGCCAGTCAGATATAATATAACAGAAATACATGGAGAATATCATTCAGATAACCAAGTACATGTAATGCAGGGTCTAAATGACCAAGTACATTGGATGCAGGGTCATACTAAACAAATAAGAAATCCTTCATTCAAGCTTATGAGCATAGGCTAAGCTAAACTTAAACAAAGTACAGAAATAACAGATAAGATGAATGGTCTGATGAAAGTGGCAAAAGAAGACTGTGATTTTATTAAGATAAGTAATCATAACATAGGCCCAATTCTCTCCAAGATTGAACCCCCCCTCGTCTTCTTCATCGAGCACTACATTCTGGAAAGGAGCCCTGATTCTCTGATCATCAGTGGGATTCCTCTCTCTCTGCAAGAGTTGCACTTGTTGTTGGTTTCTTCTCCAATTCTGATTCCTGTTTGGATAATCAGCTCGATTCTGATTTCTATTAGGGTAGTCATTTTGGTTTTGATTCCTTGCTCTGTCAGGAGGCCTGTTGCTGCTCCTGATCTTTTCCATTTCAGATGTCAGGGATTCTAACATCTTTGCAAACTTATCCACCTTCTGATCTGAATTTGATGAAGAAGAGGCTTCCTCACCCCTTTTCTTCCTCTCGGAACTTGTTCTCAGTTTCTCGGAAGATGATAGATTAGATTCAACTTTCAGGGCAGCGTCTTGCATGGCTACAAGAGTTTCAGAATCTCTCTCTCTAAGCAGCAAACAGAATTGGTAATCGAAGGCTCTGGAATATGTGATCATAGCAGATGTTTTGGAAGGTTTGACTACCTCAGGGATCTTTTCATACATCTTATTGAACCTCTTGGTGAAATCAGACACAGACTCACTTGTTTTACGTTTGAGATTGCCAAACTCAGTGATGTAGTGCAGGTAATCCTTTCTGTCTCCCCAATTTATTAAGAAAGCATCATCAAGAGCGGTGATGTCTCCTATAGAGGCAGCTGGCAGTGTTTTAAACCATTTGCGGGCTTCTCCGTCCAGGCTCTGGACAAAGATTCTCATCCAAACATCTTGAGCTTCGATGTTGATATTTTCTGCATAAGCATAGAATGCTTCAAGGTGCTCTTCTGCTGTGTAGTTGCCTGGCCCGAAGAATTTAGGCATATATTTTTGGTAGTCCCCGACAGGCATCTGAGACAGTGGAAGTACTAGCACCAGCGGAGCATATCTGTTGGCCAATATTTGTTCCATTCTGGTCATAATTGCTCCCCCTCCCCCAGCCATGATGACTGTGGTATGTGGTGCAGCAGGAAAAATAACAGCAGTTGAACTTACAGTGGTGACTTCTGGAAAAGCTTGGCCTTTGGTCTTCTTTGCCTCCCTTAAGATTCGATCTGGAGTTGATACTGGAGACACCAGGGGTCTTTGGGGATTTTCTCTGGTACTGGCCCTCTTTGGAGCCAGAATGATGTTGTGGAGTCGCCAGATAGAAGATATATAACCAGTGAAGTGTCTAATCCTTGTCTATCATCAAGGACCAGATCTGTGTCGTCTCCCAGGAAGATCAGCTTCTCACCTCGCTCCCCAGCAACGGCACCATTTTGTTATCACTCCAGGAAACTACCTAGGGTTATAGGCTAGGTATGCCTGGTAACTTGAGAAATCAATGTTTTTGGTGTTTTATGGAGATGGATCAATGGGATGACTAAATCGGAGTACAGCATTCAGACATTCAGTATGATAAATAAATGAAACAATGCTCTCAAGAATTGATCAATCAGCATATAATATCAAAGGTGGATGAAGAACATATGTAACCAGA
>LPNX010088894.1:187024-201804 GCA_001517045.1 Pseudotsuga menziesii | reverse complement strand
TGTCTTGCTTGGGAAAGTTCCTGTAGCAGCTTATTGGACTTGTTGGTTTCTGGTGTGGAAGGTTTAGGACTTGGTGCATCAGTTGAGGGAAGGTCTTTAACTTTATCTCCTTCAATGGGCTGCTCTGCTCTTTGATTTCCTTCGTCTCCAGATTCAGATCCTGAGTAGGGGAGATTTAGAGGATTTTTTCCTTGAGGAGCTCCTTCAGCTTGTTCAAATACCAGCTTCTTCTTTGCCCTTCTCTTTTTGCTAGATGAGGAAGGGGATTCTGTTTGGGCTTGAGGAGAGATGGCTCTCCTCTTTCTTTTGCTGGTTTTGGGAGTGCTGCTCTTTTCGCCCTTACCCTGTTCAACCGCCTCTTCATTTGCAAGCTCTGTAGGGAACTCATGCCAAAACAAGAAATAGTTCCAGTCTATACCCCTTTTCTTCAACAGCTCCTTGATTATCAATGTTATGAGACCCTGGTGAGAGATTTTGCTTGTTATCTTGCTAGGTCTAGCCTGGACTTGCTTTTCCATTTTCGTTAGGGTCTTGTGTAAGAAATATGGCATATTTATACTTACCCTTCCTGTGAAATGATTTAATAACTTGAAATGGTAGTGCAGTACCCTGTGATATCGGCCTTCACAGGTTATGTAAACGAAAATGGCCTTTAGCAAAGTTTTCCATTGGGGTTCAAGAAAAGTGATGGGAAAATCTCTTCTCTGAATGGTCTCCTTATGGGATGGTAGAAGATATGACCTGAATTCAATATCTGAGGCCTTAGTGGTCTTAAACCAACTTTGCCCTGTCCTGGGGAGGCCTGTACACTTAGTTATGGCTGCCTCGTCCACATGAAACTCCTCTCTGCCAAAATTTACTGTTCTTCCATTGTAACTCTGAGCGAATTCTTCGGCGAGTGGCTGGTTAAAACTGGTGAGCCTTTCACAATACTCAAACACCTGTGCGGTTTTGAAGAACTCCGCTACTTGTGGGTGGGACTCGAGGTACCACACTCCATCTAGCTCTGTCCTGAGTGGCAGACCTGTTTTGGCCATGAGCCGAACCTTTGTAAAGAGACCCCATGATGAGGACTTGTTTTGATGAAAGAGAACTCCTGGATCGAACCAGAGCTCCAACTGCGCGATAACATAACAGGGAGCCTCGGGTCTGTTTGCAATGCTTAAGAAATGAGATACCCATTGAATGAGCTCAGCAGGTAATCACCTATGAAATCGCCCAACTTCGTGTGAAATGATGAATCGATCGGCTTCACATGATCTTCAGATACCTTACATAATGAGCCCCTGGGTGAATGATGGATCGATCAGCTTCGAATGATCTGGAGATATGCATCACATTATGAATCCCCTGCGTAATCCTGCGTAGTTAATGATATGGTGCTTCATAACTTGCTTTCAGCAGTAAACCGACATTAAACTTCATGATGGTCGTATGAGACGCGCTCTGATCTTCTCCTTGGCGGCAAAACACACAGGCTCGCTTGATGTGAAGCTTGAGTACGGACACGTGCTCTCTTTTTTAATTTTTTAATGAGATGCTTTTTGGCAGCTAACATAACTTAGCTTAATCCTTCTAGCTGCCAAGACTGGGCTCTTTTGGCAGCTAATGTGAACTTGAACTTTAGCTTGATTCTTCCGGCTACCAGAACTGAGCTCTTTTGGTAGCTAATCTAGCCTCTACAAAACAGAGTTAGCTACCACAACCTGTCTTTCTCAAAATTTGAAACTAAGACTCAAATAAATTGGATTTTGACTTAGTAATGAGAACAAGGATCTCATTATTGACTCTAAAAAATTTAAAAATAAAATTTTGGACTCAAACCTATCACCTAAAATAATAGAAAACCGAATGGTTATTTTAGGAGATAACAGTTGGGATGATTTCTTTTTTTGGATCAAGAGTGATTGACTTCACTCCACCATTGCATCTAAAAGGTCCCTCAACTTCTTGCACACACCCTTAAGTTTCATTTATATTTATTCATTTACAATTTACTTATTATAGATTTGTTTGTTTATATATATATAAAATTAATTAATTGTTTAAATTTCGTTTACAATATTAATATATATATTTTTAGGGAAGCGACCTTAACCCGATGAGAAAATCAAGTGAGGCCCATATATATCTATGCATAGCCACCTCAAAATTTAACCTAGAGACCTTTTGCTTACAAATCACAGCTCTCAACCACTTGAGTCTTGAGCTAACCCATCATGCTTAGGAACTATAATGTTAAACCTTAAAAGAGTTAAGATTATTAATTGTTAGGCTATAGGTAGCCGATATTTTTTTATTTAATTATGAATATGTTGTATTAAGTATAAGTTAATAATTGTTATAGTTCAGGAGGAAAGAACAAAACTCATACCTTATCTCTTCATTGGTTGGTGAGCAAGGAGAGTCAACTTATACTTACTTGAAGAGTCCGTCTCTATTCAAGTTGTTAGGGTGTTTGATTATCTCTAGTGCATCATTGAGAGTTAAGAACTTTGGTTGGGGAAGAGTGTAAGCTTTATTCAGATAAAGAGGGGTGCATTCATTGATTGACATGACATTTTTTGATGTTGCGAGTTATAGTTCTATCGATTGTTTGATATAAGGCAAGGGTCAACATTCAAAGTCTTTATGACTAGTTGTAAGAATATTTTTTTTGGTTGAGGGAACCTTACATTACTCTCTCTTATTGGATGGAGACATGCAAGGCTATCAAGAAATGAGGTTTTGAGGTGAGATTGGAGGTTCAACTTGGTAAAGTTATTGGGTAGGGAAAGGTTTCCTAAGTGAGCCTTTAATTTGTACAAATAACACTCTAAGGACAATTCCTTCAAGTTTTCATATGGATGGCATGAGTTTGTCACAAGTCCTGCATGAAACAGGTGGTTGTATGTTTAGTTGGCTAGGAGGATGATAAGTTGTATGATGAATTTGGTTAGGAACAAAAATGGGTTTCACAACAAAAATGGGTTTCACATTGAAAGGAAATTGTGGATATCCACTATTATTAACTTGGTTTACATAGTATAGGGTAGTCTTACGTTACGACATTGGGTTATAATTGTTGTATGAGTACTTAGATGAGTACTAGGAGGTATGCTAACAATATTCATTTGAATAAGGTGATATAGATTAGACATGTTTTTGGGATAGAATTGATTGAACCGAAGTTGCACAATACTAGGGTGAAAGGAGCTATATAATCCGTACAAGAAGATGAATCCATAGTCCGAGGGATGAGGGACAAGAGAGAAATAATGGAGGAGAGAGCCTTTGCTTGAGAAAGGGAAGGCTTGATGGAAACCTTCTAGTGGATTTGTCAAAGTGTATAGATTAAACTGATTCATGTTTGCACAAACAATGCAAGGGTATAGTTGGAAGACCACCCACACCCCCCACACATCACTAAAATGTTTCAATCTTCTAAAAGGTAGACTCTGCGAAATGGAGGGCATGGACAATAGTTATGGCAATCTTATGCAAAGGTTTCAGTATTCTATGGGGACTTCATCTTCATTCATTCCTAAACAATAACTAAATAAATATGAACCCTCTCCCCCCTCTAAAGGTACATTATCTAAACACTCTTTTAAATTGTAAGTAACAAAGTGCCTCCAAATTTATGTAAAAGTGCTTACAAAATACATACTAATATATTATTTTGTAAATTTATATCAGAAATGTATTTAAATTAGATTAATATTATGAAATAAAAAAAAAATTAAATTGTAATAATTAAATAAATTAAAATAAAAAATTCCTAATAAGTAAAATTATTAATTAATATAATATGATTATAAAATTGTAATAAAAATAAGTTTAATATGAAATACAATATGTATTAGATTTAATAATAATTTCATGTTATATATTAATAAGGATGCAAGCACAAAAATACGTGCTTTAAAAAAATGAAATAATTTTTTTTGAAGAAATTTAAAAACTTAGGTAAAAAATATATGTATTTTATGAATATTTTAGATTATAAGCTATTTAAAAAAAATTTGAACATATGAAGGAGATTTTAAAATAAACCAAGTATTGTAATCATCATTATCATTACAATCTTTACATTAATATTTTTCCCTCAAAATAAACACAATTTATATTTAAGATAAATAGTCTTTTACATTGGATCTAATTGTTGAAATAACCAAAGAGTTACTTTATTATTATACCATCAAGCAAAAAATGAAAGCATACAACCTGTAAGTTGCACTTCCTCTTCACTCTCTTATAGTCTCTCTCACACAATCATAGAGATTGTTTAACAATTCTACAATACAATACATAGTGATATTGCAATCATTTCCTTTTATAGGGTAATTACCATGGGAAAATACATCTAGTCACCCAATACTATGATCCTGTAAATTGTTGGCCAACAAACATCCCAAAAAAAATCTTTTGAGGGTGTTGCCTCCCAATCCCCTCGGGCATGTTGGTCCGCACACCCTTGTTGGGACGAGTGTACATTAAAACTTGGGTACAAACACACCTCAACAAAAATATCTTTGAATCAAGCAGATCAGGTTTTGCAACCAACACTAATAAAGATCCGACCAACAAAATCTTTGCTTTTGAAAAAAAAATTGAAATGAAAATTTTGAAAAAAATTTAAAGCTCTTGTAAAAACATATATTGTATTTTGTGAATCATCTTAGATTATCCACCTTTTCATAAAAAATTGTTGAGCATTACCTTTTAGTTTTTAAACATTTTTTTGAAAAAGTAAAAGCATATATCTAAATGTAATATATTACAACCTTTACATGTATTTTTTTTAATTTACAAAAATAGATACAATTTATATTAATGATAAATCGCCTTTTACATTATATCTAATTCTTGTATTTAAACACCAAAAGAGTTCAATATATGCTTGTAAAAAATACTATCTTAGCATCATAAGGAAACTAAGATACAATAGATACTGTTTTTTTTTTATTTACAGAAATAGATACAATTTATATTAATGATAAATCACCTTTTACATTATATCTAATTCTTGTATTTAAACACCAAAAGAGTTGAATATATGCTTGTAAAAAATACTATCTTTGCATCATAAGGAAACTAAGGTGACCAATATTAAAAAAAATATTCCATTTCAAGAGCGGACTATTGGGGTGTTTTATGAAAAAGAAACCTATGATAAAAATATTAATGATAAATCACTTTTTACATTATATCTAAGTCTTGTGTTTAAACAACAAAATAGTTGAATATATGCTTGTAAAAATTACTATCTTTGCATCATAAGGAAACTAAGGTGACCAAGATAAAAACAAAAAAATATTCCATTTCAAGAGCGGATTATTGGGGTGTTTTATGAAAAAGAGACATATGATAAAAATATGAGAACTGTTATCTACGATGGGCCTCGATCATGTTCCATCTAAATGTCACAATCCATTTTTTTTATGGTTCTAATAACAGTTCTTATCATTAAGTCTTTCTTTAAGTGTTTTTTAAATAAACCATCAATAATATCATTTCTTTTGTTATAGATGTAATGGAAAGAAATCTTGTAAAATCTTTGAGAGAATCTGAAAACACCTTCAAAATTAGGGGTTAACATCTTTGGAGAGGGCTAATATTTGTAATATTATTGTTTTAATGTCTAAATGTAATATAATGAAATATAAAACATAATTTAATATGAAACATTTATAATATATGTCTAAATATAATATAATCTTGAATATTACAAAGCAAAAGGACAAAGTCACATGCAAACTTACAATCATACATAGATACTCTCAATTTCCTATCATGAAAGAGAATGAACAAAAATAAGGAAATTGTAATCTAAAATTAACAACAACAAAAAACAAAAATAAAAAACAAATTGTGTTTTCTAAAAAGTTTTTAATAAAAATATATATTTTTTAATTTTTTCAATCCATTTGATTTCCATTCCAGAGTATGAGACCAATCATAATTTGGAAAATTTTCACTAAAAGTTAAAACTTAAATTACCATTTAAACAATTAAAATATTAAATATAAACCATAACATGGAACAGGCTTAAAAATGGAAATATAACACCAATTTTACTTGATGAATGCAATAACCATAATATACGAAAGTAAATACAATCTCTTCACGAGAGACGAAAATTCATGGACTTTTACGCAACACATTCTCCCGGCGAACGAAGGGCATTACTGTGTAAAAGCCTTTTTTAAGTGAGACAGGAAGAAAAGCAGAAAATATATTAAAATATATAGAAAACGCAGTAGAATATATGACGACTAATGTAGCGTTTTATAAGTTTTACTATAAAAGCTAAGGATTAACGTTCTGATGATTGTCAAGCACAGGCTTTTCAGTTTCTCCACCAGCAGAAGCGAGGGAATCACCGAGACCAAGAATAGGTGGCAGACTGACGGAAATATTGGCAACAACCTGAACATCGAGACCCGACGGGGAAGGCGCCGGAGGCGTGGACTCTGGATGCCCGTGCAACGTCTTTACTAGCAAGCAAATACACAGAACCAAAAGCACAACGTTGGACGTCCTCATCTTGCTTAGACCTACACCGAGATAACAGCAATTGCACACAGTCTGCATGGAAGAGCCGAGTAGATGCCCCTCTTTATATAAATATAGCGTGCTCTCACGGGCATATTTAGGATCTAGCTTACGATCCCTGGCGACACGGTAACTCTCCTTTGGATGATTCCCGTTGTGAGCACGAAAGATTCGTGACATTGTTGTACAACTTGGTTGACGTTTTGGAAGTTAACTATCCACCTTTTCAATGATTGCAGTTCCAGCACATGATGCGTGCCATAAAAAACATACCCTGTACTCTTTTCTTTTTAATCTTGACAAAAAACTAGAAAGAGGTCGGCCTGCTTCCTTCCAAATTCATAGCTGGCCTCGGAGTGTATGTAAACCGGACTCCGGAGATAGACATACTGCTTGTACAAATTCAAGCTGGCACACAGGTAGCCAGTCCTTTTGTTTTTTACGAAATCCATTCCATCGTTAATTGGTTTTTTCATTTTTGATCTGTTTCCACGAAAGTTGAGTTGCTGGGTTGGAATTGTGGAAAGTTATGGGCCATAAACAACACTTAAACCTAAAACTAATTCCAGAGTCGTCAGAAAGAACTATAACCTATTCAAGGTACCCTAAGGTAATTGCGTTGCATTCAATGAAAAAGGTTATCCAATAAAAATACCTAAAGGTACTCGAAAAATGCGAAGATTTTGGAAGCTCAAAACCAATAGAAAAACTTCTAATCTATTCAAAACATTATTGAGAATTTTGCATTTAGAGTAGTGAGGTAGTCTACAATGGAGAGGTTGTTAAACAGAGAGGCTGTTAAGTTATTAAAAATAAAATTAAAAAAATTTATATGGATTTATAAAAAAATAATTAAAATCAAACAAAAAATAATTAAAAAATTTTACATTAATTAGAAAATTAGAAAAATAAATAGAACCAATATAGAGTAATCTTAAACCCAATATTTAAAAACTTGACACATTAAGAATTTGGATTAGGAGGAGCTCTACAATGTCTAATATGTGTTAAGAATTGTAATCTCAACTGACTACTATCAATAGTACATTAATTAATTAGTGTCTTGATTAGATGAGTTGGTCACATTACACAGAATTAGTGACCCATGGTATTTACCTATGGTTACCCATGGTATTTACCTATGGTTTTATTGTTATGTAGTGTTATAAATACTTTCTTCAATATTGAGAAGGTAATTCATTTGGCCATGCAATCTTTGCTCATTCTGTGTAATGTCATTTTCTGCTTCTCTTTTAGTCTTTTGTAATCCTTAACATGGTATGAGACCCTATGGCCTGATCCATTTCTTTTTGTTTTTGGGTAAACCTTTTCACAAAGTGGAAAGAACACACACATATCCAATCTTATTGGAGGTTGTGATCCATACAAAAAGATTGGAAGATAAAAAAAAATCGAAGATGAAGCTACCAAAACCACTACCAGAAAAAATTGAATAGATAGAAAATATCTAAAAAAGAGTGGGGTTTTGTTCCCAGTGGGTTTCCCTCTTTCTTATTTTTACCTTTCTTATTTTTATGCATTGTACTTGGGTACCTCTTCATGCTGATTTCCATGACCCATTCATTGTGTTCTCCATAGTTGTGCTTCATGAACGTATTGGATATATTCATGTGCATGCACTACATGTGCATTTGATGAGGGTGCTCCATAGTTTCAGTCTAGTTTGGCTATATGGGCACATGTGCATGCATAGATGCTCAACTACAAATGCATGGAGTTCTTTTCCTCCTCTTTGTCATTATTTATTTATTCAAAATGTAATAGAAAATGGTAGTTTAGTTTTTCATTCTTAGCTCATAATCTTATTACTTTGAAAGATGTTTCATTCTTGATTAGATTTGCACTGTGCAAGTTTAGTTGTAATTTTATTTCATTTTCCTACATAAAATGATGATGATGACCTTCTGTTATTCCTATCGATTCCTCTGTCTATCAAAATTATTAAACCTGTAACATCGTATCTTTACTAATTTTTTTCCTTTCCTATGTGCCCACTTCTGAATATATGCCATGCTTTCGATCGAATTAAAATGTTGTTATGAGCACGTTATGAGTTGTCCCTAATTAACATGTAAACCTTCACTATGACACTTTTGTATCCATAAATTGCTTGTGCGGATCCAGGTCTTGAAGAGAAATTATTGTGGGATTTGTATAGGTTGAAATGACTACTCAATTCACATTGGTCCTATTGTTATGTGGATTCTTTGATGAGAAAGTAATGCTAATAGAGGTTAACGGTTATAATATGCCACTCACATTTCTTTGTCAAAATTGGGATAGGTTTGATTAAAAGGATAAGTCTCTAAGTATGTCACATATGACTTGGAACTTGTTGATATTGTGCATGAATTAAATATGTGGAGGCATCATCTTATGGGAAGAAAATATGAGTTGAGGGCAGATAATAGTGGGATGAAGTATTTTTTTGAAAATAATAATTTGAATGCAAGACAAACAAGATAGCTAGAATTTGTATGTGAGTTTGATTTTAATATCAAACATACAGAAGGAAAGGATAATAAGGTTGATGATGCATTTAGAGGAATAGTTCATGCTATGTAAGTTTCAACCATTAGTATGTGCAAACCAAGCTTAAAAACTAGAATTATTAAAGTTGGCATATGAAATGGATAATACCTTCAGGTAAAACAAGAATTACAACAAGGAAATTTATATTAGAACTATGAAGGTTACAAGTTGGAAGATGATGGTATTCTTATATATAAAAATAGATTTTATGTTCTTAATTTAGGGGAATTAAGGAAATCGGTAATTAATGAGATGGACAATGTTCCATATGCAAGCCATCTTGGACACCAAAATACAATTGTAGCTATAAGAATTCAATAATTTTAGCGAGGAAAGAATAAAATATATTCTTGAATATATAGTAGGGTGCATTGAATGTCAATCAGTAAAGGTTGATCATGGACATACAATATGATTGCTTCAACCATTTCAAATACCTGAATGGAAATGGGATGTGGTAACCATTGACTTCATGACTAAGCTTCCTAGCACAAGAAAGCAACATGATTCCACCATGGTGGTGGTGGATAAGTTAAGCAAATATGCTCACTTTATGCCATTCAAGTCAACTTTGAAGGGAGCTAATATAGTAGATATTTATATGAGAGAGATTTTCAAGTTACACTGGATACCAAAGGTAATAGTTTGAGACAGAGATCCAAAGTTTACTTCAAACTTTTGGAAGGTCTTCTTTAAGGGATTTGGTACAAAAATGAACTTAAGCACAATATATCATCCATAGAAAAATGTTCATACTGAGATTCAATCAAGTTATTGAAGATATGTTAAAGATGTATGTGTGCAAGAGATAGTGGGTTAATGGAAAATGATTTTAGTGATATTAAGTTTATTTTCATAGCCTTGGAAATGTAAACCAAGTTCTTAAACCATACTTAAGAAACATAATTTAATTAAAGCATTATTTAATTATCCTAAGTTAAGATTAAGAAGAGGAAAGAGGTTCCACGTGGATTGACCACATCAATCTAAAGTATGCTTATAAAAATGATATTTCAAACTTGCAAGTGTTTCATTCGTACCATTCAAATTGTGTTCACCATCATAATTAGCATCACGTTGCACTACAATAGCTTGGTACCTGTAACAAAGAACCAAGAAGCCCTTGCTAAATAAGAATTTTCAATGCCATTAACCCTCGTTAACTGGTGCATGAGAGGAACATGGTCTGCAGCTTGTGCCTTGGAGTCCCAATTTAGATACATCCTAACGCTAAATTTTGCACTAAATCTGGAGCTTTAAACTTCATGCAGGAAATAACACTAACTTTAGTGAAATGTTGTGAATTAATGCCAACTTTTCATAAATGGAACAAAATAATAATTGAAAGTGATGCTAATGGCATGGTATTTTTGTAGTGGGAATATCTGCGTGGAGCCTATACATATCACTTGTCATTTTTTATAGTTAATGAGGGTGACAATACCAAATTCATCTTCTTTAAGCATGTTAAAGTATTGGATGAATTGTTCAACTAATGGAACTTGACAGTTATATAATAACTCATAAATGAGATGATGTAACCAATGTAGGAAATGGGATGTTAGGGAGCTAGGAAAGAGCTTTAAAGTGAAATTATTATCATGAATTAATTCACCATAGAAAATAATGAATGCTTCAGAGTGACACTCAAGTAATTTCCCAACAACATCACTAAACATCGATATGCAAGAATCCATGTCATTGCAATTTGAGGGGACACATACTTTTGGTAAAGGAAGTTCTAAACAAGGATGGTGTCTTCTTTTATTGCTAATGTTTGAATTCTAAAGTGTAAAATAATCATCATAAGGGTCTCTATTATTATTAAGTGGTGGTGCCTTACTAAACTATCATAAGAGTATAAGAATATGCTATACTAAGGAAGGCATCTAAGATAAGCATACTTGAATTCCAACTTTCTTCAAAGGTAACATTGTAGGGTTGATTTGTTGTATGCGTCTATAGTGTTAGGGTTGAGTTCTTGTATGTATCAATAAGGAAGGTCATCTACGATACGCATACTGGAGTTCCAACTTTCTTCGAAGCTAACATCTTAGGGTTGATTTCTTGTATGCATCTATAGTATTAGGGTTTGAGTTCTTGTATGCATCAATATGAGAATGGTGGGATGCATGCTTCCATTTATAGCTAGAAAACTGTTGGGATACATCATGCATACTTAGCACATAGGTTATTTAGAGGTTGATGTCTACTTAGTTCACATTGGGTCTGTTGTTATGTGGATGCTTTGATGAGAAAGTAATGGTAAAAAGGAGGTTAATGGTTGTAAGATATGCCACACTCGCATTTCCTTGTTGAACTTAAGATAAGTTTGAGAATTTTTTTTTGAGGTTGTATGTGGATTGTTTGAATGTAATTCTCAGGCAGAGTTCATTGAACCATCGTAATAATGCTAACACCCATGAATACGAAAGGCAAGGGAAAATCCTTGAAAAATCCAAGATTCAATTGGGCCTTGGTTAGCGAGTCGAAAACATATTAGAGAGGAAGTAACTTGAGGATTTGTTAAGGAAAGCACGCAGAGGGTAAGATGAGGGGTAATACCCATGTTCATTTGAGACGAGGGGCTAATCTTCATGATTGAAAAGAGGCTCGAGTCTCAAGTCGAAGAAGAGGACTTTGTTAAATGCTATTTTTTTTTATAGAAGGTGTATATTTAACTTAGTGATGTTTAATTGTTGTTAATGGTGTATTAAGATAAGTAAATTGGCCGTTGAGCAGTTTCTAAAATACCATGAGTAAAAAGGATTTGTCATCTCTGTTAGAATATGAACATTGAGGATGAAAAACACTTCCTCTTAGAATGTCCTGCTTATACCCACATTAGATCTATGTTTCATGATCTTTGTTGTAACCCCAACCTTCCTAGCCTTTTAACTTGTCAAAATTATAGTGAGCTTCTCTCCACTCTCTTCTTTGAACATAGAAATACAATTTTAAAACAAACTAAATAATTAGTTTATTTAAGTCCAATAATTCAAAGTTTGGTGTAAATAAATGTTAATCACAACCATTATCATTATCATCGCATCACATTCTATGATACTGAGTCTTATAGGAATGGACATAATTCCCTAATGAAAACGAAACCTATACAAGCTTGAAGCAAGTAAACTACCTGCCAAAGCCGCCACCTCGAAATTTTACTGACATGCAGTATGTGTACGTCTGGTTTACATGCAATAAGGCAGGCTGGCAGCTATGAGTTTGTAAGGAAGTTATATTGACTGGTTTAAAATCGTTTGTGGAGCACGCGATATGTTGTTTATGCGAGGCATGATGCGGTGGAAATGCAATCATTGAAAAGGTGGATAGTTAAATGCCAAACGGCCAGCTAGGTTGTGTATCCATGTCAGGAATCTTTCGTGCTCAGAACGTGCAGCATCTCAAGGAGACTTGACGTGTTGCGAGAGACCGTAACATCGATTGTAAAGATCCCCGTGACTACATGCTATATAAAGAGGCCTCAACCCGCCTGTTCTTCCATGCAAGTGTGTGCAATTGCTCAATTCATACATTTGATTTTATCTCGCTCTAAGAAATATGAGGACGTCCAACGTTTTGCTTTTGGTTCTCGGTTTTTGCTTGTTAGTACAGACCTGGAATGCGGAGGCGCGGACTCCTGATATGCTCGGAACTTATAATGACCCACCTAATGGCATCGATGTGAGAGCTAGAGTCAGGGCTAGAGTCAGGCTGGGTCCTGTTACTGTCGGTGCTTCCCCCGCTTCAACAGGAGAAACTGAAAAGGCTGGTGCTACCATGGTTGAAAATCATCAAAACTATAATCCTTGAAGTGTAAGGTAGAATGTGAGATCAGTAGCGATATCTTCTAATGCATTTTCTATATAATCCTTCAAGTGTAGAGTAGAATGTAAGATCAGTAGCAATATCTTCTAATGCATTTTCTATATATTTTCATAGATTATCTCGTTCGCATGCAGCCTTAGGAATGCCAAGCTTAAATAAAAATGGCTTTTACACATTGGCGAAGAGATTTGTTTCGTAAAAGTCCATCTTTCGCATCATTGTAATACTATATTTATATTATTGTATTTGCATATATTTGAACATTAAGGAATATTACTCTATTTACAATATTAGCCTTAAATCGTGTGTTGGCTTTCTAAATATGGTCATCCATTGCGTTATTAATGTTTGCTAAAATGATGAACGATCTTAATCTCACCATTACATTACATAAAACTAAATTGTATTCCGTGCACGGAAATACTAGTGTTAGTGTTTATGACATTGTTATGCTACTTTAAATTGCATTTTGTGTCGGGGTATACTTAAGTCAAATTTTATTTATTTATAATAATTGTTTTTTGTTTTTTCAGGCATAGTGTTCTAAAGTTTTGTAAAATTTAATTATTAAATATATTTTTTTTTAAATTAAAAAAAAAAAAAAACTTTATTTTTTAAGATATAATATTTTGATTTTTAATTAATGTGAAATACTCTAAAACATAAATCTCTATTTTTAATTGTTAAAAATTAAAAATAAATAGAATTAATTTATAAAACTAAATTTTCTAAAAATACCAAAGTTGTTGTCATATTGCTCCTACCTATCACATTAAATATAGTTTAACGAATACAACAGATTGAGTTTGCTGGCTTTCTAGAGTTTGCGTGCTCCAAAGTCTTTATTTATTTATCATAACATGCCAGCAATGTGCGGTTCCAAATTCTGGGGCTTGTCATTTGGGAAGATTCCAATGAAGGAGGAATATATTTGTTTGTTGTTCTCCCACACACATAGGCTTAGGCTTATGCAGTTTCTTCACTGGAATGATATCCCATGATTATATTGCAGTCACACATTAATGCTAACCATCAAGCACACTTGTAGTACAAAATGCTCACCATCTATATACAGACTCTTTGTTTTGAGTCCACAAATTATCTTCTACAATCTCGTTTTTCCACAAATTCAACTATTTTATGAGTGTATTGCACTCACACATTAATGTTAACAATCAAGCACACTTGAAGTCCAAAATGCTCGCCATCTATATACATACTCTCTATTTTCAGTCCACAAATCTTCTACAATCTCGTTTTTCCACAAATTCAACTTTTTTATTTACATGAATTATATAGGAAACTCCAATCTGCAATAGCAAATTACGTGTGACCTACAATCTTTGTTTAACTAAATCCTCCAAATAGCGTGTGCCATAATTTTGAAGCTCAAATATTACCAAAAATAATGGATATATAAAATCTTTGTGGATGTCAAGATAGAGGTAAATTTGTAGATATGGAAGAAAAGGTCCTCCCTTCGATTAATCACTATTTACAAAAGGAACTTCCAAGCTAGTTCAATAAAATAAAAATAGGAGAAGACCCCGACATGTGCGAACTTTGGGGTGAACCAATCCTCTACCAAATCTATGTTTTAAGTGAGTTGGGGGAAACCAATCCTCTGCCTTATGCAAATGTAGATTTTAAGTCTGTTACCCAGTGTTGGAATTTCAAATGACTGACACCCGTCAAAATTGCCTATAACAAACAAAATCTGAAACGTTTTTTATATTTTAAGCCATATTTTGACAATCTTGGCAAAATCTTAGCTGTATTTGACGGGTAAATTGATCCATGACGGGAATTTACCCATCAAATTCTATCCCTGCTATTACTTGTCACTACCTCGAAGCCAT
>LPNX010088894.1:111404-186727 GCA_001517045.1 Pseudotsuga menziesii | reverse complement strand
ATATATATATATATATGTATATGTATATTTTTAGCTCTGAATGTTTCCCAATATATATATAAACTTTAAATTATATAAGAGTTCTACTTTTATTATTTCTTGTGTTTCACTTTGGTTTGACCCTAGTTACTTCCATGGAAGAAGTCTAGGTGGGCCCACCCGAAAGGACCTCACACCTTTTAACTTAACACAAGCCTAACCCCAAGAGTGTCAAGAAGATTGGAACCCGCAACTTCATATAGAAAATGTGCTTAAGCGACAAGTGCTCAGTCGGTGAGCTAACTCTTAGGGCTGGTTCTATACTTATTATTAAATAAACAAGTTATTTTGACACAACTAAGATTCTATGCGAAAGAGCTTATTGGAAATGATAGAATAGTGTCAATGCCAAGAATTTACCAATCTAGATACTTTCCTCTGAAGAATCCAGTGTTGCATATCCAATGCTTTATTTATTTCTAAATGAGTTTTTAGTTTAGATGTTCTAATGTTTGGGGAGTGGCAATCATATACTTATTTAGTATCCAATGTATGTTGAATGTCATTTGGTCTAATGTTTTGATTCAAAATATTTTACTTTTTCTAGGGTTTTAACTTTTTCTAAATCATATCATCTATTAGTGTCATGGCCTATAATGAGATTTCTTCTAATCGTCATAGTTTAGTCTAGAAGCTAGATTGAGTGTCATGTTTCTAACAAAGTTTTAATTTTGTTTGTTTTTTTATGTAAAAGAACCTTTGATAAATTTAATTGTGATATTTATTCCCATGCATATATACCAATTCTTTTGTCAAAAAATCTCGTTGTGTATACTACATTGTTTATTTATTCATCATATAATATTATATGTGTTACTATAAGCCAATTACATAAAGTAGTTTAGGAATTTGTTTCGAAAATACAAACATTATGAACATAACCCTCTTAGTAAAGCATTGACAATGATGTACATAATTTAAGCTATTTTTTTTCTTACTTTTCAATTACAATATCCTAAAAGATAGTTTACCTTACGATATTAATTTTACTATTATACATAGTTTCATTGTATCTTTCTATCCAACACATTAATACAAAATGAGACTAAATCTATATTTTCTGAACTATAAAAAGGAATAATAGAAGGGTTAGATACATATATCTTCTCTTTAAAATGTATTTCAGCCAAACACATGGGTTAGATACATATATGCTCATTTTTTTACTAATTTTTAATGTATACGATTTAAATGAACTTTGATCATGTCGAATTTACAAAGCGTTATCTATGATCTAGACAAAACTATCAATAAGTTTGGTTGCAGTGATGGGCTTCCGCATCAAATTTGTAGATGATCATCCTTATGTATGTGTATAAGTATATGTCTCACGTAAATCTTATCATTTGATTTATATCAACTAAAATTTCATTTGTCCTCCTTTTCTTTGTTGATAAATTCAATGTTATTTAGTTTTTATAAGAAGAATGATGTAAGCAATATAATGGAAATTTAAAATTATCTAGTAAGATAAAAATATAAACAAGATGTATTATCCTCACCAACATTAACCCTAATGGTTTATAAATCCATCAATTGATTGTGAATATTATATATTTCCTAGACATGAAATTAGTTAAAAATCCTTATATATGAAATGTGAAAAAAATAGTAACTCTAACTAACATTTATCCTAAGCATATATCTATAAATCTTGTCAATTTATTTATGAATATTAACCCTAAATCTGAAATGAGCAAAACAAAAAGTTAACCAACTATCATATATATGAATGTTATAAGTAACAATTTATGGAACTATTTAAAAAAGCTTAAATATAAAGTCTGTAAATATTCAATACGAAATTTAGCAAAGGTTAACCCTTATCGTATATAAATATCATCATACTTTGTAAACATTAAGTCTAGATATGAAATCCACAAAATAACACTAATACAATGACGCAAACAAATATTTGCACATTTTTCATTGTGTAAACACTATCTTTTTCCTTTGTTTTATTTGATTATAATATTCATTAGTTTCTAAATGATCTCACCTTTCGATTTTATGAATATTTTAAAACCAATTGATTAAAGGTTTAGAATATCATGACTAAATATTTTAAACCATGGTTTAAAACTTGAGCATATTATGACTAAATTTAAACCATTGTTTATTTATAATGGGAGTATTTTTTTTCCCAAACATCATTAAAACATATTGTAAGATTTATATCCATAATAAGTTGCATAAGAAAAATTCCAAGAAATGCCTAGAAAGATGATCAATAATGGATTTAAATATGAGTAAGATTTATATTCATAATAAGTTGCATAAGAAAAATTCCAAGAAATGCCAAGAAAGATGATCAATAATGGATTTGAATATGGGTGGTAGTGACCCAAAACAAAGAGGATTTGTTCACCCCAAAGATCACACATATCGGGATCTTCCTCTTTTTATTTTATTGGATTAGATTTGATCTTCTCCTCTTTTTATTTTATTGGATTAGATTTGAAGTACTTTCTCCAAATAGTGATTAATCGAAGGGAAGACATCTTCTACCACATCTACTAATTTACTTCTACCTTTGAGCTACCTTGACATCCACAAGGGTTTTATATATCCATTATTTATTTATTTTAGTATTTGAGCTTCAAAATTATGGCACAATTCCACTCGTAGGATTTAGTTAAACAAATATTATGGATCATGCATAATTTGTTGGTGCATATTCGAGTTTCCTATATAATTATTGTAAAGAAAATAGTTTAATTTGTGGAACAATGAGATTGTAGAAGATATGTGGGCTCAAAACAGAGAGTTTGTATATAGACGGTGACCATTTTGGTGTACAAGTATGCTTGATGGTTAGCATTAATGTGTGGGTGGAATACAGTCATGGGATATGAACAAATTCCATAAGCCTCAGTGTGTGGTAGAATGTGTGTAAAAAATACACTAACCTCCTCATGAGAACAACAAATAAATAGATTCCTCCTCAATTTGAATCATCCCAATGACAAGCCCGAGAGTTTGGAAGTGCACACTGATGGCATGCTATGATAAATAAATAAATAAATACTTTGTAGCACACAAACTATAGAAAGTGACTGAACTCAATTTGTTGGGTTCATTAAACTTCATATAATGTTATACTTAGCGACAAGACAGTGCAACTTTCGTATTTTTAGAAAATTAATTTGTAAACCAATTATATTTATTTTTTATTTTTGACAATTATAAACACTTATATAGAGATTTATGTCCTATCAAAAGTATCTCACACTATTAAAAAAATTAAAATATTGTCTCAAAATTTGAAGTATTTTTTATTTTTACTTTTTGTATTTCTCTATGTTGAATGGTGCTCCAGTACACGTGTAAAAGTTTATTTATCGGGGAGGTAGAGGAGAAGGAGTGGGGCAGTATTGAAGAGTGCTTCAATGAGTGCCATCTTGTCATTTAGACTATTAATGTTATAGCATGGAGGGGTATCAATAACTAGTCAACCTAGTTGTGGACAATTCCATGTCAAATGTGGAATAGTAGAGGCCACTTACTATTATTTGGAAATGTCGGGTTTGATGGAGGTTCACCCCGAATGTGTATTTATATGAGAGCATCCTCTCATTATGATTATCGAATTGGCATTCATATTCCTCTCTTGTGAAACTCACTACCTTCTATTGCAACTTATTATCTATAGTGCTCTCTCTTTCAGTGTTCAATATACCTTTTCTTGTATATCCTCTAGCTCTACTACAATAATTTGCTAGATTTCTCTTGTGCTAGAAAATGTATCTAGGGTTGTTATTATTGCATTTTTTTCCATATTGATGCATCCTTATGATCTAAACCTGTGATTGTATATTATACTTGTTCTTGTGGAAATTCTTATCATAGTGAAAGGTTGATAGGTTTTCTCCCCTTTCGAATAAGGGCATCCCAAGATAAATTTTGTGCCCACTATGCACAACTATCATCTTGTGATATTTATTATTTACTGCATGATTATTTCTATGGTTTATGTTAAATTTCATGATGACTCTGTAATATGATGAATTGTTAAGGAAACATATTGAAATTTGAACTAGCATAACAAATCTACATGGTATCAGAGAAGCGCACTTAAAGAAGTATTTTGCACAGTTCATTGAACCCTTGACATGTTTTTAGATAGCGTTTTTGGTTTACCTAATCTATATGAGGATTACTTGGTCTATTACGATCAAATATTACTACAACAAAATTCTTTAGACAGTTTTTATTTTTAGAAAACGTTTTCTTGGGGTTTTCTTCTAGCTTGTAGCCATGGTGATAGGTTTCAAGGTGGAAAATATGCTTGATGGGGATTATGACTTCAATGCTTGGAAGAATAGTCTTGTCCTATATATAGAATAAAATGATAATCTAAAATATGTTGAAGAAGTAGTACCGAAACCAAAAGGAGATGAAAAGAAGTCCTAGTGGAATAAAACTGATAAAAATTCTAAGAAGATACTAATAGACTCCGTGAAGGATCACATAGTACCTCACATATAAAAGTTGAAGACAAGCAAGACCATGTTTGATGCCATGAGGAAGCTTTTTAGAATAGTAATATCAACATAATACTTTCTTTAAGACACCAACTCTCCAATGTCAAGAGGATTAGAGAAGACTCAATTGCATCCTACTTCATGAAAACATTTGTGCTGAAAGATCAGTTGGGCACCATTGTAGAGATAGTTGTAGATAGAGATATTTTCAAAATGACCCTCTATGTTCTTCCTCACTATTGGGATACATTCATTCAGAGTGTTAGTGGGTGATCTATGTGACATCCTAAAGTTTTACCCTAGACATACTATACCATGTTTTGGTTGTCATAGGTTTGAACCTATGAATGATGCAAGGAATCATAAACTATGATACTTTATAAAAAATGGAATTTTTTTTGAATAATTTGAGCAACTTGATAATCAAGAAACTATTGTTAAAAAGGGACCAAGCTTATTAGGGGTCTAGGACTTACCGGAGTAATAAAAGTTTAAAAATAGAAAACATAAATAAGATATTTAATAATTAAAAATTTATATAAATGTGAGGAAATGAAAAGGAACACCCTAACTACTTCTTTGTTAGAATATATAATCCCACTCAATTCTGAGGATAACAATATTTAATCATTTATGGTTAAATTTCTATCCACTAGCTTAGATAGTTGGCATCCACTAGCACCACTTGGTGTGACACTTGGAATATATACTATACGAACAACTTTATCTTGATTCTCATTAGATCCTTCCCACTTTATTAACTTATAGATTTAGTAATTGTGCCTTCCTGCAGATTATGTATTTATACTTCTTTTATCTGGCTTTTTAATGGATAAGGTAAATCTAATCAACTAGGAAACTGCTACCTTTTGTTGCCAACCCATCCACCATGATTTTCTCTCTAGATTCCATGATTAGAAATTCTTTCATGGAACTAATCATTACTAACTCATGCTTTATCTAACTCATGAGGCCCTTAACTAATTAGGAAAGTGATTTAGTCACCTATGAAGGTTTATCATATTTAGTAATAATAATTTATGAGCTAGCATGAGTTGTCTTCTATAAACTCTATTTTCCTTTATAAGGATGTATTACCAATATAATAACATCAATTATCATTTATTGATCATTCCTTAATGTGTGTTCATTATTCCTCTTATTTTCTACTTATCCTAATTCTCTGTAATTCCCTGTGAGGTTAATTGTCTGCTTATATTCTTAGCTTGTTTAAGAATTCTTCCTACCATCAAGGATTTAGAATTCCTACATGGTATCAAATATTTGGGAGCTCATCAATTAATTATCCCTTTCATATTTGCAGGTTTATTTTGCAGGTTCAACAACTTTAATATGGATTCAAAAGTTCCTCTACTATCTCCTTTCAACTATGTTGATTGGAAGCCAAATATGAGAACATACTTGAAGAAACAATGTCTCTTTGATGTCTACATTGGTGCATTGAACGAACCAAATTCTTCTGAAGAAAATATTGATTGGCTAAATGATCATGATAGAGGTTATGAAATTATGCGTTGTTACTGGAAATAATCACCTTCTATGGATAGAAGTTGTTTCCCTAGCTTGAAATATTCACAGTTAGAACAAATGGGTTACAACAAACTAAAACTACTTCCCCAAAGATCAAATAGATGCTTGGAATGGATTCTTTTACCTATCATGCACTGTAGTATGTTGGCCTTTGGAGTGCTTGATATCCACATATTCACCTACAAGAAATACACTACAAAGCATATACAAGGTCAACGAACCAAGTACAACCTATGATCTTATGTTGATGAATAAGAAATTCAACAATGAAATAATTGATCAATAAACAATATGATTCATGGGAAAGGAAATTTTATTGCATAAATAAAATAGAGAGAAGAATTACAACCAAGAGCCTTAGTGTTTAGAAGTCTCTTCTCAAGGAAAACCTTGCCTACAAAAATTCAAACTTCTCCACCTAATTCTCACTCTCCTTGGCTAGATTTGGTGTAATGAACATAAATAATAATTAAATAACTAATAATAAACATAATTAACTATAATATTGAAAGGACATGACCTTTCAAGTCACCTCTCCCAAGCCTTATTTAAATAGGCAGGTCATCAACCATTGTAATGCATCTATTATCTTTTATCTATAAAACCATTAATACATTTTCCCTATGGCTTATCCGATATTCCAGATATTTTGGTGATTATTATGAGAATGAAATAATTGTTCGCTTCATGTGGAATCAGAGCCTCGTTGGCTAGATCTCAGCCTTTGGCCATATTTTTTCCTTTTAGCCATCNAAAAAAAAAACAAGAAAGAGAAAAAAGATAAAAAACAAAAAAAAAAAATCGAAGCTGCTGCTGCCGCTCCTCGGCACCCTCCACTACTCCAGTTATTCTTTGCTGCTCCATTTCTTCCACTCCCCTCTTCCTTCCATGCGCTCTTTTAGGTCTCCACGAGATCCATCCCTTCCTTCCACCTCTGCACTATATTTCCATCCTCTGCGTGCCCTGCACACCCCCTCAACCCGTGCTCTCCACCTCTGCTCTAACCTGCAGATTCCTCCACGCAGTCATCCACCCTCACCACACCACTTCTTCCACCTCTTCCTGCCCATTCACCACCTGCACCCACCTCTCCACACTCATCTGCTTCCCATCTTCTACTCTACCCTCCATCCTTCCACTTGGCTGCTCCCCTGCGTACTCCCCATTCCTCCAACCGCTACCTTGTCGCTCTTCCCTCCGTCGTCTCCTCCCACCGCCGTCTGCTCCCTCCTCCCATCGTCAGCTCCTCCTACCACCGTTGCCGCCAGTGCCACCTCCTCCCACTGCCACTCCCTCCACCATCCTTCCTGCCACCAACCACAACCTCCACATACTAAAAATTCAAACAAAATAAACTATTACAAAATATTATAATAGTTTTAATATTTGGATTAAATAATAATAATAATAATAATAATAATATTAATATTAATATCTGTTATTATATATATATATATATATAACAAAACAATAAATTCAAAAAAGAAAATTCAAACAAAAAAAATAATAATTTTTTGATTAAAATAATAGTTATTGTTTGAAAAGAAAACAAAAGGGGTTATTTAACCTAATGAGAAGAAGACCAATTATCGTTGAAAAAAAAGGAAAACAAAATCCAAAAAATTGATGACTATTTATAGTCTAGATGGCCATCTAGTGTCAAAGAAATAAGAAATCATGGAATTGGGTATGCAAGCACAAATAGAGAAATTAGAAGGCAAATTAAAGTGCTATTGAAGAGACAATGAAGAATTACGGGACATAAATATGAAATAAAAAATGTTGATTAAATTACATAAGATGCGAAAAGATTGCAAGGAACAAATAATTTCCGACCATAACAATTATATAGAAAAATTGTCGGCCCAAATTAAGAAATTAAAAGACTAAAGTGATTTCAATCAGAGACTAACAAATCAAGATATAAAGAAAGATATAAGTGATTACGAAGCAGAAACAATATGCTTGAACAAAATCGTTAACAACAAGGGTGAAGAACTGACGCACATACGACAAAAATTAATAGATCAAGAATCAATGGTAGACCAGTATCGACAACAGATAAAAGTTCTTCAACAACAAAATAGCGACTCTAAAAAATAACACAAGTGGGAGATCTCAAAGAGTAATAAAACAATATCTCACAATTCTAAAGAAATTTTTAGATTAAGAAATCATAACAAAACACTGATTACAAAAATCAAAAAATTGAAAAAAAGTAGCAAGAGAGAACACTCTGGTGAAGATCTCGAAGGAAAAATACTAGAAAAGAAAGAAGAAAACTAGTGTCTAAATAATTGTAATCAGGAACTATAGAATCAGATCAAGGAATTAGAAATTGAAAAAAATTGCAAGAGGAAAGAATTGAAAAGATTCATAGTCATGAACAATCTGGTGGAGAACCAAGAAGCACAATCCAGGAAAATGCATCCAAAAATAAAATCGAGGAAGTGAAGACGTTCCTCGCCACAGTCCAAAAGAAAGAAGAACAAATAACACCTACAGCTTACAGACATCCTAATTATAATCATCATTTTGACCAACGACAGGGTCAAAATGAATATTCACAGAAGACTTATGTGGACATGCAAAAATATTGACATACCAAGCAACAATTGAGATGAATTGTCCCACAAAAAGGTCTCAGAGCTCCGATAAAAATAGATCTAGGATGGACCATAGCAGATACGATGCGACAATTCTCCTAGGTAATCTATAATTCGTATTGCCTCATCTCCTCAAATGTCACAAATACAAAAGGGAAATAATTCCGAGATGTCATATTAAAATAAATCAGACATTAATGTCAAATACAACTTCGAGGACAAAGATTCCCTTAAGGTAAAGGCAATGTAATGAACATAAAATAATAATTAAATAACTAATAATAAACATAATTAACTATAATATTGAAAGGACATGACCTTTCAAGTCACAACTCCCAAGCCTTATTTAAATAGGCGGGTCATCAACCATTGTCATGAATCTATTATCTTTTATCTATACAACCATTAATACATTTTCCCTATGGCTTATCTGATATTCCAGATATTTTGGTGATTATTGTGTGAGAGAAATAATTGTTCTCTTCATGTGGCTAGAGTTTTGATGATGTAGCATAATATTCCTCCCTTTACCCATGGGGGATGGGCCAATACTTATATCCATCAGAGGATAGGGATGGTTGAGAATCTCATGGGTGAGGTGGAGGGGAGATCCTATAAGGATGGATCTTGATCCCATGTGCTGAAGGAGTCTAGGGATGAGTTTTCCACTAAGCTAAGATTTGAGAATCTTCGTGAAACTTCTCTTTTTAGATTTAAAACTTGAGAATCATTCTTTTTCAACTAAGGAAGATCATTATCCGCAGTGCTCCTCTCATTATATGAATGCATGTGGAAGTGGCACCACTTTTTGTTCATGGAAAACAGGTGTTACACATAGGGGTAATGCACATTATCCACAAGAATAGTGCGATGGTGGAAAAATACATGAAATCACTGATCCTGGTCCAAAATAAACTTCATAAATTGGGGATTCGAGGCAAGTTTTGTTGTTTGGTTCTCATTATATGATGATGAAAAGAAATATGTGTAACAGAATGTACCCCATAGCATGAGGCTAGAGGGATAGGATAGGTGAAACATTTGTAAAAACAAGTTATCACTTCGAGGCAAGAGTTCACTGATCATAGATATTCAACAACCTATCTCATTACACAATACATGGACACTTTGATTCTCATCTGTATGAATCTCATCATGGTTGTGGACCAATTGAAAGAATATCCATGTGAGTAACAAACAATCATGGCTACTAGAATACATCGTAGATCCATGTGAAGAAGACTAAAATTTGGGCATATCTACTAGACATACAATGTATATCTATGTCATACATATGCAAATTTGAGCACAACCACAACCATAAAAATGTGGATCTATGCTAGAAACCATACAAATACTACATCACAACCTAGAGAAAGCAATGAGCACTTAACAAAACCAAGGGTGTTCTTCTCCTCTTCAACAAAGTACGATTCTATCCATTTGATTACAATGTCTTGATATTGAACATGGTAGAAACCACTCGATTACCAATCAATTATGAGAATCATTAACAAGTGCAATGGAGATCAACATTGATGTCAATGATTCCCAATGTACCTTAGTACATTCCTCCGAATGTGAATAAATGATCTGATGTCGAACACTCGGTTGAATGTTTCGATCAAAGGTAAACGATGTAAACTTATTTTCGAAAGAGAGAAAATATGCCATTGAGGCATACATATCTCAAGGAATTGTTATGTTGTTAAGACTAATTCATTGATGAAGAGTTGATATTGATAGGAATATTCTCATTGAAGGAGGTCCATGATGAATCCGACATCAACGATACAAAAATCATAACAAAGTTCTTGATTTTATGTATGAATTAACCATAGGACTGACTCAAAGGTAACTACCACAAAGGTAGTTTTTGAATTCATATGTTAAATATCAACACAATTTTCCTTTGAACATAGGGTGACACGACCGAAGGCTTGGTAGCATTGACTTGACGAGGCAGATACCAAGACATAACGCGATGATGAACGATGCATTCTTTGAAAGACCTAAAGGAGTGACATGAATCATAAAAGTGGATCGACTTAGAAGCAGGATGAATAACCAATTGACTGAAGGAAATGAAGACAAGTTCCATGTTCAAAGGTGACTAGAAACTGCCATTATTGCAAATGAAATATGGTCCCCTTCTGTTACTTTTCTCCATCATGATTGATGAGTACCTCTTATCATTTATTGTGAACCCGAATACATGGAATATGATAGTAATTCACCTCATACCTGCCATAATAGTGGATTTAGCTGCTAGAAATATGTTTTTCTGTCTGCTAGGTGTCCAATTTCATTCTTAAATCTTTCTTTGACCGCCACAATAGTGCCAAACCATTTCCCTTCAAAGCCCTAAATTACCTACCTTCTTCAATATTTGATTATAAGCTTCCAGAACACTACCACGACTTCTATGCTCTTCATGTGCTTCAGGAGATGTGTAACTAAAGGCAAATTTTCTTCATCATGAATAATTATTAATGTTCCACTACTCTGTATCTCATAACTTCCAGACCATCGCAACTTACCTGAATGATTCCTTGCCTGAACTATTAACACTTGTCACAATGATTACTCTGGCCAAAAACACATATCAAAATCATTAACAAGTGTGAATGAGCTCTCCTATGCGTGAATTTTGAAAAATTTGAGACAAAAATCATGATTTTCAGATAGCACGATTTTCTTGTAGTGCGCGTGTTTAACTTTTTTGGGCTTGCGCTACAAGAATACCCATTTTAATAATTTTCAAAATAAAACACACAACAAAGGGTTAAATTTGGTTAAATGGCTTAAAATAAAACCTTATGATATTTTTTAGAAACTTTAAGTCATATAAACATCCTACAAGCCCCTAAAAACTATAAATTTCGCTAAGTAAAACCAAAATTGGAAAAACCTATGAAGTCAACTTATAAATACAAACATAAAAATCAAAGAAAAGATTTAAAAGAACCTAAAATACAAACTTGAAAATGAACAAAAAAAATGTTTTTAAAAAACAAACAAATGCTTTAAAATGAGAAGCAAAAACAGGCTATAACAGAGTACACAAATTAAGGCAATTTATTTCACACCCAATTCCCTGAATAGCGGCAAAATTGTGAGGTGAATCACATGTCAATCTTCCAATCTGATGTAGCACCTATATATATCTGATATGAGGCTGATAAAACTCTGATATATCAGAAATATTATCATATGTAATAGCAAGGACAAAGGATTCAATGGTTCCATGAGGATATAGGGATAAAGTATGAAAATTATGAGCAATTGGGGAATACTAATATGTGTAAAAATCTGAATGATGGATGGGCATAAGATATGAACCATAAGTGTTTAGAATAGATCCAAACATGTTTAATATCAGTCCAATTATTACTAAGGACATGGATAACCAGCCACTGAAATATAGGAAAGACTTCAAACCATGTAAGATAAATATCACTGCATAAGAGACCAATGAGGAATCAACTAGTGAGATTGGGATTTTTATAGTCTTTGGATTATTCAGAGGTATGGTAGATGGTATGGATGGTGGTATTATATTTGTATAAACCTTCAAATATTATTCTAGATAAGAATCCAAAGGATCACATATAATCATATCAATAGACTCATGGGAATACACTGGTAATGAATCCCCTGTATGAAAGGAGGAAATAATGAGATGTTCACAATCTTCAAGGAGGTTCTGAGTATTGATGCCAAGAACAAAGGAGGATATTTTGAAGCACATGAGATCAAGTAAGGTAAGTGTTATGACACAAATAAGGCTTGATTTAGCTAAGAAAGCATCCTGGAAATCACTGGGTTACGCACGATCAATGAGACAGGTATGCACAAAGTGTGAAGGATTTGGCACATAGATCTTAGAATCTAAGATAAGATATTTTGATAACAGTGAATGGGTGATAGGATCATCATCAATATCAGCAGAAGCTCCATATGTTACAACTTTTTCATCATGAGTATCACAAGAAGAAAATTCACCTTCAAGAGACACAGAAAAAGATGGCTCTTCAATATTTGCTTCTTCATTGAAGGAGGAAGCATTCAAATCAAGGAGGGAAGAAGCAACCTGAATTGTATGAGAAAATTCTTCATCATGATCAAATTCATTATAGAATGTAGAGGACAATAAATATTGAGAGAGAGAACAAGAGGAGATACTAGGTTCGCTCCATGCTTCATCTTCAATTTCCTGCAAACCAAAAGCTTTGTCCAAAATTTTCCAAAGCTCAAATGGAAATTCAGAAGAATCTATAAGATGATGTATATTTGGATACATTTCCAAGAACATGATTCCATAATCTCTATCACAATTATTTATCCAATCAATCTTCTCTTCATAAGACTCAGGTTCGCTCAATGCACCAAAGGAGACATCAAACAGACATTGCCTCTTCAATTATGCACTCATCTTTGGATTCCAATCAGCATAGTTGAAATAAGATAGTATAGGAACTTTTGAATCCACATTGAAGTTGTTGATATGCTCTAGGAGATACTCTCTGCAACCTCCAAAACAAACTAGGATAAAATCTTGTAAGCTAGACAAGCTCTTCTTCAGAGAGGGATAGGAGACTGGAAGCACTCCTCAACTCTGTAGAATTCGATAAATTTTGCTGCTGTAGAAGATGGTAAGGTTGTGCTCCCTGTAAATATTATACTATCTAGAAATAATATATCAATGCTATGTGCAATGATCCTAAGAAGAAAAATAGGAAATAGATCTTTCTACTAATAATTCTCACAAGCATACACAGGAAAAATAGAGAGAAGAAAAGTGACCGAATCACATGAATGAAGAGATGAATATTGGCATGTATCCTTCCATTGAATAATGATGAATAGTGTACATGTATCCATCATAGGAAAGATGAATAGTGTACATCCATCATAGGAAAATCAAATTGTATGGAAACAACTCATAAATCTCAAAAAGGCTGACTTATGAAAATATAGCAAACCCCCATAGGTGGCTAAATCACTTCCCAAATCTATCAAGGACCTCAAAAGTTGGAAAAAGCATGAGTAAGTTGTCAAGGAGATGGAAAAAACATGATAATCCTAGAAAATGGAGAAAAAATAATGGAGGATGGGTTGGAAACAAAAGCTACCAGTTTCCTAGTTGACTAGCTTTTATCTTATCCATAGAAAAACAGAAAAAGCATAATGAAGCAGAATAAAGCAGAACCTGCTTTAAAGTACTGTATACTAATTATGGATGGTCTATTAGAAAACAAGACCATAGAGCAATAACACATATACAGTTAAACTAATAAAAAATATGCAAAACACATTAAAACATTACAGAGAGACACCGATATAACGTGGTTCACCCAAACGATGGGCTACATCCACAAAGAAATTTCCAGTCCTTTTATTACAGTCCAGAAAGATGAAGGGATACACCCTACAAAAAAATCGTTGCACTTCCTCTTCACACTCTCACAGTCTCTCTTCCAATACAATACAATACCATACTTAGTTTTTTTACAATGCTTTCTTTTATAGGGGAAATACGATGGGAAAAATCTAGGGTTAACCCAATACCATGGGTCCGCAAAACTATTGGCCAACACACATCCCAAAAAAATTTCTCGGGGGCTCTGCCCCCGAACCCCAAGGCAGGGGAAATGAGTGTGCATCACTCCTTGGTTACACTCACAACTGAATAATATCTCTGGATCTAGAAGATTAGGCTCCACAACCAACATGGTCAAAAGGTGGTCAAGACCAATGCAGAATTAGAAATAAATCATTCCTAGGATCTAGATGGCATGTATTGACTTTAAGGTGCAACTGAATGCCAACTAATTAAGCTAGTGGGTGAATAATTAATCAAATAATGATTAATTATTTTATCCTAAGTTATGAGTGGGTTTAATATATTCCAACATACACTGGACAACTGAATATTCTAAGATGGTTGACTTCTAGTTTCTTGCTGGAGAAGACTTCTTCAAGTTTCTTGTTCTTGAGTACTTTATGCAGAGTAAGGTTCTGTATGTACACAACCATTCTAGCAGCTTCTACCCATAGATGCGTAGGAACATATTGATCATGAAGAATTTCCCTTGCAGTTTCCATAATTGTTCTATTATTTCTTTCTGCAACCCCATTCCATTGTGGATTATATGGAGTGGTTAAATTTATCTTAATCCCTGAATCTCTACATGATTCTTTGAATTCATTTGATGTGAATTCTCTGCCATTGTCTGATCGAAAGGTCTTGATTTTATTTTCTGTATGATTCTCGATTAAGGATTTGAACTCTTTGAACTTGCTGAATACTTCATCCTTGTATTCCATGAAGTATATCCCTGTATTCCTTGAAAAATCATCAATGAAAGAAACATAGTATACATACCCTCTTAATGAGCTGGATGACGTCGGATGACATACATTGGAGTGAATGATTTCCCTGATTCCTTTTTCTTTGATTTCGCTACTTGGAAATGTCTTCTTTGTGTTCTTTCCTTTGCACATACTTTGCAAACACCTTCATGTTTTTCCTGCATTTTTAGAAGTCCTTCAACAAATTTTCTTACAAGTGGTATTCCTCTGTAGTGCACATGTGCAAGACTTCTATGCCAAAGTTAATTTGGCTCTACTGAGTCATGAACCAAATATTGTTCTAGTTGGCCCTTCAATTTGTATAATCCTCCCTCTTTCTCTCTAATTACTATTGCATTGTCAACAGTCTTTCCTTTTGGCCACGTGAGGACTTCGAGATCTAAAAATGCAACCCTCATTCCTTATGCATCTAATGCCAATATGGAGAGAAGATTCTTCTTTAGTCCTGGTACAAACAAGACATCCTTCATTTTATAGAATTTCCCGAGTCTAGCATGTAGGAGGATTCACCACTACCTTTTATGGGATATTGGTAGTCATCCCCAAGTTTTACCTTATGGGGTGAATTATGTTTGGATAGTTTTGTCGAGCACCCTAAATGTGGATAAGTTATTATCAACACACAGAGCTTACGAAATTCATTGTCAACCCGAGGAAGTCTTTTATTTCAAAGAGTAAGTGCACAATATATGCTTAAAACACCAAATCATTGTAGTTCATACTGCTCTTTAAACAACTATGTTCATCCCACAACCCGTGTGTAATCCCACCAATCCTCTAACTCTACAAATTCAACCTTTTCCTTCTATTCATCAACAAGAAATGAATTCATATCCAACCATAATTACTGACAAAAAGGAAATCCTATTCATAACCCAAAATAAATGAATTGCCTATTTGATCTAATCACACTTGAAATCCGTAACCATAAATTAAATTCAATCGCAACAGATCAAGCTTGGCTATTCTAAGAATTGAATTACAGAAACAGAGATCAACAATTACGGTAATCAAAGAATTACAAGAGATTCATGGGATGTCAACCTGAAACCATGAGATGAACAGAGCTGTGTACAGCTATTGAATAAATTGCATAAAAAAACTATCTACTCAGTCGACTGTTACACTGTTACAGTTATCAATCTTGGGAAAATAAAATACCATGAATCACACATACTACTGCTGCGCACATAGAGAATATAATTAACAAAACATCACACAACCATAAATTAAAAGATCCTACCTGAACTCAGCAATCTCTGCGGAAGGTGGGCCCAGCCTTCACACAGAGACGCTGGATTAACAATGTACAGCTCCCTTAAACCAGCAGTTAACTCTTTATATTAAAAAGGAAGAATTATTACAGATTGCTCCCGCTGTCAATACACAAGATGAAATTAACTCTTTTTCAACCCCCTGGGTCGAGATAGTTTTCTGCATTTATACATCCAAACAATAACATCCGATCCTATTACAAAGGGCAGCCATGAAGATCTCTGATCTTCAGGCGCCCTGAATGACACCGGTTGTTACAAGACATGGCATGATACAATTATAGAAAATGCAAGAAGACTGTTGACTGGCCCAGAAGTGGCGATCTTCTCAGATCGCCATAATATTCGAGCAGCTATACTGAAGATCCCTCGATCATAGCACATTCTGTTACAGCTACTCTGACCGGCTCTTGTCTAGAATGTCACGTGACCCAATAGATGATGGACAGATTGAGGATCCCTTTTGAGTCATGACCATTTCTTGTCCCTAGACTTGTTCAGCTCCATCCCCCTGCATCCTGCTCATCTCGCACTATCTTCATAGATCACACATATTAGCACAATTTCGAGGGATAAATAGCCTTAATTGTCACAAGAATAAGCATTAATAAGGTAAAACAATAATCAGTCTTACCTTGACAATTTAAGGAATAAAGTGAAGAAAGTCAGTCTGATTGGCATGCTGAGCAGTGCAAAACAAGGGAAGAAAGGTAATTAAAGGTGGTTAAAAAGGGACCAATTTTGGACTCAACATCTCCCCCCAACTACCCTGTTGCATGTCCCCATGCAACAACCTGCATCACTCGGAGTCCGAATCCCACATTGAGCTCTATTCATGGAAGGAGGAAAAATTGTAAGGGAACTCAGGTTCCTCATCTGTCCTCAGAAAGCCCTTGTGCATAACCAAGTACTGCCAACATTTCAGCTCCTCTGCCCTAGTCAAGGAAAAGTCCATGTGATATGGTTTTGCTGGCCACCAGATAAGAGGAAATTTAAACTTCAAGCCCAGCCAGTCAACTCCACATTCCTTCATGCTTCCTACATAACCCTTGACTCTAGAGAGTGCATGCTTGAAATTCTTAAAGCAGTAAGGATCCCGATTTCTAAGTGCAGAGGAGGCAACCTGCCATCTGTGCTTGCTCCCATCTAATGCAATCTGCTGCTGTCTAGAAATGGATTTTGTACAAATGGAGATTACCTCTTCCTGCAAGCTCATGATATGATGTGCCTGGGAAGGGCTGGAAAGAAGACCCTTGTATCGAGCCACAATGATGCCAGGATTCTGGGGCTCACTTTGAATCCATAAATTAGTATGGGCTTCGTTGTGGGAAAAGGTTTGGAAAGACCTTTCCCACTGAACATGATTGTTCACGAAAGAGGCAAAGGCTCGTAGCTGAACATCACCTGCAAATGGAACAGGGTTTGAGTGCCGATCCAGAGGGCACGCCATCTCGTGCATGTATAATTCACATATCAAGTTCTGCTCTTCAAAATTGCTCCCAAGGAATGTCTCCAAAAATTTTTCTGAGGTTGCAATTTCGAATGACCTCCCCTCCTGTACGGCTTTTAATTTAAACCAGACAAACTGCTCGAAGAGAAACACTGGATAAGAGAAAGAGGGCTTCCTAGTGCCTATGAGTTCTTGGGATAGGGCATACATTTGATCCTTCTCCTTCTGAATGGATGAGAATTTTTTCAATTTCTTCATCTCCTTCTGCAGCTCCTCTACCTAAACTCTGTGGGCCATACGTTCTTCAGCCCCCTGCTCTTCCAATGTTCTAATAATTCTTTGATGCTCACTTAAAGCAATCATCTTCTTCTGGTTTTCTTCCACTTGACTTTTCCACTTAATCACTTCCATCCTCAGGGCTGAGACTTCTGCTGTGAGATTTAAAATCTCCTTTTTATAATGCCCTTCCTGTTCTGAATCCAAATCAATAAAATTTCTGAGGGGGAGAAGTACTGCTTCTTGTGGAGTAGCATCCTCTCCCTGGTCAATCTGCATTTCTAATTCTTGTGTTGCTGGTTCTTGTGTGGCAGCAACATCCACTGGGTTATTTTCCACAACTGTATCCAAGGCTTGTCGAGACACTGGTTCTTGTGTAACAGTGTCTTCTCCCTGATCATCCTGCATTTCTGAATCTGATTCATGTGTTGCTGGTTCTTGTGTGACAGCAACATCTTTCAAATTCTCCTCAGCATCCACCTCCATTGCTTTTAAGGACACTGGTTCTTGTGTGGTAGTGTCTTCCTTCTGCATTCCTGGATTCAATTCTTGTGTTGCTGGTTCTTGTGTGACAGCAACATTCCCTGGGTTTTCTTCCATAACTATAATTGGTGCTTGTTGGGACACTGGTTCTTGTGTAATAGTGCCTTCTCCCTGATCCATCTGCATCTTTGAAATTGATTCTTGTGTTGCTGGTTCTTGTGTGACAGCAACACCTTTTAAACTATCCTCAGCAGCCATCTCCATTGCTTTTGGGGACACTGGTTCTTGTGTAGCAGTGTCTCCTTCCTGTGATTCTGAATCCAATAGTTGTGTTGCTAGTTCTTGTGTGACAGCAACATCTTCGTTCCCCTGCCTCTGAGATTGGATATCTTCCCCATCATACAGCTCTTCCTCAAGGATCTCAGTGTCACCTAAGGCTATTGTCTGTTCATCCTCACTCCACTGTGTATCGGGTATGATATCTATCCCGGGGTCATCTTCTAATTGAAATTCAGGAATTCTCGAGGGTGTTGGTTCTTGTGTAACAACATCCCGGATTACCTCTTCATCCTCTTGTGGCTGCAGTTCTTCTCTAAGCTTTGTATTATGGGGACATTCTGGGGCCATAGTACCAAACTCTTCATTAGGTTCCGGAGTGTCCTCCTTTCTAGATTCTTCTCCCTTTTTCATCCGCATTCCTAAATTTGCAATCCCCTGTTCAGGTTCGTCAATGTTCTGCCCTCGTGGTTCAGTCTCGATCATCTCTATATCGTGGGAGCATTCTGGGTTCACAGTGCAATCCTTATTTCCATCATCACTCCAGATTTCATTCTTTTTCTCCTCTGCCCTAGGATTAGTAGCAGCCTCAGCAAGGATGATCAAAGATGCTGGTTCTTGTGTTGCAGCATCTTCTTCTTCTGCAGGTTCTTCCCTTGTGGACGTGGGCTGTTGCACTGTGCAAACTATGACCCCATGGCCTTTCTTTTTGAAAATTTCCCCACAATTGGGGCAAATCACTTGCTCCTCCTCCCTGTCGGGGTCAATAGAATCTGCTCCCTCAAGGTGGTCTACCGCCTCCATCAATGTATACATTTTCTTCTCACCTAGTTTCCTACAAGTTTCCTTCCAAGTCTCCACTTCCCTTTGAAGTATTTGGACTTCCTCCTTTAATACTGTTTTTTCCTCTAAAAGTCCTTCAAGACTGGGTTCTACCTCAACTAGCCTTTCTGGCGCATCCATTGGCCTTGGTACAAGAATTGGGATCTCCACCTGTGTCTCCAGGGTTTCCCATCTTTTTCTGGCTGCCTCTGCTGCTGTATTTGGTTTTGTTCTTTTGCCTCTTATTGGTGCAGTTATGCTCAGCTCCTTAATTGGTCTCTTTCTCCCTGATCGTGACGTTTTCGTTTGAGGGGCTCCCTTATCAGGATTCACTGCTGGGGTCAAAGGAATGTTTTCTTGCGCCTCAGATCGTTCCTCCTCAATTAGGGCTCCTCCTCCCCACTCAGGTGAGGATTCAATAGTGACCAGTTCTATCTGTTCCATCTGTTCTTCAACTGCCTTGGCTCTGTCATCTTCAGGTTCAATTGTCGCAGCATTCAATGCTGCTCCAATTGAACCTTCTGATGGCAGAGTTGCCCTATTGTCTGCATTTTTCTCAAGATTGTTATCAACACTTTCCCCCAATGGTCCTGCCTATGGCCCCTATTGTTGTGTCCCCTGTTGTTCTTGTTCTGATGCAATATCATCCCCCCCCCCAACTATATTGGAGGGACACCGATCCTCCTGATGATGTTGGAGCTGCGCCTGTTCGGCTGGGACACCCGGCAAAAGAGCAGGTGCCCGAGTGCAGGTTGTGAATTGATCCCAGGTGATATTGTGCTGGGCCAGGGTTCTTAAAATGATTAATTTTATAAGGCCATGGTGGGTTAGGGAAACATGTGGATGTTTAGCCGTTTGGACAAACACCGCCATATGGCATAAGGTATGGAACAGATAGTAGGGAATATTCAACAAAATGCCATGGCGAAGATGGGAAAGCAAAGGTAGTTCAAAATTGTAAACAGTTTGGTACCTACCTTCACAAGTGATGTACTTCTTAAGAAAGACAGCAACCTAATCCCATGGTCGCGGCAGTGAGTGCAGTGCAATTCCTCTCTTTGATGATTGAACGTGCTCCCCCTCTCGTAGAAATTCCTCCCGTGCAACCTTCGTGGGGACTCGTCGTTCAAACCATGCCTTTCCCACCATTGGAAGAGCGGTAACTTCAGATATAATGGCCTCAGAAAATTCTATCCACAGCTCCCATACCTCAGAGTGAGTTTCCTGGAGGTGTAAAGCGAATTGCAAAGCTGCTTCCCTGTTAAAGCCGTCTAGTCTCTCGAAAAATTCAATCCAGCCAGCGGCTTGAAAGATGGCAAAAACCGCAGGATTGTTTCAGAGTTCCTACGTGTTCAAAGGTTCATGATGATCTGGAAGCCCCATACTCCTGGCGATAGAGTTCGAGAGTTCGAGAGTGGAGGTTGCAGAGTGGGGGATGCACAGATCGCTGAACAGAGATGTGAGTAGGGATATGGCAAATTTGGAAAGTGCAGTGCAGAGGGAGGTTCAAATATTTTTATGCCAAATTGGGAAAGGTGGCGGTTATGAGCTTTTATGTTGCACGAGGGAATAGATTAATTAAGTCATAATGGTAATACGTATAAAGGCACGACTGATATCATTAAACCAAATTAACACTTAATCATGTAAAAATCAAAGCCATACCTCGTGCGACTGTGCATCGAATGACTTGTGGGGAATGATGATCCGTGTGCTTGCTGACGCTGGAAGGCTGAACTCGTGCGCAGGCATTAAGTTGATCATAATAATAGTAATAATGTCATAATGCCATCGCCAGTGAAAACGGAGGAAACATCGCGTCACCGGGGTCGGAATTATGCCAAATTGGCCGGCACGAGTGGAATAAGTCAGAGCCATAAATAATAGCGGAAGCAATGTGCTTTGATTAACACAGGAGTTACCATTGCAAAGAGTAAAAGAACAGTCTATAATGCTGAAATGTCCGCCAAATAAAGAGGAATTGAAGTTTCCCAGCATTATATCGCGGCCAATTAAAAGATGTTACAGCCGTCAAGGAAGATCACAGTGTCGGAAAAAAAAAATTGGCGGTACAAGGAAAAATCACGGCTGCCAGAAAGAATTCACAATGGCTGGGAAAGGATGTCGCAGCCGTGGAAACACGCGGATCAGCCACCGGGAGTGTATGTTCAACCGCCGGACGATTATGTTCGGCCGCCGGGAGAAGTTTCACGATGGCTGGGGAAAAGATGGCGCGGCCGTGGGAAAGTGCGGGTCAGCCAGCGGGAGTGTATGTTCAGCCGCCGGAAGATTATGTTCGGCCGCCGGGAAAATTATGTTCGGCCGCCAGGAAAATTATGTTCGGCCGCCGGGAAAAGTATGTTCGGCCGTCGGAAAAGAAAAAAAATTGCGGCTGCCGTAAAGTTCACAATGGCTGGAGGAAAGATGGGGCGGCCGCCGGAAGATTGGTTCAGCCGCCGGGAATTTATGTTCAGCTGCCGGGAATTTATGTTCAGATGCCGGGAATTTATGTTCAGTTGCTGGGAATTTTTATTTTAGGAAAAAGGAAATGGAACGCAGGGAAACAAAGGAAGACGTTTCTCGTTCAGTGGGCCCATTCTGGTCGTTCGCCTGGTACTTCCCTGTAATTTTATTTCTTTGAAAAACAACAACCAAAAATATCAAATGCAAAAAGAAAAATCAAGAATTATACGCTACAATAGAAAAGAACTTATTTATGTATAGTGATTCAAAGTGCGAATTATAGTTCAACGGTTGGCAGAGGCAGAGAGAAGTTTCTGCCCTGGTAACAGCTGATACTCTGGGTCGGCGGCAATCTGTGAAATGAATGCGTCCTTCAAGATAGGATGACGATACAGTCTTAGTCTGTGGCCATTAGCAAGTAGTGGTATGCGATTGTCATCAATGGTCACCAGACGGACAGTGTCATTGTCAAAAACCCTGTCAACCAAGTATGGACCTAGCCACCTTGTACGCAATTTAACTTTAAAATATCTTTTGAATCTGGAGTCATACAGTAACACCCAGTCTCCTTCACTGAAGACCTTGTTTTTAATAAACCGGTCATGCCAATTAGCTCTCTGTTGCTAAAGCAACAAATTCTGGTCCACAGCAGCTAACCGCTTCTCGTCTAGTTCATTTAATTGATTCAGCCTTCGCTTCTGAGCTTCTATTACATCTAGGTTCATTTCGGTGGCTGTCTTCAGGGTTTTAACCTTGAACTCAATTGGAAAGACAACACTTTTTCCGTACACCAGATCATATGGGGAGAACCCTGTAGTGTCACACCAAGTCGTGCGATATGCCCACAGTGCGTCTGGAATCCTGTTAGCCCAATCCTTCCGATGACTATTAACTGTTTTAGTAAGGATGTTTTCAATAACCTTATTGGTGCTTTCCACCTGACCATTGGCCTGAGGGTGGTAAGGTGAAGACACCCTGTGCTGCACATGATACTTCCGGAGCAAGGATTCAAATTGGTGTGACACGAACTGCGGCCCTCCATCAGTAACTACTTCTTTTGGTACCCCAAAGCAGGTAAAGATCTCGCTGTACAGAAAATCAATCACTGCCTGATCATTAGCCTTGGCTAAAGCTACAGCCTCCACCCACTTGGTCATATAATCAGTACAAACTAGAATATAGACCTTCTGTTTGGAAGGAGGACTGATAGGGCCAACAAAATCCAGTGCCCATCTATCAAATGGTTCAATTACAAGTTGGGACTACAGGGGCATCTGATCTGTTCGATTAGGTTGGCCCATTCTTTGGAAACTGTCACAGGACTAGACATACTTTTTGGCATCCCTGAACAGAGTCGGCCAGTAATAGCCCATCCGCAGTGCTTTATGCCCTGTTATTTTATCTGCAAAGTGCCCTCCACAAGGCCCCTCATGACAGGATTTTAATATAGGAAAGATCTCATCTTCTCTTACACATCTCCTGATCTCAAGATCAGGCCCTGTGTAGAAGAGATGGCCATTTAACCAACAAAACCTGGCACTGCGCTGAATAATTTTTCTTTTTTCTCGTTTTGACATATATGGCGGGAGCTTCCCTGCAACCAAATAGTTAGCAATGTCTACATACCATGGAGAATGAACTGAAAGTGCAAATAGATGCTCGTCTGGGAAAGAATCCTCAACAGGTAAAATGTCATCACTGTTAGTAAGACGGGATAAAAAGTCAGCAACAACATTTTCCTTCCCAGGTTTATCTATAATAGTGATATCAAATTCTTGTAACAAAAAAAGCCATCTGGTCACTTTGGCATTGGTGACTGGTTTATTCATTAAATATCTGATGGCAGAGTGGTCAGTGTGCACAAACGTAGGATACCCGGTGATATAATGTCAAAATTTATTGATAAAGTAAACAATAGATAGGAATTCTTTTTTAGTAACAGTGTAGTTAAGTTCAGTAGGGGCTAGATTTTTACTAACATAGTAAATGGCATAAGGTTTTTGGCCCTCCTACTGTCCCAATACTGCCCCAATGGCAGTGTCAGAGGCATCTGAGGAAATGTGGAAGGGTAGGGTCCAATTAGGCCCCTGCAAGATGGGAGCTGTGGATAGCTTTGCTTTAAGTTCATCGAATGCTGTCTGGCATGCTACATTCCACACAAACTGTGCATCCTTTATTAACAAAGAGAACAAAGGAGAAGCCAGTTTGGAGAAGTTTTCTATGAATCTTCGATAATATCCAGCATGTTCCAGAAAGCTTCTCACCTCTTTCTGAGTTGAAGGGGTAGGTATATTCTTTATTACTTTGATTTTTGCAGGGTCTACCTATATGCCATTGGCAGAGATAAAATGCCCCAATACCACCCCCTCACTCATCATCATATGGCACTTCTTAGTGCTTAATGAAAGCTGAGTCTGTTCACAGCGAATTAAAACCTTCTTTAAAATTTCCAGTGCCTCATCGAAATCCCTGCCATAGGGAGTGAAATCATCCATGAAAATTTCCATGCTATCATTAACTAATTCAGAGAATATGCCAATCACAGCTCTTTGAAACGTTGCTGGTGCATTGCACAATCCAAATGGAAGCACTCTATAAGAAAACGTTCCCTAGGGGCAGGTGAAGGTGGTTTTATCCTGGTCCTCAGGAGCAATTTGGATTTGGTTGTACCCACTGAAGCCATCTAGGAAGGAGAAGAACTTCTTCCCTGACAGGGTATCAAGTACCTGGTCGATAAAAGGTAAAGGGAAATTATCCTTTTGAGTTGCTTTGTTCAATTCCCTGTAATCAACACAGACCCTCCATTTCCCATTTTTCTTGGGTACAATCACGAGCGGAGAGACCCACTCACTATCTGAAATAGGATATATAAATCCTGCTTCCAAAAGCTTCTGGATTTCCTCCTTCACTATATCCCTCAGATTGGGGTTCATGCGTCGTTGGGGTTGACACACAGGCCGGGAGTCACTTTTAATATAAATGTGATGAGTGCACAGATTAGAGGGGATACCCCTCATATCTGTATACTCACAGGAAAACGCCCCCTTATGTTCTTTCAAGAGGCTGATCAGGCATTTCTGTTCCTCTAAGGAGAGACTAGGATTGATATTCAGGGTCCTTCCAGGTTCTACCTCAATAGGAATGCTTTCTGAATTTTTCACAACCGGGATTATGTTTGTGGCACCAGCCACGGCTTCTTCTGTAAGATTCTCTTGTTCATCCTTACCCAGGGTAGTGTTCAAAATTTGATAAACCTCTCTATTCACTGAAGTGGGTGCACTAATGAAATTGCTAATGGTATCATATTCTATTTCATTTTTAAAGGTTAAGGCCTTCCCTATAGTTAATAATGGCTAGACATCCTCCTCCTCTTCCTCCTCCTCTATCCAAAGGGGTGTTTCAGCCTCTAGACTTGGCCGAGCTAGAGGATACAGGGTGAGGTTTTTAGTATCCATACCATCAGATATAGTCATAGACCCCGATCGACAGCTGATGCAAGCATCAGCTGTGGCCAACCATGGTCTCCCCAGGATCAATGGGTGTCCCCCCAGTTGTGATTTTGGTTGTAGCACCAAAAATTCAGCTGGGTACTCCCATGAATCTACTGATATAACAAGGTCGTCCAAAATCCCTTCGGGTCTGATGGTGGATCTGTCTGCCAATTCCAAAATAGTAGGGGTCGGTCTAAACTTAGTGAGCCCAAGCTTCTTTACAGTCTCCATTGTTATAACGTTGATTGCTGCTCCCATATCCACTAGGACGTTGTGTATCTGTGTTTGTCCTATCTGTACAGTAACGGTAGGATTGCCAGGGTCATCGTATTTAGTCACAGGGGCTTTTCCTGTTATCAAGGCTGATAAGTTTCCTATGACATGAACCATGGGAGGATCCCTGAGTTTCCTTTGTGTTCTTCTTGTACACAGCTCCCGAACTGTTCTAGCGTATTGGGGACATCTTGAAGAGCTTGAAGGAGGGGAATTTTAACATAAATATTTCTTAACTCTCCGAGGAGGTTAAACTGAGGCTGCCCCCCCATTTTTGGTAGCATCAGTCTTTCGGGGTATGGTGGCTGCTTGATCAACTGGGAAGGCTGTATATCGTCAGGTTTATCGTTGGGTGTTTCAGCCGTCCCTTTAACGTTGGATGGTTCAGCTGTTCCTTCTAAGGGATGCCTAGCCTCCTCAATGATGGGAACTGAGTCAAATGGATGCTGTGAATTCTCCTTTTCTTTATGCTCAGAGGATGAGGCATCCTCTATAATCACAGGTTCTACAATTTTCCCAGATCGTAAATGGATGTCCTGACAGGGTATAGGGGAAAGAGAGTAGGCTGGCATGTTGACAGTCTCCAATTGGTGGACTGCTTTATTATTTGGGTTAGGATTAGGTTGGGCAGGCAGCTGGGGTCGTATTGGTATATGAGGGACAGAATTGTTTTGCAGCTGCAGCTGTGACTGTTGAGGTAAGTATTGAGGATATGGAGGAAATTGAGGGAATTGGGGAAATTGAGGAGAATACGGTGCTTGTTGAGGTAGAGGTGGTGGAGGAAACTGGTTTCCAGGATGGAAATTCCTCCATCCCGGAGTCCACGACGTAGGTTGGGGGGATGGTTGTGTCCAGGAATTCCATGAGTTATAGTTTGAAGGGAATTGTTTATTCATATTTTGCATATTATTCAAAAATGGAAGAATGTCTGGAGACATACCTTGATTTCGAGGCTGCCACGGTTTCTTCTGTGCAATAAAGTAGGCTACTTCCACATTCGGGTTTGATGCTTGCAGAACGGCCTTGACTTGAGGAAGTGAAGGGCATTCCTTCATATCATGGTTCAGCTCACACAGCTGGCACACGTTCACTTTGTCAAGCGGGCATTCTCTCAATGGATGATTCTTTCTACATCGGGGACAGAACACTCCTAGCGTGAGATCCTCCACTGCTTGTTTTTGTTTTGCCTTCAGGACATCAATTTCCGAAGAGATGGAGCTCATCATCTCTGTTTTAAAATTTTCGAGTAGATTGCCTATCTCTGTATGGGTAGCGCCTCCATTGGATGAATTCTGAGTTCGTTCGAAGACGTCACGTTCCAGCTTTTCTCGTTTATCCCGCTTATTATTCCTGGAAGACCCTCTGGAGTATCTCTTGCACAGCTCCACAATTTTGTCGAAAGGTTCTCTAGAGATGTCTCCCTTACCAAGCAGGTTTAACATGTCTAGGAAATCATCCCTGATTCCCCGAAGCAAGATTATTTTAAGCACATCCAATCCCATCTTCGTCTGCCCAGCTCGCTGTACATTGTACAGCAGCCTTTCCACAAAATCTTCCAAACTTTCATCCTCCTTCTGTACCATCTTAAATAATTCTTCTCTCTTGTCCTTGGTATTACAATATTCCTGATATTTTTCCAGGAACACTTGTTTCATCGAATCCCAATTAGAAACGGTTCCTCCCCCAAGGCTCATGAACCAGCGTAATGCATTGTCCTTCAGGGTAGCAGGAAAAAGTTTTATCTTTTGGGCATCGGTGATATAATCGTAGCTGCGACAAAGAATATCGAATTCAAAAAGGAATTCGTCTGGGTCTTCTGCCGCCTTTCCATGAAAACGAGGTAACACCGATGGTGAAATATTTTTCATAGGAGCTGCCCCATCTGGCTGTTGAATCGGAAATTTCAATGTAGCCACCGTCCCTTCTGGCAGGGAATGAATCCCATGATGAAAATTTTCTCCCATTACTTCTTCCTCGTCGGTCCCGTGCCTGTTACTCATTTCCTCGTCTGTTTTCTCCCCTTCGTCTTCTCCTGTGTTCTTTTCTTCGTCCTTCTCTTCTTCCTCGTTCTTCTCTTCATTTTTCCACTGTCCCAGGAACTTCTGATGGTACTGATCCCACTCTTCCTTAGTTACAATCCTCCCATTAATGTGATAGTTCGGACCTCTACCAGCAGGTCCCGTTGTAACAGCTGTGTCTTTGTCTGCAAGGATGGCTGAGGACATCGTAGCTACTCGTGTATTCTCCACCATGGATCCCGACGCTCGCGCCCCAAGATTAGCAGGGTTTCTTCTGTTAGGAGTTTCTTGCAGATGAGCTCCAGTGGATGAATCAGTTCTGTCAACAAGGTCGTCAATGAACGTCCTTCTGCCCAATGGTACTCCTCGACCTCGACCCGAGCCACCTGCACTGTTAGTATCTTGTGGGGTTTTGGGAGTTGGGAATTGATCACGTTTTACCCTTCTAGTATTCATACAACCCAAATCATTTCATCGCAACGGAAAAAAAACTGACTAAAACAATTGCCAGATGCAACTGATGATAGTGCTTTAATTTTTACCCTTCCCTGGCAACGGCACCAAAATGTCGAGCACCCTAAATGCGGATAAGTTATTATCAACACACAGAGCTTACGAAATTCATTGTCAACATGAGGAAGTCTTTTATTTCAAAGAGTAAGTGCACAATATATGCTTAAAACACCAAATCATTGTAGTTCATACTGATCTTTAAACAACTATGTTCATCCCACAACCCGTGTGTAATCCCACCAATCCTCTAACTCTACAAATTCAACCTTTTCCTTCTATTCATCAACAAGAAATGAATTCATATCCAACCATAATTACTGACAGAAAGGAAATCCTATTCATAACCCAAAATAAATGAATTGCCTATTTGATCTAATCACACTTGAAATCCGTAACCATAAATTAAATTCAATCGCAACAGATCAAGCTCGGCTATTCTAAAAATTGAATTACAGAAATAGAGATCAACAATTATGGTAATCAAAGAATTACAAGAGATTCGTTGGATGTCAACCTGAAACCATGAGATGAACAGAGCTGTGTACAGCTATTGAATAAATTGCATAAAAAAACTATCTACTCAGTCGACTGTTACGCTGTTACAATTATCAATCTTGGGAAAATACAATACCGTGAATCACACATACTACTGCTGCGCACACAGAGAATATAATTAACAAAACATCACACAACCATAAATTAAAAGATCCTACCTGAACTCAGCAATCTCTGCGGAAGGTGGGCCCAGTCTTCACACAGAAACACTGGATTAACAATGTACAGCTCCCTTAAACCAGTAGTAACTCTTTATATTAAAAAGGAAGAATTATTACAGATTGCTCCCGCTGTCAATACACAAGATGAAATTAACTCTTTTCCAACCCCCTGGGTCGAGACAATTTTCTGCATTTATACATCCAAACAATAACATCCAATCCTATTACAAAGGGCAGCCATGAAGATCTCTGATCTTCAGGCGTCCTGAATGACACCGGTTGTTACAAGATGTGGCATGATACAATTATAGAAAATGCGAGAAGACTGTTGACTGGCCCAGAAGTGGCGATCTTCTCAGATCGCCATAATATTCGAGCAGCTATACTGAAGATCCCTCGATCATAGCACATTCTGTTACGGCTACTCTGACCGGCTCTTGTCTGGAATGTCATGTGCCCCAATAGATGATGGATAGATTGAGGATCCCTTTTGAGTCACGACCATTTCTTGTCCCTAGACTTGTTCAGCTCCATCCCCCTGCATCCTGCTCATCTCGCACTATCTTCATAGATCACACATATTAGCACAATTTCGAGGGATAAATAGCCTTAATTGTCACAAGAATAAGCATTAATAAGGTAAAACAATAATCAGTCTTACCTTGACAATTAAAGGAATAAAGTGAAGAAAGTCAGTCTGATTGGCATGCTGAGCAGTGCAAAACAAGGGAAGAAAGGTAATTAAAGGTGGTTAAAAAGGGACCAATTTTGGACTCAACAAGTTTCACAAAAGATTCCTTGAATCCTGTCATGTGCTTGGAAGCCCCACTATCAATAAGACAAGCTTTGCTTCCATGTGTGACAATTCCTGTGAGGGAAGAGATCAGAACATATTCTTCATCACTTGAAGAGTCTTCACTTTCTTGTTTTACTCTTTTTCTGGGAGGATCGTCATCCTTTGCAGTGTGAGCATGATGTCTTCTTTTGTGGTTACTCTTCTTTTTAGAACTATTCTTATTCATGGGAAAATTTCTAGCAAAGTGTCCTCTTTCATCACATCTATAGCATATGAGTTTAGATATATCCTTATTTGATCTTACGGAGTTATATTTCTGGTGAGAATTCTTACCTTGGTGATGATGATTTTCCCTTCTATTTTTATTGGAGTGTACTGTGAGAGCTTGATATTCATTTCCCATATTTTCTTCTCAAGCTACTATTTGAGGTTCTTCTTGTGAGCATTATTCCCACAACCTACTAAACTTGATTAGCTTCTTTCTAATAAAGATTCATTGGGTGAAAGAATCCCATGACCTAGGGAGACCATTCAAGATGGTCATCACAATATTTGGATTCTCCACTTCTTCATCCATTGCTTCAAGTTGTTATTTGATCTGGCAGACCCTTGTAAAGTATCACTGTATGGTCTCCTCATTCTGGATCTTCACATTCTTCAATTGGTTCTTCAAAGTCATCTTTTGGTTTATGTTCTTCTCTTCAAACAGTTTGGCCAGGGAATCAAACATGGATTTAGGTGTCTTTAGGGAGGAAACTTGTGGTATGAGGTGATCCTTGATTGAATGAATGGTAATCCTCTTAGCCATGACCAATTTCTTCTTGCGTAAGGCCTTAGCCTCATCTCCCTCTAGAACTGGAACCTCTTCAGTGACGTAAGAGTCCAACCCATTTTCTTCGAGGTCCAGGGAGATCCTATACTTCGAGGCTCAAAAGTTATTAGATCCCTCAAGATTTTCATAAATATTGGTATGATGAGACATCTTAACAAAGAACCTCAAATGTAAATGCAAAAGATTTAGATCTTACTAGGTCAAGATGTTGGAACAGGATCTGGAGCTGAATTTTTGCAGAGCTGGTTCTCTGGTTCATGAGCAGATTAGGGTTTTAATTTCCCAAAGTTCTACCCAACCAAAAAAAATTGATCTTGATATCTAAACTTCTATTTTGTGGAGGATATCAATCCAGGTCTAGGATCATTCAAAACTTCCACCTTTGTGGAAAGCCCTCATTTCCAGCAGTAGTGTAGGGTCAAAAATTGAAAATGCTTAGAATCAGATTTTGGTTCGATAGAAAGATACGCCCTAGAGAGGAGAGTTAGTCCAACCTCCATTTGATGAAAATCTATGGAGAGAGATCCAAAAAGTAGGAATTTCTAGCTTCAGCAGCTGCACAATGTCTTCTTCTCAGGTTAGCTCTGATACCATGTTAGATTTTTAACATTTAAGCTAGCATTATATTAGGATCTTTAGCTGAGAGAATAACAAGCACAACAATCAAACATAAGAGATAATAGACACAAATCTTTTCCTCAGGGACACCATAAAGGAGAAAACCCTTCAAATTTCTTAGAGATAGAATCAACACCAAAAGTAAAACCCAAAACAGTAAGGTGATCTTTCGACAACAGTAGTCTCTCTCTCTATTGTCCCAACTTCTTATTTCTCTCTCAGTTATGCACTACAACTGAGTGTGAGTGAATGTGTGATAAATAGAGAGGATCACTCTTTGTTTTTACTAATTCCCGACTTGACAATAACTCACCAGGGTCGACTTCTCTAGGAGAGTCTAATAACCCTACGGACCCACAACTACGGGGACTTTAACACTTGATCAATAAGGAGGATTACCCTCTATGTCTTTACATGAATTGTTTACATTATTGAATCTCTCAATAGGAACATCGGGGCATGACATGACTCAATTACATTACAGATACTTCCCGGAATAAACATTGGGGCAAAATACATAAAATATACAAGTGAATACATTCTGAAGTTACAAATACATCAACAAAAAACACACTTATGTGGATTGAGTCGAATATGGTAATGATGACATCGAAGAAAAATGTGTCTAAGATTCCCTGAATGACCTTCCTGTTGCTATGAATGAGCAAGTACATCATCCAGATACAGTTCCACTGTGTTTTATATGATGAAAGGCATAAGACATAGCTCGTTCAAAAGTAGCTCAAACGTTCTTCGAACCTAAAGGTAGATTCCGATAAGTGAAGGTTCCCCATGGATAAATAAATGTCATTTTATGTTGGTTGGTAGGTAATATCTCAATCTGATTATAGCCAAAAAAATCCATCCATAAAAGAAAAAATGACACTTCAAGCATAGTTATCAATGATCTGATCGATGTGAGGAGTAGGAGAGTTTTCCTTCAGACAATATTTGTTCAAGTCTGTAAAATCGATACAAACACTAATAGTGCACTGTTTCTTAGCAACAAGAACAATATTAGATACCCACTCAGTTAAATCCATGGGGTAGATAAAACTGAATTTCAAAATCTTTTCAACTTCATCTTTAATGGCTGCAACTTTTATTCAGTGGACTTCCTGAACTTTTTTCCTAACAGGTCTTTTAAGGTGGGGTTGAAAACATCATCCACCGAAATCTTTTAAGGTGGTTGGTGACTTGTTCTACTAAAGAGAACCAATGGACCTCCAGAAAGACATTGATAAGACCGAGGTGGAAGATTCTTTGTCTAATATAGTCCGATGGACCTTCCTAACCACTACTCTAGTAGCTATTTGAAAAGCAATTTGATGGGATAACCTCGATTTATAATTCTACACATTAAATGTGATCATGGTTGAATTCTTGGGATCGAAAGCACCTAGAGATGATAAAAAATTATTTCGATGTGCAAGACATTTTTGTATTTTCCAAAGTATACATATCGCAAGGTTCTTTCAAAAAATATTCAACAACATTATAAAATTGAGCAGCTCAAGCACTAGGGTTGAAAATGTTTTAACGGATTGTACTCTTAGGAGGGGGTAATATTGTGTCAAAACTAGGTTTCTCAATAGTGGGAGGACCATTAGAAGGAGGTGGAGTAGAAAGATTTTCTGGATGAGTCTTCTAAGGATAATCACCCTCATCTTTCTTCATAGGTTTCTTATCATATGTCTTACTTGTGGCATTCAATGCAACAATTTCGAGGAATATGATGTGAATGTATTCAGTACAAGATGAAGGACCATGCAAAGATGAATGTTCAATAAATTGATGCTGGGGTAGAAAGTGTTCGGTTCATACTATTGGTGTGGGGTTAATCATTTCAAAAACTTATTGATATCTTGATGAAGAGGAAACTCCTTCATGAAGTGATTATCTCCACACAACAACCAAGGATATTTATCCTTCCGTTTAGCTTTTGCATCATTATTTAGGGTAGATGTTTTGGTACTCTCCTGCTAGTTTCTAGGTTACTTATTCTTACATTTTCCTTCCTCCTTATTTTCAGGTGATTGTGTGGACCGAATTGCATTCACCTTGGCAGAAACCATAGGAGTAGAAGAATTTTTACTTGAATCACTCTATGGTTTAGAAGGATTGACTATAGCTAAAGGTTGGATTGTACCAACAATACCATCAACAAGAGTCTCTGTAGGTGGCTTGGAAGGATCAGTGCTGGGACAAGGAGCATTAGGAATAAAATAGTATAAAGTTTTGGAATTAGAATAGACTAAGTCTAAATATTGGTCCTGGTTAATAGATTTCTCTTCTGTGATAGAACCACCCATACTTTTTGATGTATTTCTTACTTCAGAATGTATTCACTTGTATATCTTATGTATTGTACCCCGATGTTTATTCCAGGAAGTATCTGAGTCATGTCATGCCCCGATGTTCTGATCGGGAAATTCAATAATGTAAACAAGTCATTTAAAGTCATTGAGATTAACCCTCCATTGTAATTTGGGGAAATAGTCCCCACAATTGAGTCAAAGTTAACCCTCCTTATTGATCAGAGGGAAAAGTCCCCACAGTTGTGGGGCACTAGTGTTATTAGACTCTCCTAGAGAAGTCGGACTTGGCAAGTAATTGTTAAGTGAGGCCGACTTGTTGGAGTGGAAATAAAGTGAATGGAATAATATAAATAGAAGTGAGGCTCTTTTCATTTCTACATATCACACACACACTCACTCACTGGGGCGTATGAGTGAGAGAGGAGAAGCTCTCTCAAGTGAGAGAGAGAGAACAATTGTTGGAGATCATGTTTTTTGTCTTTGGGTTTTACTGCTGCCATTGGTGCTCATTCTATCTTTGAGAAAGTTGTGGGGTTTTTTACTTTATGGTTTCCCTGAGGAAAATTCTTTGTGTCTCTTATCTCTTTTGTTTATTGTTGTGCATGTTATTCTCTCAGATAAGATCCTAAGATCATATTGCTTAAATGATAAAAATCTAACTTGGTATCAGAGCTAACCTAAGATGAAGAAAATGTGCAATTGTGGAAGCTAGGGATTCTTAATTTTTGGGTCTCTCTCCACAATCCATCAGCAAAATCAGTCTAGGATAACTCTCCATTGAAGGGTGCATCTTTCTCTCGAAGCATAATTTGATTCTGAACATTTTCAGTTTTTGGTGCAGGAAATTCAGGATTTTTACAGAAGAGGAATTTTTGAGTGAGACTGGCATAGGATTTCTCTTGTCATCAAAATCAAAGTGTAGAGACCTGGTTCAATATTTTTTGGTTGGGTGAAACTCCAGGAAAGTCAAACCCTAGTTTGACCTTGGGCCTGAAAAACCCTAAAACACTGAAACTGATAGTTTTGGTAGATTCACTATATCTCGAGATTGGAGAATGAAAATTTCACAAGTTGAAAATAAATTCTTGATGTACATCGTGTCCAATTTTCAGCCTCATATTCGCTATATTGTAGGAGATATGATTCCTCCAAGTTAGGGTTCCAACCTCTCCCAGGATTCCTCCCCAAACAGGACACCTAGGGATAATTGCTATATCTCAGGCTACGAGGAACCTCGAAGATGAAACAGTGACATGTGGCACTCTGTACAACTTCGCTATGTTGAATAGTCATGAAACAAGTCACATTGGGAAAACGCTCATAAGTCCCAATTGGTGAAACCAATATTGATGAAACTTATGTTGTTGGAACAAGTATTGACAAGGATAACTTAGTACAAAATTTAAGACATCGGGAAGTATTAATTTCAGAAATACCGTAGAAACAATATCAGGCATTTATGTAAAAGAAATTGGTAAACTAGGGCTTCCTATTCTAGGAGCTTCCCTCCACTTTTTTCAGAAAAGGAGTACATTGGAAAGCTCGCCTTGAAGAGGTATCTCTTTCTATCCAATTAGATCTGAAAGATTCCAAGTTTTGAAAATGATGGTTTCTCTAACAAACCCTAGATCAGCTAGATTTATAACCAGGATGGACACCTCAAATCGGTAAGATCTAATCTTTTGCTATTTACAGTTGAAGTTATTATTTCAAAATGTCTAATCACACCAGCTTGATGAAAATCTTGGTGAAACTGAGAACTTCCAAACATGGAAGTATTGGATCTCACTCATTCTTGAAGAAAATGAATTGGACACCTATATAAGTAGAGAGGTTCTAGTTCCAGAGGGAGATGAGGCTAAAATGCCTTACACAAGAAGAACTTGGTCAAGGCCAAGAAGATCACATTTGATTCAATCAAGGATTGCTTTATACCACAAGTGTCTTCCCTAAAGACACTGAAAGAGATGTTTGAATCCTTGACCAAGATATTTGAAGGGAAGGACATAAATTAGAAGATGATTTTGATAAAACCGTTGAAGAATGTGAAGATCTAGAATGCAGAGACCATACAGTCATACTTTACAAGGGTCTCTCAAATCAAAGAACAAATTGAAGCGGTAGAAGAAGAAGAGGATAATGTAGAAGTGGTGATAACCACCTTGAATGGCCTCCTAGGATCATGAAATTCATTCATTCAAGGAATGTGAGCCAGAAGGAAGTAATTACTTTTAGTAGACTCTGGGAAGAGTGCACACAAGAAGAAGCTCTACTCATAATAAGAGAAAAGAAGATGGGAGCAACTGAAGATCAAAACCTCACGATTCAAAGAAGATCCATCAAGCGATGAGGAATACGAAGAACTAAATTCTTGAAGAAACTCTTATCCATATAATAATTTGGATAAGAAATGATGAAGTTTAAAGAAGGAGTCTACCCACGAAACAATTAAAGATAAGTATTAAATTGTCATTTCATGATATTGTTTTGTTATGCATTTGTTTATGTTCAGTTGATGTGTTATGCATGATAGAGAGTTTTAATTAATGACAATATATTACTAATACACATGTGATGGGTAAGTAGCTCATGGTGCTATACAACTCTCCATTTCCACTTATCTAGAATGAAACCTCTTTGCTGACATATTGGATTAGTGCACAATCTCAATGATGTCTTGGTAGAGATGGAAGGAATATAGAAAAGTTTCCATGAGATATGGATGAATGTTGTATTGGCTAATATAGTTGCATGATCATATATTTATGCATAATAATTTTCATCTATGAATATGAATTATGAAATGTTTCTAACCATACAAATGCATTTGACTTGTAGGAAATATCGCGTACAATAACCTACAAGTAAAGAAGGATGAGACTTGTTCTAAAGAACAAGTGACAACAGTTCAAGATGAAGAATAATATGATGAATGCAGTGACATCATTGATGCAGAACCTTCCAGCTATGAAGAAGTAACCAAGAAGAAAGGGAAGACTGGTTCAAGAAGAATGATGTCTAGGATGTAGTATCAAGACATCAAGGGAAGTTCGTAGTTCCATCATGTAGTAGATGGAAACATCATGAGATACAAGGAAAGATTCATAGCATGAGGCTTCTCACGAAAAGAAGGCATAGACTACGAAGAGACATTTGAAACCATTGGATTTTAAGACACATGATGGTCATACTCATGTTTACAAATGAAAGAAGGCCTTGTACGAGGTCAGAAGGCACCCATGGGATAACCAATACATAAGGAGCTTGAAGATCACCTAGAGTGATGAAGATCTTAACCTTTTCTATAAGGTTGAAGATGAAATCCTATAGAGGATGACAAGATCATAGATGGGTGCGAGAAGAATGTTTTCAAGATAAAGGATCTTGATATCCAGTGACCCTAGATGGATACATAGAATATTAGCAGCAGAGGAATCTACTTGTCACTCTAGTACAAAATGTTCCAGTGCATAAATTACAAAGGGAAAAGGGAGAATGATGCTCCGCTTCAGAGGGAGTAACTGCAGAAGATCCTGAGGTTCGACATGGTATGACACAATGGATGGCTTATTGATGACTCTAAGATTTATTGGGAGTAAAGAAGATTCCAAAATTTTATTCAAGGTTGAAGGTGGAAGACTAGTGATGCTCCTATTATATGTCAATGACTTGTTCCTAATAGAAAAAAGGAACTCATTAAAGTTGCAAGAAGGAGACTTGCTCCCAAGTTCGAGATGAAGGACTTGGATATGATGCACTACCTTCTAAGCATGGAGATGTGGCAGAATGTGGATGCAATCTCCCTAGGACATGGGAAGTATGTAGTAGAGATCTTGAAGAGGTTCAGGATGATTGACTACAAGGCCATGATCACACCTATGACATCGAACCTAAAGCTATTGAGTGTTGCTTCATCAGATATAGTTGATGCCATGATATATCGTCAGATGATTTGTTCCTTGATGTTCCTAACAAATATAGGGCCAGATATTTTCTTTATTATGAACACGTTCACACATGTTCACCTGATGGTTGCAAAGCATGCAGTGAGGTACCTGAAGGGTACAGTTGAGTATGGGCTCAAGTATGATACGAATCAGAATATTAACCTGGAGAGTTATGTGGATTCATATTGGGTAGGCAGTTCCATTGATAGGAAGAGCACCTCAAGGTGCTGCTTTAGTATGGGATCAAGTGTGATCTCTTGGTTTAGCAGGAAGCAATCCTATGTAGCACTGCGTATAGTCAAAGCAGAGTACGTCGTAACTTTTTTGGCTAGTTTTGAGGTAGTATGGATCAGGAAGCTATTGTCTAAGTTATTTGATCTCCCATTGGATGCTACCTGTATCTTCTGTGACAACCAGAGTTGTGTGAATTTGTTTGAGAACCTGGTGTTCAATAATAGGTCGAAGCACATCGATATAAAATATCACTATATCAGGGATACGGTTGTTATCAACCCAAATGTCACTTCTCCGTCCGAGTGCCGACATTCCCTATGTTGGTACACAAAAGGACATCTTAGGATTGAAGTTTTCCAAAACACTATATATGGGCATGACATGAGATGCATTTATCCTTCAACTAGCTTGCCATATATTTTTTCTAAGTGTCGAATGGTGTACGCAGCTATCTTCATTTCAACTCATGTACGTATGTGACTATTCCCAGTGACAGCTCGCGTATTGTACATAACTATCTCCATTGCAGCCCATGTACATCAGCATATGTGGGTTTTCTTTAAGAAACTCGCATGTCATATGCGGGTTGCCTATATTAATAGTCGTGTACATCTTGATTCGATATTAAAAAATATAAATCGTGATTAATGAAGATTAGCTAGGCCCTAATCATTAACCATCCCAACTGTCTCAACCTCTTCAACCTTCAAAACCAGTTTATTTCCCAATGTACAAATAGAGGCCTTGGGGAGGGCATTAATAAATCAAGTTTGGAGAGAAAAGTTATGCTGGTGGTATATATTTAGAAGTCTTGGAGCAGCAAAACTTAGAGTCCTTTGGTTCCAGAGGAGTCCTTGTCTCAGGTGCTGGGTTGTACTCTTATCTCATTCACTGATTGTTAATAAAGAGAATTCTTCTTCCAACTCTATGTTGAGTCTCTTTCATGTATTATGGTTGATGAATATATTCGATTATGCACTAGATATATTGGTTATCTAACCTATCATATATACATGTATAAGATTGTACTTGGATAATTTTCTCTTTGTAGGTGAAGGAGGTGCATCCCTAGAAGCTTTGGAGAGAAGCAGAGCAGAAGAAGATCAAGCTTAGATCAACCGTCGGTAATCGAGTGAGTCAAGTATTTCTTCCTATTTCCTTTCTGTACTTATTTAATGCTAATTGTCTACAATGTTAGTAGTAAGTTGGTAACCCCAGACCCTAGGTTACAAGGGTGTTTAATCCTGAACAACAGAACTGGCGACTCCGCTGGGGAGCCCAGACTACTGTGGGTTAACTCTGTAGATCCTTGTCCAGTCTTTGCTTTGATTCAGTGTGTGGTGTTTTGTCTTGGTTTATACTTGTAGTGGTGTTTTGAATACCTTCATAATTTTTCTTTTTTTGAAAAATTTTACTCCTATACGCGGGTTGTTGTGTTACACAGTTGCATATAGAGGTTTGTGTAAGAGGGTTTCTTCATTGGGAAGTCGCGGATAGTACATGGGTTGCTCTTGTATACAATCGATTGCATACAAGCTTGAGCAGCAAAATTTTTGGGTAGGTTTTCTTGTCCCCATCTTTCTGTGGATTTTGTCTTGCTTAGTGGTCTTTAGTACTGGAATTGCACTATAGGCTTGATAGCCCTGTAACCATACTTCATGCTTTTCGGTAAGCCCTTGAGTTTCTATTGGTTGGATTGTCTTTTTGTTAGCAATTTGAAGTGGATTTTCCTATTGGGTGATAGGTCCAACCGCTGGTTGTCTGAATCAGTGATCAGGGTTCTAGATACCATATATCCCATTCTATTTTCAAGTAGTGTTGGTTTGTCACTTGCCTTCGGTTGATTTCAGTGATTTCCATTCATTGTGTCTTCCCAAGCTGGGTATTTTCCAAGTCTTCCTTAGGTGGTTGAGCTTTGGTTTTTATAAATATGCTTTAATTCATTTTTCTTAGTTTATATAGTTATATCATTCAAGCATACTCAAGAATTTTTGCATTTAGGTGCATAGTAATCTTTGAGGAATTTGAAAAGTGAAAAGAAAAGCATTGGAAATATTTGGCATTCAGATTGCATATGGTAGTTTTACTTTCAGTTTTTAAATAAAATCTCAAAAGTTACAAAAGTAAGTCTTAGTTTTGTCTTTCTTAGTTGCATTTTCATTAGTTTATATTTACAAAAAAAAAAAAAAGAGAGAAGCTTGTTTTAAGTAGTGATAATTTGCTTTGGAATTGATTTATACACCTGTTTTTTATGTTTCTTATCAAATCAATAACATCATAGTCTTTCACTCCACTTGCCTTCTGAGTAAAAACATCCCTTAAAATGAACGCTATAATTTAAAATTTATTAGTAATTTTTGTTTTATAGGGCCATATACCTACTAGCTTAGGCTAGACTTGCGGGATAGGAAGTGTAAACTCCCCATAAGTACTTAAATTCAGACATAGTGGGCCAATCGATAGGTAAATCCTTCTCTTTATCAATAGTATCTGGGAAGCTCCTCTCAAATGGGATTTAACCATGAGGCTGCATGGAGGCATTGGACTAAGGAGATAACCCTCTGATTCCTTGTCGAAATGTAGACCAAGGTTTTTACACATTTGGGGATTCTGTCCCAGATAGATTTGCAGGCTCAGCTACCCTGCCCATGTGTACAAATCATGCTTGTGATTGTCCCCCCAGACTATTGATATAGTTAAGGTAGCCTCTAGTCTCTTGACGTCTAGGATTTATAAATAGGTAAACCAGAAGGCTATTTTTGGTTCACCTTGGATGGGCTTGGAAGGTTACCCTTGTTGAAAGTGTAGGAGGGTAGTGGGTGATTCCTCCACTTGTGCCTAAGAACCTCTTCAAGGATGCTAAGAAACTATCTCTCAGCTTTATTTGGGAAAGCATATCTTGTACCCCTTGTGACTGTTGAGACTTTAGGAATTTTTGTAGTGATTTCTCTATGGTTTGTCTGTGTTTTAGTCGACCTTAGGTTTTGAAGAGTCAAATTTACAATTGTGGAGGACCAATCTATCAGAAGGTCATGAAGGTTGCAAAACCTTCCTCCTCTTATCACATTGGAACCTCCACCTCCACCTCAAAGGCGGAGATTGGACACAGACGGTTCTTTTGAACCAATAGGAGTTAGTGAATTTCCAGGTGAACCAGAACTTAGGGAAAACCATTTTAATTTAAACACAGTTGAGATATAAGTATTGTAGGCTGACGAGTTTGCAAGGAATTTTAATACACCCCTAACTGACTTAAACGATCTTGTGATCATTTAGGTTCATCCTTTCCACCCACCCGTGATTGGTGTCCCCGTGGGAAGGATAATGTATATTGCAGGAGAAAGTTCTTTTACTTCCAACTCAGTCACTCTATCTGAAGGGGTGTTACCTCCCCCGGTAGGTGCCCCTAGAACAAGTATGCCTACTATGCCCTTAACTCCAGTGAGCTGAGTTGTTCAACCAGTGGCTCCCACAATCCTAGCAGGTGCTTTTGGTGGTATGGTCACCGGGACTCCTAGTGTACCAATTCCTACTTCCTTCACACACACTGCTCAGAGCGGTCCTGTAGGATCCTCGGCTTTTATCCAAGGATTTCCTTGGAATAGGGGGCACATTCCCCCATACACTCCATACGTAGGGCCAACACCCTCATATGTAGGGGTGCAGTTTGGAAACACTAACCCTTATGTTCAAGGTTTTCAAACTCTGGTTTCAACTCCATTCATGAGCTCTCCCTTTTTTATTTTTAGTGGAGGGATACCTACTCCTGTGTTTCAAACCCCAGTTTCGACTAGGGCAACCAGAACCTCTTATACCGCACCTCACACAAACAATCCTATGGCTTATGGATGGAATACTTTCCAAAGTAACCCATCCACTTCATAAATGACAGCAGGGGGAAACCCCACCTTCACATATGTGAATATGGGGGCAAGTCCCTCTAATCCCCAAACTGATACTTTTAGTGCTCCGGTTAGACCCATGCTTCCTTTCCTGGCAATGTTAAATTTGCCGAGTTTGTCTAAACTGATGAATGACTCGATGAGACATGATCCCTTCTGGCCACTCGTCCCTACCAAGCTACCTTCGGATATCCCAAAATTCGAAGGCAAATTTGGTGACAATCCTAGAGCTCATGCCACCACTTTCGATTTATGCTACTCTTCCAACTCGTTGAAAGAAGATTCAGTTCATTTGAGGCTATTCCAAAGAATTTTGATGAGTACTATAGCAAAATGGTACATTGAGTTGCCTTCTGTTGCGTTTAGCAGTTTTTGGGACTTGGCTAATGCATTCGTTAGTCACTTCCAGCTTCCTGTCTGATATGATTTTGGAACAGAATTGTTGTCTACCTTCTGGTAGAGCAAGGCCACTCATATCTCGGATCACATCCAAGAGTGGAGAAGATGGAAGAGCCTTATTAAAGCCACTATTCCTCCTGAGTTCTTATTAGAATGGTTCTTTAAATCCCTATTGCCTTATATATCTAAGGATGTATCTACTTCAGGAGTGACGAATGAGGAAGAAGCTATCCTCAGGGCCTAGCAATTAGATTTGATATATTCTCAGTCTGTGATCTTATATGAGATTATCCTTGAGGCACCGAGGCCAATGCATGATGTAGAGAAACCTAAGCCTAGACCCCATGCCGATGGTGTGGTTGGTTCCGTGAATTCTCTCACTATAGAATATTTTTCCAAATAGCCCCATCAGCTGTTCATCAAAAATTCTACGTTGGAGGCATAAAAGGTTGCCCCCTCAGCCCAAAATGCAAATGTTTTTGCACAAACCTCTCAGAAGGGAAATCATTAGCCTGGTGAGAAAAAGAAGAGAGGAACAAAAGGGGAGGGAAACCAAAACAAGAAAAATCCCGCAAACAATGCTGATGGGGGAAAGAAAGAAAAGAAGAAGGTGAAATTCCCATGTAAGTTGCGCCATGAAGATCACCTTACCCATCTATGTCCCCTTATGGAACAAGCTCAGAAGCTGTTAAAATCCCAACAACCGGTTGTCCTGAAGGATTCTTTTCCCCAAGGACAGAATGTTGTTTCAGCTTCAAATGCAGCAGGGGGAACCCCAAATGATCGTGACCCCAATTATATCAACATGGTTCGATCCCACAATTTGCTAAAGACCAGGAACAGGAACTATGAAAAAGAGACCTCAGAGAAGGGTAAGTCAATAGGTGAAACTTATAACCCTCTCATGATTTGAAACCTATCAAAATTGTGCCCAAGATATCGAAAGGTGTCTTTAAGAAGACCTTACATAATCCTAATGCTAGGGCTACAAAAAACTACTTTGTAGTTGAATACTTAGCCCAGAATCCTTATGCAATGTCAGGTTTAGAGGTGTTACAGAGTAGTCCCCCCAATTAGGATGCACTCTTAGCAGCCTTAGGCAGTATGGACTCATCGAGTCTCATGGAAAAATTTAATTTGTCTGATGTCAAAATTCACCTACCATATCATGTAGCCTTATCGATAGATGTCATCCATGGTGGAAAGACCATTGGAAGAGCATTTTTCAACAAGGGTGCTTCTACATGTGTTATTTCCTTGTCCTGTTGGAAAGCTCTTAGATCCCCAAAGCTAGTCCCATCAAACACCCTGCTTACTGCTTTCGACAGAAGGTCATTCTGTCCACATGGTATCCTACTGGATTTTGAAATTAAGCCGGCAGGGAAAGCAGTGTCTGTTGAGGTAGAGGTGATTGATGCACCTTTGGATTATAACTTGCTCTTGGGAAGAAGTTGTATTTATGCCATGTCTGCTATTGCATCAGTCGTCTTTCCGGTGGTGGTGTTTCCACACAAAGGGAAGTTGGTTACTATTGACCAACTCAGTTTTACTCGAAAAGGACACATGGAATCTAATGAGTCCACTATACCATTAGTTTATTAGGTTAAACCTGCTTCAAAGAGCTTAGGGGCTGGAATGTACGCATCATTGATGGGCACATTTGATCTTCTAGCTCCGATTAATTATATAGGTTCTACTAGTGCAGGGAAGTCCATAGCTACAGTTGTTGATAGGACTAATCCTTGGGTTCTCCCTTCCCACCATGAACCTGAAGTGCCCTTATTAGCAGCGGAATTGGCTTATCAAGCTATCACCCAAACGGTTGTTGATCCCATTTTGGTCCCCCTCACAGTCTTATAGGAACTGGAAGAAGCCTATTTGCCTACTTGGGCAGAAAAATCTTTGCATTCTAGAGATTGCTTAGATATGGTTTTACCTTCTGATGAAGCCATTATGGAAGCCATGTGGAGATGAGATAAGATCTATGAAGATATTCACCATTGATCCTATTTTCTTATAGCATTAAGCAAGATAGAGAATCAGGAGTTTCATATGAGACTAGCAGATGATGTTGATATGCCTATCAATCCCTTACCAAAGGAAGGAATGTTTGCTGAGGGGAATATGGCAAATATTTCCACTACCATCCCTATCAATATATCTGTAAATCCTAATGTTGTGGAAAATATACACATCGGTGCAAATTGCTCTCCCGAAGAGATTGCAATCTATATTGCCTTGTTTAAGGAATTCTGTGATGTTTTTTCCTGAGTCATATGAGGAGATGCCAGGCATTGATCCATCTATAGTTGAGCACGAAATCCGAACATACCCTGATGCTAAACCTGTTCGGAAAAAGTTGATACCTATAAACCCGCGTAAAGCGGCGACAGTAAAGGCTGAAGTTGAGAAAATCCTCAAAGTCAGTTTTATTTATCCCATAGCTTTGACAGAATGGGTATCCAACCCTGTTCCTGTTGACAAGAAGCAAGGGACCATACACGTGTCTACTAGTTTTCGAGATTTAAACAAATCCTGTCCTAAGGACAATTATCCCATGCCATTTATAGATCAAATTATTGATGCTTGCACGGTAAGTGAAGTCTTTTCATTTATGGATGGTTTCTCCGGATATAATCAAATTCAAATTAAACCAAAAGACCAACATAAAACAACTTTTATTTGTCCTTGGGGTACCTTCGCGTACAAGAAAATGCCCTTCGGATTGGAAAATGCCAGGGACACCTTTCAGCGGGCAATGAATTTTGCCTTTCATGATATTAAAGCCATTGTCAAACCCTACCTTGATGATCTGCCAGCACATTCTCATAAGAGGATTGATCACCCAGATCACTTGCATTTGATTTTTGAACGATGCAGATACTATACAATTCGCTTGAATCCCCACACAAGTGCGTTTTCTGTGTCGAGTTAGGGAGGCTTCTTGGATTCATTGTTTCTAACAAAGGCATTCAGGTCAATCCTTTGAAAGTTGAGGCCATTGTAAATCTGCCTCCTCCTTGTTCTATCGGGCAGCTTTAGAGCCTGTAGAAGAAGTCCAATATTCTCTGATGTTTCATTGTAAATTATGCCAAGAATACTAAAGGTTTCATGCACCTGTTAAAACAAGACACCCCATTTGTATGGGATGAAGTTGCACAACTCGCATTCGAGGCATTTAAAAAACTTTGTTGCCGTCACCATTATTGCATCCACCAGATTACTCTAGGGATTTTATATTGTATCTGGCTTCATCTGAGTTGACCATAGGGGTAGTCCTAGTCCAGGAGGACGATAAGCTCCAAGAGCATGTTGTCTACTATCTCAGTCGTGCTTTATCCAGACATGAAATTAGGTATTCCCACGTCAATAAGTTGGACTTAGTAGCTATTTATGCTATTCTTGAGGCCTAGAAAATAGCAGGTAACAACAGTTAGGGATTCTTCCCAATAAACGTTCCCAACTAGCCCGTTACTATTTGGTATGGGGAATCCATCTGGTTTACAGTTCGACTACTGTAGGTCAAGTAACAAATTAAAATGTTTTACCGGTTACGGCCCGGTCCACCGTGTATATTTTTATTTTTTTGTGTTTAAGTTATGACGTGCAAGTGCCTATCTAAAAATGCAAATTGATGGAGATAACGAGGAGTGTCACAATGTGATGAACAGATTCTTACCTCTCATCTTACCTCTCTATCTAAATCACAAAGAGCAAGAAACTAACTATAATTAACTAACCTATCCCTAAGGAGAGGAATTATCAGCTAACAATGAGTAATGTATTTCTGTGCATGCATTAAGAAATTACAGATAGTTGTTACTTATTTCAAAACATATGAACATTAATAGAAATATGAACAACAAGATAGATTATTGTTTATGACAACCTTCATTACTCATAGTGGAAATTTCACATAATAAACTAGAGTGCATTCATAACATGAACAAGGATTTAATGAGTTAGAACGATCTAACATTTAACAAACATAAGTTGAAAATGAAATAGTTCACATTCAACTGATCCATAGCTAAGCATATGCCAAACATCCACCAAAATTTCTCCAGCAGAAACTTGTAATTCTTTATTGTAAAAGGAAGTAGTTCTTTTTACAATATACTCTCACAAATGGCCTACGAAATAAGTCCTCTCTAAATCTAAACACTCTTATATTTATACAAAAAGCAAGACCTTTGGGCTGCCCCTCGATGACTTTTGGGATTCCCCAACCTTTCAGTTCCAAAATTTGTCTTGTAGCATGTGCTCATAATTTATATAATATATAGCATTTTAAATCAAAATTTTATAGAACACTTTATGAAGAGGGGTCCGCTTGGTCGTTGATGAACTTTTCCCATGCTTGGGCCTCCGCTGTTATACTTTCAAAATCATAAGGTTTAAGAAAATGGATATTTATCTCATATTTGGCATCCTAGTTCCTGAACCCTTCTATCCTTGCTCGACTCAGATGCAGCTGATATTCTAATAGATGAATAGTCATAGCTGCATGTGCCACTGCATTCTTTAAAATTCGCTTATCTAGATCCTTTAAATCCTGGATCTCCTTCAACAACTAGAGCCTTCTTCTTTTGTCTTTTAGACAGATCTCTTTTGCAGCCATCACCCTATCATGAACATAGCACGTTCTTAGACCATTTAGCTTTTACCAAGTGAAACAATAATAACAAAAAACTGTATCAATCTATTTACCTCTTCTATGTGCATTCTAAAAAATGAACTATACATAGTATTAATGCATGAAAAGAAACATGACAAGGTAAAAAAAAAATCTCGCGGTTGTGTCTTGAAATATTATAAGTCCACTGTCCAAAACTAAAATCACAACCCCAATAGAATAGACTCTTCATCTTAATCCAGGCCGCATCTGAAATAACTTGAAATCCTCCGATGAAAGCATGAACCACATTGCCGCTACTGCTAATCTCCAAAACACTAGACTCTATACTGTGCTCCTCGTCATGGAAAACCCTAGTTGGACCAAAAAATTAAAAACCTCCACCGTCCCATGAAAACAGGGTAAATGCATACAAACAACAAGGACTGGAGCAAAAACGTGGGTTATGAACCTTTGGTGAAAAAGAGTCGACAGGAAAACCCTATTGGCAGTTGAAAACACTAAGTGCCGGGAGGGTAGTCCAATTGACAGCCACAACGGTGGACTCACAAACAACTATGGATCTGTGACAATATAAAACTCGTCGGTGATCAGAAGCTCTAAAAGCTAAAGGTTGGCAGTCAAAAATTCTAATCGTCGGAAGGTTAGTTCAAGTTATAACCACAACGGCGAAAAACAAACAAACTACGGGTCCTGTAAGACTCTAAACCTGTCAGTGTTAGAAACTCTAAATGCTAAGGATCGATGATTCAGAACTCAATGCTTCCACAGTGTTGGTGATGCCAAGCACTATCATTGTGATGATTGTGTATCAACGATCGGAACCATTAACCACTAATGCATCAAAACTTCAAACCACAATACTCTTTGCAGTGTCGATGATATAAAAGGTGTCATTGTGACTTACTCTGAATTAAAAGGTATCAGAGCTCAGACTTCTAAGTTATTGGCAATCGGAGAGACTAACAACTACAGCATCGGCGATCGGAAACACTATCTTTTAAGCTTCTTATCAATTTCCTTCCAAATAGTCAGCGGCATAAAGGACAAGCCCTTCAACTTATTTGTCAATTGACCTCCGACAGTGATAAAAAAAAATCGTCGATAGTCAAAATAAAAGGTTTTGAGAAATAAAACAAAGGGAGATAAAGCACATCGGCGAGAAATAGGACTGTCCATTGCGACGTTCCCTATTTGCCTTCTAAAACATTAGCAGTATAAAGGACTAATTCCCCATCTCAATTTTCAACAAACTCCCGACAGTGATAAAAAAATCATCGAAAAATTAGAATGTTAAGTGCTCAAGTAAAGCAAAAGACTCTTCGGCTAGGCAACATCAATACTAGCTCATTTAACTTTTGAAACAGCGAAAACAATAGTCAACCAATCCTCCGACTTCCCAAAGATCAATTTTTTTAAAAGCAGAAAAACTAGACTTCCAGGACATATTTAAAGAAATCAAAAAAATGTGGGCTAGATAAAATCAAAAGGAGGGTCCAAAATTTTAAAAAATTTGGGAAAAAAGTTGCAGCTGCAACAATTGGCGACTACCAGGAGAACACAGATCTCTGAACACTTTCTTCTTTGATCAACAGATTGTTTTGACAATAAATAGAAACATGCTGAATTCTTCTCAATGTCTGGATTTTCCAAATGGCAGATGTATGTACTTTAATCATTGATTATAGTCCAATTTAGGGAAAATGGAAACCAAGATTTCAAAGTCTAGATAACTCTTTTGAGGCTGGGAATATGAGTTTCATTTTTTACCTATGTCTTTGGGTAGCTACCAGCTTAGACACCACGGGATTGTAACATATGGTAAACATAAATATTCATTTGTTCCTCATTCCCATGCCATTTTGCACTTTTGTGCTTTTGGACTTTTGTCCTTTCATGAGTCTTCCTACATGCCTTCTTTCTGAAATTTTTTATTCAAGATCCTCTATCCATAGTGTCCTTTTGTGTGAGAGATGTATTTATTTTTCAGCTCATGGATAGAGAAGAACTTTGGTGATATTGTACTCATTTGGTTTAGTACTTTGTCTTGATACATATTGCTTTCTTAGGAGATTTTGACTCTTATTTGCCTTTTGGCTTTCACTTCCTAGCATGGGATCATTTAAATATAATATACTATTTACCTTTTTTCCTCTCAATGGGTCTTTTGATGTCACCCCCTAAGACATTTTTTAATGTGAGATGGATGGAGCCTCGAAATAGTATTCTAGACCTTTTGATCCTGAGTTATTTCACAAGAATTAAGTAGGACTTCAATTTGTTCATAGCCATTTAGGCAAATTGCTAAATTAGAAGAAGTTCTTTCAAATAAAATAATAGTACACAGTCTTGTAATCAAATATTTTAGTTAATCCAGAATTCTGATGAACTCCATGGAACCAAAATGTGTGCTTCTTTATTACAATCAATCAAGCCCTAACTAAAATAAACAAAAATAAAACAATTCCAAAATAAAACAAACCAATCAGTTTATTTATGTACAAGATAACCAAGAAATAAAAATCAAGAAAAATAATGTTTGAGAACTAAAACATTAACTAGTAAGTTATCCTCCCACCCCTGTAAGTCTTACAACTTGTAAGTTGAGGGGCCAAGCTTTGCTATGATCTGAAAAGGGCCTACCCATAACTGTTGAGTGTGCTTTCCCTTTTCATCGTGTGGATGATCCCACATAAGAACCAGGTCTCCTAACTTTTTCCTTACTGGCACCAAATTAGAAACCCATTCCGAATGTTTGACTTTGAATATGATTTTAGCATCCAACAATTTTTTCACGTCACTTTGAATCAAAGGTTCCAGCTTTGAATGCATCTTCCTCAAAGGCTGTTGGTAAGGCTTGACTCCAGCTTTAATCAGGATGACATGTTGTATAATCTATGTCATAAGTTTTAAGCTCTTCATATGTCTAGGAAAACACATCTTTGTCCTATTTGAATAGACTAATGAACTTACTTCTTTCGCTTGGAGAACAACACTTTCCCAAATTTACATATCTGGGTTCAAATTCAGTCCCCAAATTTATTACCTCAAATTGCAAGGATGAGCTATGAGTCTTGACATTCGTTGGCTTTCTGAACTTGTTGTTTAAGTCAAACATTCGTTACGAGGTCCTGACTCCCTTACGAATAAAGTTCCCAAATTTTAATTCTCCTTAATGTTCTTCATCCTCTATTATTTCTCCTTTAAAAGTCTCATCATTCATCAAGAATTCCAAAATTTGTTGATCATCATAAAAAACCCATAGATTTGTGATCATATCTCAAATAGAAGGCCTAAAAAGTAATTCAATAGAGCATCTATTATTAGAAGGTACTAGCCTTACAGCCGAGGTAGCTAGTAAATTAGCTGCTGCATTCTTTAATCTAGGAATGGACACAATATTGAATGTATGAAAATTTATAAGAAAATCCCAAAATTCATTTTGGTAGGCTTTTAAATGTTGTGAAATACAATGTATCTTATTTCGAATTTGCTTAACAACAATTTCAGAGTCTCCATATACTTTCGTATTTTTCACTTTCAGTTCTATTGCCTTTTTAAGTCCCTGAACTAGTGCTTCATACTTGGCTGTATTATTTGTACATTCAAATTCTAATATACAAGAAAGAAAATGTTTATTTTTTCTTGGATCAAATAGGACACAGCCATCTCATGATCCTTCCAATGTTTTAGATCCATCAAAATAACGGGTCCAAAAACTATCTACTTCTATTGAACTTGAATTAAAAACTACATCTGAAACTAAATCTGCTATTTTACAGTCAATCTCATCAGCCCGTGAAAATTGAAGGAGATTGGGCTGAGTGTCAGGTAAACTACTGGCTTCTTCAGCTTGGTAATTTCCTGGTTCCAATTCAATGAAGTAATTTCGCAACATAGAGTTTACTGGCTCATTCTTTCCCTCTAACTGAGGAACATTGTATTTCATTTGAGGCTCTCTTAAGAATTTTATCTGATTGGGACTTCCCTTATGAGGCAACCATAAATGCGACCAATCTGATGTGAAGTATCCATCTAGCATTATCGACCAGTCTTGACTCAAAACCAATCCATAAGCATCTGGTATGTCTGCTACTACAATGTCAATGTACTAGCATACCCTCTCATCTACAGATAGGAAAATGAGAACATTTTCCATTTCCCCTATTACTTTCATAGTTGTCCTGTCTAACTGAAGAACCTGCCAAGTAGATGGTTTAGGTTGTCCATTGATTTTCTTGCAGACTGAAAGTGGAATAATGTTGACTGATGCTCCTGAGTCTACTAAACAGTTGTGCACATTATAGTTGAAAATCTCAAAAGTGAGGAGAAATGTTGGGGTTTTATACTTAGACTTACCTCCCACACTTGCTTCACCAATTTCTTCTTCAGGTTGGTTGTCAGTGGGAAGCTCTTCTTCTAGTACCTCAAGTGCTTTCAATAGTTTCTCTTTATGCTGAGGTACATTACACATTTCAAACAATGAGATATTTTCCTTAGATTTTTTAATGTCTTCCACAATATAATACCCCATCTCATGTTCTTTGAGATTCTCACTACTACATTTCGACCAAAAATCCGACGATCGTATTGTCGGATTTTCGACACTTTCCTGTTGCATGTACGACACTATGATTTTTTTTAAGCGTCGGTGGCTTTTCGTCGGTTATCTGACATCTTTCCAATCCGTCGGTTAAGCAACAGCTCAGTTTACCATTGGTTAAATCTAAATCGTTGGTTCTCCGACAGCTCAGTTTACCTGTTTTTCAAATTTTTTTAAAACAAAATTGCCTGCAGACGTCGCTTAAGCGAGGGTTTTTGAAATTTAAAAAAAAAAAGTTGCCTGCAGACATCGCTTAAGCGACGGTTTTTGAAATTAAAAAAAAAAAAGTTGCCTGCATCCGTCGCTTAAGTGACGGTTTTTGAAATTTAAAAAAAAAATGCCTGCAGCCGTCGCTTAAGAGACGGTTTTTGAAATTTAAAAAAAAAAATTACCTGGAGTATTATGGAGTACTATGAGCTAACCTTTCTCTGATATTATGCTCACTAAATTGGTTCAGTACTTTCTACAAGTACTTTGGATGCTAATTAGATACCCACTGTTTGAAACTCAACTGAATCCCTAACTGTTGGTGCACTAATAAGTGTGTATGGTTTTCTTTTTCATGATTTATTTGGGCTCATTTAATCACAGCATTTATCAGTTATCTCACATTCCATTCACATCATTGTATTAAACAAACATAACATAGAAAAATGGTGAGAAAATTAATTCAAAATAATAGACAGATGATATTTATAATAAGAAGCACAAATACATGCCTAGAAAAGATTATTGGATGTTCTGAGTCCCATAAATTTCCCATCCAATTAATTTCTTGCTGTAGTAGTCACTCCACATAATATTCGAACCCCTTTGACTTCATGACTTCTGCAGAAACAAATCAAGATGGAATTTTTAATAGCATCAACTAATTGATGTTTCTCAACAATATAAACTCCTATGTTTAGTTTATAATTAATTGAAATATACTGCATACCTTCCAAGTTTGTCGTAGCATAGCCTGCATTGCATTCAAGAGAACAAAGGAGACACATTCATGAGAAAGGAGACAATAATTTAAGGAAAAAAAATCACCACAAAAAGTTGATGGTGAAAGATGAAGTGATAGATATGGAGAAGGTGTTGCAAGGAATGCCAGATATAGATAGATATTGTGCAGAAGCAATGCATACAACATTCTATTTGTTTCAGATGAGTCCCACAAAAGGAGTGATAGAAGTCACACTGGAGGACATTGTCACTATTACCAGGACATTGTCGGTAATCCAATAGGCTGTGCAAGTCCCCAGTTTGATTCCCACCAGATCAAGTGCACTAAATCTACACTGCCCACTTTACTCTAGATTACCATCATAGGAATAAAGTGCCTGAGGTTTCCCAGTGAGTTACTTCTAAGGAAAAAATATATATAAGTGTTGTTGATATAGCTAGGACTAGGCTTAGATTTAATTTATTAGGAAACAATAAGTACAAGCCCAGAAAAATTTGCTACAGGGAGCAAGCAAATAGTGATGCATTGATGTTGAGCCCCATGAGCATCATAAAATGGATGAAATATATGATTCCATTCAATTGACTGGCAGTTTAGAAGCTTGCTGCATTTCTGTGAGATCCAGGAATTGAAGATTAATTTTATTTTCAGATGACTACTTTAAAAGCAGAAAAATTCAGAATACTACATTCATTTCATAATACTGACCTGTCCCAAAGATGACTCCATCTCTTCCCTTGTTAGCTCAACAATAACGTCATCTTTCTCTATAGTACCTTCTGAGACCTAAAAAAGTAATTTCAATAAGCCCCAATATCAAGAACAAAAGAAAAGAATTTTTGAAGTTCATCCAAAACCTCAGCATCTTACAGTCATCATCTTTTCTGTCTACGAAGAAGACTCAGACTGCTGAAGCACTTTATTTTCTAGAGGCTTGCTTGATCCTGCAAGGCATTAGCTATATATAAATACATAGAATATATGCCTCGATGTTGAGAAAATAATGCTAGGATGGCTATACCCTCTACTTTGTTAGGTGTACTATAAGAAATGGTATGGACAATAACTTTAAAGAAGCATGCCTACAAAGAGCATAAATCAGATAAATTCTTTGAATTACCGTCATTTATGCAAGGTGCTGAAGATGAGCTAGCTGAACCAGGCTCCACCATACGAAGCCCAGTGATAATCTCATACAACAAACTCTACAAAATTCACCAAAATCTCAGAAGAAATATATAACAAGTCAACCACGCCTTTAGTTTGTCTTAAGAATACCCCTCCTTATTTAGGAATATTCATGAATTATATTCTGCTTAAAATCCTCAAATTCTGAACCTATCAATTCCAGACCTTTATTTTATTCTCATTCTAACACTATGCTACCTTGAGTGGAGAAATGAGTACAGGCTTCATAAATGGTAGAGAATTTAGTAAACAATACATATTTTGGAAAAGGCACTTTCAATTTTCAGGAAATGGGGAAACAATGCAGTCACATAAAACATCAAAAAAGCAATTCACAATGAACACAGTATGAATACACAAAAATTTACTGTATATATCGGACAATATTATATCACAAGGTGATTACATCTAACAGAATAGGCCTTGTCCATACACAAACAACAATTAAATTTTAATAAAATTTATAAAAAAAGCAAAAAACTGAGAACACAACTCACAGGGTTTTACAACAATATAAATAAGTAAAGAAGACCTGACAGGGTTTTACATAACAAGAAGGAAAAGTGTTCTCATATTTCAATTTGCTGGGATTTTTTCTTTGGGTTTTGTTATGATTCTCTTCTAAATGAAACCCATATTTGCTGTCTCCAGCTCTCTCCAGCTCTTTTTCCTCTTCTATTGGGAATGAGTGGAAGGGAAGAATGAAAGAATGGAGAACTTGAAAAAATTACCTCATCCAAATCATGGCCCATTTGTAAAGCTCCAAGATCGAAATATTTATCAGCTGCAGTAGTGCCCACAGCTAACAATTGTGGAGCATGCAGGACATTGTAGAAGAAAATAGAAACTGAGTCGTAGTAGAACTGGGGACATGCAGATTTATGATCACCCTCAAACTTTATAATATTCTTATTCCCCTATATGGAACATCCATCATTAGCTATATAAGAAAAATTATTTGTTAAATGCATATTAATCTTGCTTTAAAGACATAAGACAATTAGTTTGATAAAAAATGATATTGAAATACCGCGTATAATTTGAAAATGATGTCGGAATGATGTGGTTGGATGAATACATCCTCAGTTGCATGTCCAAACAGTGTTGGAATGAAGGTTTTTGGGGTAATCTGTAATACATAATCTGATTGTCAATATAAACTTCACCTGAAATAAGATCCAATGCTCATCACTAGGTAAATTACTCTTGAGCTCAAATGATTAATATACTGATCGCCACCATATAGAAGGAAAAGAATTAATTATGATAAAGAATTTCATAGAAGAAACATTTTTTGGGCAAGCAGGAAAAAATATTGTTTTGATGTGTGGAGTTTTATGCATATTGATGAACACTACATTGTGAGATGACATCTGTTCTTTTCATCCAGTGGCAGCAGAGCAATTATTACAAAAATTTATGGTGAAACTTTTTATTTTGATTCATATGAGTATAGGCTAAATGCTAGTCTTATGGAGATTCCTCATGATTTGTAGGCAATGCCAATTGCAAAATAAAAGCACAAATTGTGATCTTTTACTAATTTTAATGAAAGTCAAAGTTTATTTAAGGAAAAATAAATGGTTGCTATGCTCTTGGAAATGATCATTGAATTGCAAGACAATATGGAATAATATAATTATAATATTTTCATTTGTAAATATCATAAACTTTAAAATGCAATAGAGAAATTTGAATTTCAAATATTAAAAAAGACTGCTATCACAAATAGATTTGGCTATGGATAAATTTCTTGAACATTTTCATTTTTGTAATCTTCCAATTTACACTTTAGTCTCAAAGGGTAACAGATGCACTTGACTGCTCATAAGCATAACCCTAGATTACCAATACCCAGATTGAAAGAAAACAAATGAAAAGCATACCCTGAACTTGGGAAGGCGAATTTTATAAACATCAACCAGCTCCATCATGAGATCAAACAAATTAGGGAAAGGACTATCCAACACCATCCCAACAATTGATGGATCCTCTGCTCCATAGAGAAGGCTACAACAAAACAAGGCTTTAGACACTGAATGTAATCCATATAACTTGCTTTCCCTTAATTTCTGAAGCAGAAAATTGTATAATTCACTATCCACTATAGACTTGTGTCAAATAATTGCTACAATGTAATCTAACATCTGTAAGTCATTTTGTACTTGCAGTCAATTATGCATCCCACAATGGCCATGTTGTGCAGCTCATCTAAACCTCACTTGGCCATTGGGCTCACACTGTGCAGGTCCATATGGTCCCTTAGACGAGTGGATGTAACAAGAAAATCCACATTATCTTTTAGTGTGTATATGGTTATGTATGTACATCGTATATGTGTTTATATTATCTACCATATGTAATCTATAATCTATAAATTATAATGTATACTGATGACCAAGTGTTAAGACTGCAAAATTCAGAATATGGACATTGAATTGTTGATAACTAATCATTTTCTTTTGATTAGTGTTAGTTGAATAGACCGCTAAAATATCTTTGTTCCCAAAAACCATATTTTTACAGTAACATCTCTTCCATATGAGAACTTGTCTAATGTTCGATCAATAGAGAAGTTTAATGAAGGACATCTTCTACTAACACAATATCAGGAGAGCATAGAAAGGCATAGACTACACTAAATATTAATATAACAACTTCTATGGATCCTGATGATGAGCAGAGGTTCCACTCGAAATATGTCATCAGCTCCAAATTTCAACACAGTGAATCCAGAAGGCTTAATTCAATGTTATCCACTCTGGAAACATCCAATCTCAGAAACTTCAGTCTTCTGTGTAAACTGTTTGATATTCCTATTTATCCACAAATACTACAAATCTCACAAAATATGAGAAGGAGAGAGAAAAAATGGTAGATAACCAATGTACATGAAGCACCACAATTAACCTACAATAGAAATGTAAGAGAGAATACCCACATGCTGTCCTATTCAAGATCTTTGGTGACCTAGTTCAAAAAGACCAATGAAAACATTTGCAAGCATACCTGTCATGTTAAGAAGGGCCAATTAAGCCAGAAGTTATGCACAACCATCAAGTAAAAAATTAACAAGAAATTTACTACTCACTAGTAATACACAAAGGCAAAATTATAACAACAAAGTATTCTCACATACATATAACCCAAAAAAATTTTTACCAGTAACAAGAGTCGTAAATATGTACAGTCTCATTGAGAGACCTCATGTCAACTTAGGAATGGTACTTACATAACATAAAATAAACCATAAAATCTGTTTCTTATCATTTACAAGTTATATCCCATTATAATAAAGGGCAGATGAGCACACACAAATAGTGATACTAAGTGAAGTCACTTACACTATGTTAGACATCGTAATTACACACAAATAGCGATACTAAGTGAAGTCTCTTTCTAGGTAATCCCAAAGAAATGCTATGCCCATCCAAATTCCCAACAGTTTGTTTATAATCCTTAACCCCAACAGATCTTCATATATTTCTATAAAGGAAGCATTTCTAAGTGACAGGAAAACAATCTACAAATGGAAAAGGTTTAAGAACAGAAAGAATTGTAAAGAGAAAACAATTAGCATTCACTGCAACTGTTTCACCATGTTAACATATGGCTAGTAGCCTAAAGTTCGAACTTAGAAGTACTTAACAATGTTAACTTATGGCTTTTCAAAATTTTGCAGATCCATCACCAGATACGTATCCTGACAACTTAGGTTTTACTTGGTTTTAGGGGTAACCTAATTTCCATATACTAAGGTGATACGCCCTCATGAGTGTGCTTAAACCGGATGCAAAAATTACACTCTAGCAAAAGAATTCAGAAATCCTATTCTCTATCCCCTTCAAGGATTAAATAAAATCTCTCTTCTAGTAAGAAAAACAGAAAAATAAAATAAAATCAGACGACGCTTTTGAATGTGAAGCTTCTTTCCGTATCTATATCCACAAATGAAGATATATCTTCACAAATTAGTATTGCCAAGTTGAGAATAGTTAACAAACAAGCAGGTATGAGACTACTAAAAGTTACTGAAGTTAACAACATTGCATTGCATGATAGATGTTTCTTTCAATTGCACCAAGGTGGGGACAAGTTCACAACCATTACATGAAACTGGATTGGTTGACTGCAGATTCTATGCAACTCAATTGATTGACTGAAGATTCTATTGCACTGCTAGATAATCTAACTTTGCTTTGGATGCAATATGTGGAAGATCTAAGACGAATAAATATTTGATTAAAGGAGGAACCACATGCTCTAGTCCATGAAAAACATAGAGGGTAACTACAATGGAAAATTGGGGTATCGAGCCATGAGAACTTTGGAGGTACAAGACCGAGAAGGGTGTTTTGTCAAACTTTGGAAGGTAAAATCCCCCAAAGAGGCTTATATACTCCATATGTGTCTAGAATTATGTAACAGGATAGTTACTTAGGATTTAATGCAAAAACAACATGTCCAAGGCATATGTGTGTTTTATGGAAAAGCTGGGGAAACTAGTGCCCACTTATCAATCCATTATCCATATAGATCCCCAGTGTGGCATCTCATTACTCATTCTTTCAAATTACATGGGACAAGGATCTGCTCTGGTTAGAGCTTTGATCAATGACGCAGCACTTGGTTTCAGCAATAGGATTTAAAAACATTCAGAGCAAGTCCAATTTTAGTGTTGTGGGGTATCTAGATAGCCCATAATGATCTGCTTTTTCACCAGATATACCTTCCTCCGGCCAATATTAATGAATACTCAGTTATCGACACTACTTCATTTATTAAAAAAGGATGAATCTTCCAAGCTTCTCCTTACCTAGAGGCACTTTATATTGACAAGTCTATTCCTTGGTATTTTTTATGGGCCTATCAAGGCCAGGAAGACAAATGTAGGATTGGGGGATTGCTTTTTGTAAGATCAAAGTTAGTGGGGGTCAAGTTGTAACAATTATGCAGAATTGATGGCGTAGGAATTTGTTAACTCATGTTTTGTGATAAATTTGATGTTGAAAAGACATCATAATCAAAATATAAACCTTCTAGCATCTCAGCTTTAAAAAACAATTCAACACAATTTGATCATATCACTTTTATTCAAATTTATGAAGTTAGATTACTTTGTTGATTTTCTATCAAAATAGAGTGTTCAATTGGAACCTGATGGTATTTATCCAAAAGAGTCAGCAGATGGGGTCACCGTCAGACTAGTATGGAATTTTAACAGCTGCACTGGAACTGTTGTTTGATTTTTTTTCCTGATTTGATATACTCATGTTAAAATTGATGAGTTAATGATCTGGTCAGATGGAAGAAGAGGAGAATGAACTCTGCTTTTGAAAACTAGGGAATAGAATAGAACAAAATAACTTTTTAAATGGAAACAGGCCAAAATAATATAAAGGACAAGACAAACTTACACTGTCACAAATAGTTGTCCTCTCTTATCCTGTTTAAATTAAGCTTACTAGAATTCTAGTGGAGCAAAAGGCAAATGAAGAGTTAGAGGAAGATAGGAAAAGCAGGATTTCAGAGTAGAGAATATACTTGGTGTCTTAAACAGCAAGGTCTAGACTCTACTATATTGGAAACAATTGTATTTGTGGATTTGGGAGGATTGGATTAGGGAGAAAACAAAACAATGATAAGCAAAAGGTGAGATAGGAATATTAAAACTATAATGAGATTTGATCCCTATATTGCAAGGTCACGGGTTCAATTTTCAAAATATGGTGACTCTGAGAAGGCTAAAGAGACTGACACAAGTTACAACCTTCCACATAGATCAATCCCAGTGAAGAAGCAAATCTGAGAGGTTACTGTATGAAACATATTTAGAAAATAACTAAGATAGTACTGACAGGAAAGCAATGAACAAACACAAAAGAACATAGGAAGAAAATTCAGAGCTAACATCGTGAATTTCTCATTGGCCTGAATTATTGTTTCCCCACTTAGAAGCATTCTAGGCTAACTGCATCTCTGATTAATATTTCTAAGCTGCAGCAGGCAGCATACTTAGCTAATTCAATCTCTTGAACAGAAAGTCATTATTAAGGATAGACACTAAATTAGCTGCTGCATGAGAAGAAGAAAATTCAAAAAATACAAATATCACAATTTAGTTTATACCTTTTAGAAGCTTCCATGCCATTCGCTGGGAAACATAATGCACAGCAAGTCTTTCAAGAACCCATCTTGTTGTAAGCATAGCAGTCTGGAAAACCACAAAAATAACACAGTTAAAACAAAAATTCCATTTAAAATGTCCATGACATCTGGTGTGGCTTTGGCACATACACAATTCATGAACAATCACAACTGGAGAATTACTCACACAATACAGATATTCCAGTCATTAAATCAAAATCACAGTGCTCTATTTTCGAAAATCCATCCTGTTAGCCATATATTGAGATAATTTTCTAATTCTAAATTTGTAGCCAATTTCGGGTGTATTTCATACACTTCTACCAATTTGCACTTGTAATAAGGAGATGGAACCCTAAATTTTTGTCTGGCATATTTCATTATTCCAAAATTGAGGGTCTTTTTGTTGGGCATATCACCTTTCTAAAGCTAAAAGTTCCACAACCCCATTGATAGATAATGCATTTTCATAGTTCCAACAGACTATAGAAACCTACTTTGACATCCTATTATCATATCTTTCTCTCTTTGAAAAAAGACCAAATGTAGTATGAGAACCAACAAGTTGAGAGAAATGGATGCGCTCTCCTTTACGCTTCTCCACAGCTAGGGTTTTTCCCTAGCCACTACAGAACTGTCTCCATTTCCCCCCTATAAGTTCACACCATGTCATCCATGGAATCAAACTCCCTCAAGCCTAGATTGCCCAGCCAAGGATTGATACCTTCGAACCTAAATTAATCTGCTTCTTTCCCATTCACCATTAGTCCTTCAGTCGTTGTAAAGGGAAAATTGTCATTTAAGAATGTTGTTTCATCTTTAGACTTACATAGCTTTGCTCGATGCTTTGTTTCTGTGGAAAAGGATGCCACAAATCCCACACAAACTGATTCCTATCATAAGCATGTAATTGTTTGCCTATTTCTAACTGATGGCATACATTGATAGATCTGCATAGCTGGGCTTATCAAAGATGGAAGCCCCTTCTATCGGAGGAGGGCTTATTTCTACCCATGTACACCAGATTTCTCCATTGTTGAGTTTGATGTAGCAGCTGATAGGGATCAGTTGCTCTTTGAATGAAGCCCCAGTAACCTACCTTTAACACCTCAGTGAATTATTTAACCTCAGTTCCATTGTGTAAGGAAACCCTAACCTTTCCCTACAATTCTAGCCTCTTGAGACACTGGCGAAGATTGAAAATGGCATAGGCAAAGTTCGTTACTACAGACCTGAAACAATAGAAAGACAATGGACAACCTCTGCAAGGATTTGTGTTGAAATGGATATTTCCAAAATCCTTCCTGAAGTGATATGTGGAAAGTTGAAACAGAAGCTTGACTATGAGCACGTTACCTTCTGTTGCCAATCTTGTTTTGTTGTTGAGCACACAATCACCTCTTGCCCTAATCACAAACCTGTTCATGACTTGGGGAAGCAAAGCAAGGTAGACCCCATGCCAAAAGGAAATCCAATCAGAAGCCTACATGGTGGAACAGTGCCAATGCAAACCACCAACTGATAGAAATGGAGAATGAAGTAGAAAAGGCCTGCCCATTAATCCACCAAAAGGTATCAGAGCTCAGACTTCTAAGTTATTGGCGATCGGAGAGACTAACAACTACAGCATCAACAATCGGAAACACTATCTTTTAAGCTTCTTATCAATTTACTTCCAAATAGTCAGCGGCATAAAGGACAAGCCCTTTGAATTATTTGTCAATTGACCTTCAACAATGATAAAACAAAATTGCCAATAGTCAAAATAAAAGGTTTTGAGAAATAAAACAAAGGGAGATAAAGCACATCGGTGAGAAACAGGACTTTCCATTGCGATGTTCCCTATTTGCCTTCCGAAACATCGGCAGTATAAAGGACTCATTCCCCATCTCAATTTTCAACAAACTCCCGACAACGATAAAAAAAATCATCGAAAAATTAGAATTTTAAGTGCTCAAGTAAAGCAAAATACTCTTCGGCTAGGAAACATCAATACTAGCTCATGTAACTTTTGAAACAACGGAAACAACAGTCAACCAATCCTTCGAATTCCCAAAGATCAATTTTTTTAAAAGCAGAAAAACTAGACTTCCAGGACATATTTAAAGAAATCAAACAAACCCGGGCTAGATAAAATCAAAAGGAGGGTCCAAAATTTTAAAAAAATTGGGAAAAAGGTTGTAGCTGCAACAATTGGTGACTACCTGGAGAACACAGATCTCTGAACACTTTCTTCTTTGATCAACAGATTGTTTTGACAATAAATAGCAACATGCTGAATTCTTCTTGATGTCTGAATTTTCCAAATGGCAGATGTATGTACTTTAATCATTGATGATAGTCCAATTTAGGGAAAATGGGAACCAAGATTTCAAAGTCTAGATAACTCTTTTGAGGCCAGGAATATGAGTTTCATTTTTTACCTATGTCTTTGGGTAGCTACCAACTTAGACACCACGGGATTGTAACATATGGTAAACATAAATATTCATTTGTTCCTCATTCCCATGCCATTTTGCACTTTTGTGCTTTTGTACTTTTGTCCTTTCATGAGTCTTCCTACATGCCTTCTTTCTGAAATTTTTTATTCAAGATCCTCTATCCATAGTGTCCTTTTGTGTGAGAGATGTATTTATTTTTCAGCTCATGGATAGAGAAGAACTTTGGCGATCTTGTACTCATTTGGTTCAGTACTTTGTCTTGATACATATTGCTTTCTTAGGAGATTTTGACTCTTATTTTCCTTTTGGCTTTCACTTCCTAGCATGGGATCATTTAAATATAATATACTGTTTACCTTGCTTCCTCTCAATGGGTCTTTTGATGTCACCCCCTAAGACATTTTTTAATGTGAGATGGATGGAGCCTCGAAATAGTATTCTAGACCTTTTGATCCTGAGTTATTTCACAAGAATTAAGTAGGACTTCAATTTGTTCATAGCCATTTAGGAAAACTGCTAAATTAGAAGAAGTTATTTCAAATAAAATAATAGTACACAGTCTTGTAATCAAATATTTTAGTTAATCCAGAATTCTAATGAAATCCATGCAACCAAAATGTGTGCTTCTTTATTACAATCAATCAAACCCTAACTAAAATAAACAAAAATAAAACAATTCCAAAATAAAACAAACCAATCAGTTTATTTATGTCCAAGATAACCAAGAAATAAAAATCAAGAAAAATAATGTTTGAGAACTAAAACATTAATTAGTAAGTTATCTTCCCACCCCTGTAAGTCTTGCAACTTGTAAGTTGAGGGGCCAAGCTTTGCTATGATCTGAAAAGGGCCTACCCATAACTGTTGAGTGTGCTTTCCCTTTTCATCATGTGGATGATCCCACATAAGAACCAGGTCTCCTAAATTTTTCCTTACTGGCACCAAATTAGAAACCCATTCCGAATGTTTGACTTTGAATATGATTTTAGCATCCAACAATTTTTTCACTTCACTTTGAATCAAAGGTTCCAGCTTTGGATGCATCTTCCTCAAAAGCTGTTGGTAAGGCTTGACTCCAGCTTTAATCGGGATGACATGTTGTATAATCTGTTTCATAAGTTTTAAGCTCATCATATGTCCAGGAAAACACATCTTTGTCCTATTTGAATAGACTAATGAACTTACTTCTTTCGCCTGGAGAACAACACTTTCCCAAATTTACATATCTGGGTTCAAATTCAGTCCCCAAATTTATTACCTCAAATTGCAAGGATGAGCTATGAATCTTGACATTCGCTGGCTTTTTGAACTTGTTGTTTAAGTCAAACATTCGTTCCAAGGTCCTGACTCCCTTAGGAATAAAGTTCCCAAATTTTAATTTTGCTTAATGTTCTTCATCCTCTATTATTTCTCCTTTAAAAGTCTCATCATTCATCAAGCATTCCAAAATTTGTTGATCATCATCAAAAACCCATAGATTTGTAATCATATCTGAAACAGAAATCCTAAAAAGTAATTCAATAGATCATCTATTATTAGAAGGTACTAGCCTTGCAGCGGAGGTAGCTAGTAAATCAGCTGCTGCATTCTTTAATCTAGGAATGGACACAATATTGAATGTATGAAAATTTATAAGCAAATCCAAAAATTCATTTTGATAGGCTTTTAAATGTTGTGAAATACAATGTATCTTATTTCGAATTTGCTTAACAACAATTTTAGAGTCTCCATATACTTTCATATTTTTCACTTTCAGTTCTATTGCCTTTTTAAGTCCCTGAACTAGTGCTTCATACTTGGATGTATTATTTGTACATTCAAATTCTAATATACAAGAAATAAAATGTTTATTTTTTCTTGGATCAATCAGGACACAACCATCTCCTGATCCTTCCAATGTTTTAGATCCATCAAAATAAAGGTTCCAAAAACTATCTACTTCTACTGAACTTGAATTAAAAACTACATCTGAAACTAAATCTGCTATTTTACAGTCAATCTCATCAGCCTGTGAAAATTGAAGGAGATTGGGCTGAGTGTCAGGTAAACTGTTGGCTTCTTCAGCTTGGTAATTTCCTGGTTCCAATTCAATAAAGTAATTTCCCAACATAGAGTTTACTGACTCATTCTTTCCCTCTAACGGAGGAACATTGTATTTCATTTGAGGCTCTCTTAAGAATTTTATCTGATTGGGACTTCCCTTATGAGGCAACGATAAATGCGACCAATATGATGTGAAGTATCCATCTAGCATTATGGACCAGTCTCGACTCAAAACCAATCCATAAGCATCTGGTATGTCTGCTACTACAATGTCAATGTACTGACTTACCCTCTCATCTACAGATAAGTGAATGAGAACATTTTCCATTTCCCCTATTACTTTCATAGTTGTCCTGTCTAACTGAAGAACTTGCCAAGTAGATGGTCTAGGTTGTCCATTGATTTTCTTGCAGACTGAAAGTGGCATAACGTTGACTGATGCTCCTGATTCTACTAAACAATTGTGCACATTATAGTTGAAAATCTCAAAAGTGAGGAGAAATGTTGGGGTTTTATACTTAGACTTACCTCCCACACTTGCTTCACCAATTTCTTCTTCAGGTTGGTTGTCAGTGGGAAGCTCTTCTTCTAGTACCTCAAGTGCTTTCTATAGTTTCTCTTTATGCTGAGGTACATTACACATTTCAAACAATGAGATATTTGCCTTAGCTATTTTAATGTCTTCCACAATATCATACCCCATCTCATGTTCTTTGATATTCTTCTTGACATTGTCAATCCTATCTTCAACAGGCTTAATAGGTATGTTAATTTTCTTTGGATCTTTACTTGAAATGGTAAATTCAGGTATTTTAATAGTTGTAGTGTTCTTTTGTATCTTCTTCATATTTTCTTGAAGTTTCTTGATTTTAGGAAGAATTGACTTGTCTTCTTTTAACAAACTCTGACTTCTTGTTGTCACATTGGTTTCTGATGTTTCCTCTTGTTTCAGATAATTCTCTTCTTCTATATCAAACATTGAGACACAATCCCATAAAACCAAAGTATCTTCTTCTTGTTTTTCTATAGATTGATTATCCCTTTATTCCTCTTTACCAGTTTCTGTCAGCTTGGAATCCAATAATTGATTCATTTCCAGTGTCATAGAAGTTATCAATTGGGGGCAATTCTTCTCAGAATGAGGTTGCCGATGAAAGGTACAAAAATTATCCATTCTTACATTAGTTAAATTCATTGCTGTAGGACTGTGTGGAGGAGGCTTAGGTTGATTGTTTTCTTCCCTTTTCTTATAATAAGGCTTATATGATTTATGAGCTTCTTTTTCTTTCTATAAATCTATAACTCTGTTAGATAACTTTTGCATCATCTTCAACATCCCTTCAAAATCCTATGAACGCTCATCCTTAGGCTTAGTCAGTAATAAAGGTTTCTTGCTTCCAAAAGTATTTTCTTCCAATTGCTCAGGATAATTTTCTATGCTTTCCATCTCAGCCTCAACCTTCTCAACTTCTTCATAAGTTTCTGCTAATGTAGGTCTCACTAATATCTTGGCAAACATGGCTAGATCAGGCCCAAGGGATGAAGTATAGTATTCTATCAGAGCATTTTCAGATGGCTTATTTACTACAATAAAATTGGTTAGGTAAGCAAAAAATCTTTGAGTGAAATCATGTACTTTTTATTTTCTCTCTTTCTTTAGAGCACATAACCCTTTCATTAAGGCTGCATGAGTTTTCTGAACTACATATTTACTTCTAAACATTCCCTCAAATGTGTTCCAATCCATGATTGAATTTGCAGGAAGTGCAAAATACCATGAGGCTACTTTTCCTTTTAGAGTGTGGGGAAACAATCTACACACTACATCTTCATGCTCCCCAGCTCATAATCCTTCTATAGCCAAGTAAAAACTCTGTAATGATCATCTACCAAAACTCCTTCACTTGGTTCAAACTTAGGTAACATCGTGTCAAAGCTTGAGGCAAATCATGCAAGGGAGGTGTCAAATTTAAAGGCGACCTAGCTCTTTAAGCAGGCAGTGGAGGTGGTTGGTTTGCATTTACATTAGCCATGATTCTGAGTGGGGAAGGAGGTTGTGACTAAATAGGGGTTTGGAAAGGTGAACAGTAAGGTGAACCTGGATCCAACAGATTCAAAGGTTGGTCAACTTCTTGTAAGGCTGCTTCTACTAGTTCTTCAAGATCTTCTACCAACACTGAGTCTTCTAATTGAGGGCGATATTTCTTCTAATACTCTCTTCTAGGTAAGACAAAAATTATAGGTAATCCTCCAATCTTTTTTGCATATGCCCTAGTGATTCTTCTTAAATCATCAACCACTTCGTTATCGACAGGATATAAATACCCTTTCTCTTTATATTCAAGAGTGGATTTGTGAAACAAACTACTTTCAAAACTGTCACCGGTGGAGTGATTTCAAGGAAGTGAGCTTCCTCGGCCAGCCATGCACTGGTGGCCCTCCTTCTAGCGCCAAAAACTGTTGAGGCCTAGAAAATCATAGGTAACAAAAGTTAGGGATTCTCCCCAATAAACGTTCCCAACTAGCCTGTTACTATTTGGTATGGGGAATCCATCCGGTTTACATTTTGACTACCATAGGTGAAGTAACAAATTAAAATGTTTTACCGGTTATGGCTGAGTCCACCGTGTATATTTTTAGTTTTTTGTGTTTAAGTTATGATGTGCAAGTACCTATCTAAAAATGCAAATTGATAGAGATAACAAGGAGTGTCATAATGTGATATGTAGGTTCTTACCTCTCATCTTACCTCTCTCGCATCTAAATCACAAACAGCAAGAAACTAACTATAATTAACTAACCTATCCCTAGGGAGCAGAATTATCAGCTAACAATGAGTAATGCATTTCTACGCATGTAGTAAGAAAAAACACAGATAGTTGTTACTTATTTTAGAACACATGAACATTAATATAAATATGAACAACAAGATAGCTTATTGTTTATGACAACCTTCATTACTCACAGTGGAAATTTAACAGAATAAACTAGAGTGCATTCATAACATGAACAAAGATTCAATGAGTTAGAATGATCTCATAGTTAATGGACATAAGCTAAAAATGAAATAGTTCACATTCAACTGATCCATAGCAAAGCATTTGAAACATTCCACTAAACTTTCTCCAACAAAAACTTGTAATTCTTTATTGTAAAAGGAAGTAGTTCTTCTTACAATATACTCTCACAAATGGCCTATGAAAGAAGTCCTCTCTACATCTAAACTCTCCTATATTTATACAAAAAGCAAAACCTTTGGGCTGCCACTCGATGACTTTTGGGCTTCCCCAACCTTTCAGTTCCAAAATTTGTCTTGTAGTATGTGCTCATAATTTATATAATATATTACATTTTAAATCAAAATTTTATAGAACACTTTATGAAGAGGGGTCCGCTTAGTCTTTGATAAACTTTTTCCATGCCTGGGCCTCTGCTCTTATACTTTCAAAATAAGAAGGTTTAAGAAAATGGATTTTTATCTCATATTTGGAAGCCTGGTTCCTGAACCCTTCTATCTTCACTGGACTTAGACGCAACTGATCTTCTAATAGATGAATACTCATAGCTTCATGTGCCACTGCATTTTTTAAAATTCACTCAACTATATCCTTTAACTGCTTGATCTCCTTCAACAACTGGAGCCTTTGTCTTTTGTCTTTTAGATATATCTCTTTTGTAGCCATCACCCTGTCATGAACATAGCACTTTCTTAGACCATTTAGCTTTTACCAAGTGAAACAATAATAACAAAAAACTATATCAATCTATTTACCTCTTCCATATGCATTCTGAAAAATGAACTATACAAAGTATTAATGCATGAAAATAAACATGAAAAGGTAAAAATAAAATCCTCTAGTTGTGTCTTGAAATCCTCTAAGTCCACTGTCCAAAACTAAAATCACAACCTCGATAGAACATAGTATTCATCTTAATCCAGGTCGTATCTGAACTAACTCGAAATCCTCCGATGAAAGCATGAACCAAATTGTCGCTACTGCTAATCTCCAAAACACTAGACTCTATATTGTGCTCCTCGTCATGGAAAACCCTAACTGGACCAAAACATTAAAAACCTCTGTCATCCCATGAAAATAGGGTAAACTCATACAACCAACAAGGACTGGACCAAAAACATGGGTTATGAACCTTTGGTGAAAAAGAGTCAGCGGGAAAACCCTATCACCAGTTGAAAACACTAAGCATCGAGAGGGTAGTCCAATTGACAGCTACAATGACAAACTCACAAACAACTATGGATCCACGATAGCATAAAAACCATTGGTGATCGGAAGCTCTAAAATCTTAAGGTCAGCAGTAAAAAATTCTAATCGTTGGAAGGGTAGTTCAAGTTACAATTGCAATGATGAACAACAAACAAACTATGGGTTTCGTGCGACTCTAAACTTGTCAGCGTCGAAAACTCTAAATGCTAAGGATTTGTGATTCAAAACTTAATGCTTCTGTATTGTCGATGATTCAAACCTAAACATTTCTGTAGTGTCGGTGATTCCAAGCACTATCATCGCGATGATTGTGTATCGATGATCGGAACCATTAACCACTAACACATCGAAACTTCAAACCACAATACTCTTCACAGTGTCGGTGATATAAAAGGTATCATTGTGACTTACTTTGAATTAAAAGGTATCAGAGCTCATACTTCTAAGTTATCGGTGATCAAAGAGACTAACCACTACAGCATGAGCGATCGATAGGAAACACTATCTTTTAAGCTTCTTATCAATTTCCTTCTGAAATGTCGACGGAATAAAGGACAAGCCCCCTGACTTATTCATCAATTGACCTCCGACAGTGATAAAACAAAATCACCGATAGTCAAAATAAAAGGTTTTGAGAAATAAAAAAAAGGAAATAAAGTGCATTGACAAGAAATAGTACTGTCCATCAGGACGTTCACTGTTTGCCTTCTGAAACATCGGCGGTATAAAGGACTAATGGCCCATCTCAATCTTCAACAAACTCCCAACAATGATAAAAAAATCATCAAAAAATCAGAATGTTCAGTGCTCACGTAAAGCGAAAGACTCTTTGGCTAGGAAACATCAATACTAGCTCATTTAACTTCCAAAATAGCGGAAACAATAGTCAACCAATCCTCTGACTTCCCAAAGATCAAATTTTTTAAAAGCACAAAAACTGGACTTTCAGGACAGATTTAAAGAAATCGAACAAAACTAGGCTAGATAAAATCAAAAGGAGGGTCCAAAATTTTAAAAAATTTGGGAAAAATGTTGCAGCTGCAATAGGTGCGTAGAGATTTCATCACTACATCTTACTGAGGACTACGGTGGTAGTGGCAGATGTTAATCCTTTTCAATATGTTTTGTCTCGACGGACATTTGGAGGCAAATTCAACAAATGGATAGTCATTCTCCAAGAGTTTGACTTGGATATTCAATCTGCCAAATCCAAAAAATCCTTAGTTTTTGCTGAGCTCATTGTAGAATTTCCAGAAGAATGATGTAAACTACACATACATGCCAAGAACTACCTCATTATAAGAGATATTTTATATCGTAGGGGGGTAGATTCCATTTTGTGTCGATGTCTTACCCACGAGGAAGCTGAGATTGTCCTAAATGATGCCCATAGTGGAGCATGTGGGTGTCGTTTATCTGGGTTAGAAACGGCCCAGAAGATATTACATGTCGGTTATTTCTGGCCCATGATCTTTAAAGATTGTGTGGAAGCCATGAAGCACTGTCATCCTTGTTAGCTTTACACCAGAAAGATGCGGTCGGATCCCACTCCGTTATTTCCCGTTATCTTGGTGGTCCCCTTCATGAAGTGGGGGAGTGATTACGTGATGTGTAACCTAGCCTCGGTTGGGGGGCACAAATATATCATTGTCGTTGTGGATTATTTTATGAAATGGTCAGAGGTAATGCCCACCTTTAGATCATATGGGGAAATTGCATCTTTTTTTGTGTTCAATCAAATTATTGCACGATTTGGTATACCCAAATGGCACTTCTCCATCCGAGTGCCGACATTCCCTATATTGGTACACAAAAGGACATCTTAGGATTGAATTTTGCCAAAACACTATAGATGGGCATGACATGAGATGCATTTACCCTTCAACCAACTTGCCATATTATTTTTCTAAGTGTTGAATGGAATATGCGACTATCTTCATTGCAACTCACGTATGTATGTGACTATTCCCATTGACAACTCGTGTACTTTACACAACTATCTCCATTGCAACCCGCATACATCAGCATACACAAGTTTCCTTTAAGAAACTCGCGTGTCATACATGGGTTTTCTATATTAATAGTCACGTACATCTTGATTCGACATTAAAAAATATAAATCTGTATTAATGGAGATTAGTTCTGCCCTAATCATTAACCATCCCAACTGTCTCAACCTCCTCAACCTTCGAGACCACTCTATTTTCCAATGTATAAATAGAGGCCTTGGGGAGGGCATTAATCAATCAAGTTTGGAGAGCAAATTTATGCTGGTGGTATATATTTAGAAGTCTTGGAGTAGTAGAACTTAGAGTCCTTTGGTTGCAGAGGAGTCCTTGTCTCAGGCACTCGGTTGTACTCTTATCTCATTCACTGATTGTTAATAAAGAGAATTCTTCTTCCAACTTTATGTTGAGTCTCTTTCATGTATTATGGTTGATGAATAGATTCGATTATGCACTAGATATATTGTTTATCTAACCTACCATATAGACATGTATAATATTGTACTTGGAGAATTTTCTCTTGGTAGGTGAAGGAGGTGCATCCCTGGAAGCTTTGGAGAGAAGTAGAGTAGAAGAAGATCAAGCTTGAATCAACCGTCGGTAATTGGGTGAGTCAAGTATTTCTTCATATTTCCTTTATGCACTTCTTTAAAGATAATTGTCTGCAAGGTTAGTAGTAAGCTGGTAACCCCAGACCCTAGGTTACAAGGGTGTTCAATCCTGAACAACAATGGTGTAGAGAGGAGCAGTGAAGCTCCAGTATGTTGTGACAGATGAGCAGATAGCAGATGTGTTGACCAAACCACTAGCTAGGGTGAAGTTTGAGTACTTCAGAGAGAGGATTGGTGCTCTTTTGATAGAATATACTTTGAGGAAGAAGTGATGGGACACATTTGTAGGAGCCACTCCAAGCATGGTAGGAGGATCCTTCCCATGGCTCTGGATGTAAGCGGTGTGTGATGAGCATCAGGATGATGCTTCAGTTTCTGGTATGATGATGATCAGGATGATCATATTATGATGATATGCATTAATATGATGATGTTACAAGTATCAGGATGATACTCTCTGCATAGATTGTATAGATAGCATGTAGAAGATCCCGAGAGATCCAATAGTCTATGCTCGGATTCTCTTTCGAGGTTTTGCTACAAGTTGGTCATGGATAGGTTATGCAGGTAGCATAGAAAAAATCCTAGGAGATCCTATAACCTATGCTAGGATGCTCTTTCAAGGTTTTTCTACAGGTAGCATAGAAAAGATCTTGGGAGATCCTATAGTTTGTAATAGGATGCTCTTTCGAGGTTTTTCTACTAGAGGCATGTAATCATCCATGGAGATCTGATAAGTTGAGCTATGTGCTCGTAGAAGTCCTAGGATGCTGTTTAGAGTTCTTGCAAGTTGCAAGACACTCTTTTAAGGTTTTTCCTGACCACATAGAAAATATCCTAGGAGATCCTATAGTTTGTACTAGGATGCTCTTTCAAGGTTTTGTGGTGGTAGTCACATAGAAATGATCCTGGGAGATCATATAGTCTATGTTAGGATGCTCTTTCAAGGTTTTTTCAAGGTCACATGTAAAATATCCTTGGAGATCCTATATTCTGTGCTAGGATTCTCTTTCAAGGTTTTTTTGACACACATAATCAGTCCTAAGGATTCCACAATATGGCCAAAGATGATGAAGACCTACAGAATCCATTCTCTGGGAGAATGGAGGCACCTGGTCAGTTACCAGGAAATTGATTCAGTCTAGTATTGAAGCCCAAATTATTGCTGAGAGGTGATTCTCTAGGAGAATGGAGGCACTTAGTCAGTTACTAGGAATTTGTTTTAGTCTGGGGATAACACTCAACTTATAGCTAGGAGCCATTCTTTGGGAATGAAATATGTAAGTGTTGGGTGGGCCATTCTGACATGGTTCTTGGATGTGTTCCTCTCATGGTTAGATAGAAGTGCTGAAGAAGATGAAGACCTACCTGGAGGCTAGGCCTACAACCAACATGAAAAGGGCTGGCTCTGTAGAACTTTCTATGACAAGAAGAATGAAGAGATAGCACCATTTGATTGAGATAGCGGAAGCGGTGATGATAATCATGATCTAGTGATGATCCAATGATGATCCAGACTTGATGAAGATGAATTGATGATGAATTGATGATGAATATGACTTGATGATGAAGATGAATTTAAGATGAAGATGACTTGATGATGATCCAGATGATATAGAGAAGAAGGCTTGTGCTGATAAATTGTGTCAAGAGAATACCTTCCTAGTTAAGAGGGAGTGTTGATGTATTTGTAAATTTGGAACGTATTCACTTGTATATCTTATGTATTGTACCCTGATGTTTATTCCAGGAAGTATCTATAATGTAATTGATTCATGTCATGCCCGATGTTCCAATCAAGAGATTCAATAATGTAAGCAAGTCATGTAAATTCATTGAGGTTAACCCTCCACTGTAAGTCGGGGAAATAGTCCCCACAATTGAGCAAGGTTAACCCTCCATGTTTATCAGAGGGAAAAATACCACATTTGTGGGGCACTAGGGTTATTACACTCTACTAGTGAAGTCGACCCTGGTAAGTAATTGTTAAGTGAGGCTGACTTGTTGGAGTGGACATAAAGTGAACGGAAGAATATAAATAGAAGTGAGGCTCTGATAATTTCTACATATCACACACACACTCACTCATTGGGGCATAAGAGTGAGAGAGGAGAAGCTCTCTCAAGTGAGAGAGAGAGAAAAACTGTTGGAGATCATCTTTTCTGTCTTTGGGTTTTACTGCTGCCATTAGTTCTCATTCCATCTCTAAGGAAGTTGCGGGGTTTTGTTCTTTATGGTTTCCTCGAGGAAAATTATTTGTGTCTCTTGTCTCTTGTGTTTATTGATGTGCATGTTATTCTCTCAGATAAGATCCTAAGATCATATTGCTTAAATGATAAAAATCTAACAATAGCCACATCTCAGGAAATAGGAGGCAACAAGGAATCGGTGAACTACTTAGCCAAAAGTTGATCTGGTATGGGAGCCTTGATTAACCTTCAATTCCTCCTCCACTCATTGATGTGATGATGTGATGCAATATGTGAGTGTAGGTATTTTGTCAAAGAGAGGTAAATATATATGTACCGGTTTCATACTGGATAGGTAACTTGAAATGTGTAAGAAACACAGTTTCCAAGTAATTAAAATCCACAAATGAGTTTTGTGGAATTTCAATGTACCATTTTGTGGTCGTGTTGGTCAATGTTCTTTGGAATATTCTCAATTGGATAGAATCATCCATTAGGGAGTTGGACGAACACCAAAAATGGAAATTCATCACATGATTTTCAGGATCTTCCCCTTATTTTTCATCAAACATTGAAATGTCTGACATAAGTTTGACTAGGACGGTAGTCCAAAACAAATCATGTTGAATGGGGTCATTTATTAACTTAGACAAGTCAAACAGATCCAATGTAGCCAAAAATGGAAGTTGTTGGTTGGGTTGTGGGCAATTATAATACCGATAAGGTAAATCCACCCCTGTAGGACTAAAGGTATATTGAGGTTGACCATAAAACCAACCAAATTGTTTATAGATAGGGGAATTTTTACCCATAAAGGGTGGTTGTACATTCTTAGGTCCAACTTGAGGTCCATAAGTAGGTTGAGCCCACTGATTGGTAACTCCTCCAAGATAAGGGACATATAATGGATTGTTGTACTATTCCCTACTAAGTTATTGATTACCAAAGTTAGGTTGTTTTGGAGGGACCCAAGATGATGTAGGAGGCTAGGAATAAATACCAATAGGACCAAGATCAGCATCACCACTAGATCCGATAGCTGGAGGGGAAAGATGTGAAATATTATGTAGAATAGGTACATAAGAACATCTAGTCATTTAGGATGTAAGAGGGAAAAGTTGACTCCCAATATTCTACAAATCTATGGGAGGCATAGAATCTCCTCCCATATGAGAATTTGACAAAGGATTTTGAGCTAACTATAGAAATCTTGAAGGAGCGGCAAGTGTAGAAACCATAGGTGAAAATAGAGGATTAGCTAGAACAACACTAGAAGGAATATTCAAAGACCTACCTAAAATATCACTAGGTAGAATGTAGGGGAAGGGTCTTCTGGAGTTTGGGTTCAACTCCATAGCAGAAACATATAGGGTACTAGTGGTACCAAACTGAGAGATAGCTTGACCAAGGGTGTTTTCTCAAAATGGAGCATTAGGCCCAAATATAGGAGCTACAATTTCATCATGATGAAATTTATTAATCCTAGCTCTAGAAGGATTCGGGATGAGAAAAGATGCATTATGAGAGGAGGGTTTCTCCACTAGTGGTGGTATTGATAGGTCCATCAAGGGATCATTGGTAAGAGGAGATTCAACTGCTTCCTTTTCAACTGGAAGTCCTTCTAGTTCAAGCATAGAACCGCTACCTACCTCAGAATTGTTATCCATGTCTCTTTCCATGAGAGGTTGAGTCGGAGGATTCAAAGTATTTTCCAATGATAATCGTTGTAAGCAACAAGACCTCCTCCAAAGGAAATCAACAAGTTTATAAAAATCAACTGATATAAAAGGAAAAATATCTATCTAAGTAGGAAAATCAAACACTACTCAAGATAAAGCAATAATCAAAACTTGTGATAGGAGTGGTAAAAATCCAGGCTCCGCACAGGATTTCCAAACCACCACAACTCACTATATACTTGAGGGTCCAACAGTAGAGAATAGAAAGGAGGATTAGTATCATACTCTTTCTTGAATATGTGACTACCTAGATGGTACGTGCGTCGTAATCTCCTTGAGTTTTGTCCTCGGTGTATTATAGTGATAGGACGGTCAAAGGGATATGCTCATATGGTCTCAGGATCCATAGAAGTGTCTCCATATATACACAAGGTACGTGGGAGATC
>LPNX010088894.1:3192-110818 GCA_001517045.1 Pseudotsuga menziesii | reverse complement strand
ATATTAATTATTAATAAATAGGTATTAGTAAACTATTCTAAAATGACTCATCCTTTTATGGATGGTTTCCAAAGTGCCTTTCCAACATATATATATATATATATATATGGAACTCACTTTGTAATCATTCATCATCAATAATCTTTAATATTTATTTTATATTTTCAATATGGAATTATTTTCTATTGGTTGATTATTCAACTGAGTAATCATTGAGAATATCCAGATACGGATATTACAAAGACACCGGAACACGTCTCTAACCTATCACACCTTTCTACAAATTTTAACTTAATTGTAGCACTTGATTTTATCTTTTTTTATTAAGTGGATGCATGAGGTGAGTCCATAAAATTAAAACCATGCAAAATGATTGTGCAATTTTTTCCTTGGCACTTTTCACAAAATGCCCTACTTAGAGAAGAGATAGAGGTTCGGTTCTTACTTATCCAAAATGACTAAATATTAATAAAACAAAAAAGAACTATATCTTCATACCTATTGCAAGCACATCATGACTTCAACAAAAAAAATATTCAAAAGGGAAATTATAAAATATCTTTTGAAAGAAAAGCTATGATGACTACTCAAAACACCATATTTTCCAACTTCTTCAAAATAACAATAAGATTCACGCAAAACACTTATTCTTTTGTCTTAGAGTAAGAACATTTAAGAAATAAGCAGAAAGCAAAAACTTGAGAGTCTGAAAGTCCAATGAAGTCTCTACCAACCCATACCTAATCTTGACCTAGACCTTTCTCTCAATTTTCCAAAAATCAAAGAATGAAAACAGCCTCAAATTAAACTATGAAGAAAGTAATAACAAATCTACTTCATTTCAATTTGATTAAACAAAATTCAGAGATATGGATATACACTTCCGTTCCAAAATTATTCTTCAACCAAATATCAAAACTACAAGAAGATCACAAGTCAATTCAACTAGTTCTTGGAGGTCTAACCTAACCAATTCTAACTCAAATTCTAGATTTCAATGCATAGATGAAACTATCAGAAACAAGCTAGAACAACCTTAGAAAACCTAAATACAAATGCCAAGCTTTAAAATTACATTGGGATTAAAACCCTACTTGGCACCAAAGTTTGAAGGTTTATTATAGAGCATTACTTCTCTAGCACCGATGTTTTCCAACAAGAACAGAGCGGTGACACTGCTCTCTGTCCACTAGATTAATGTGGTGTCACCATTGATTGCCTTTGCAGCAAGTGTGACGACCTCTCTTAGTTAACTACCTAGGGGCGGTGGATCTTTTACATATCAAAACAAGGCAGAAGGTGAAAAATAAAATATCAATGTGCAATTTACTGACATCAAATCATAATTAAAAGAAAGGAAATAAAGCATATAAGGAAGATATGAACATATCTAAGAAGATCTCATCAATCTCAAAACAAATCCAGCTAACTAGTAGATCTGATCATTATGAAATTGAAGTTCAAAGCAATGCAAGAACCAACAATAACCAAAAGTTCTAATACTCTCCCTAGTATGGTCTCTAGATTTGTTACCGAAGATACTCACCTTCTACGGATAGAAGTTGTTTCCCTAGCCTAAAATATTCACAGCTAGAACAAATGGGTTACAACAAACTAAAATTAATTCCCTTAAGATCAAATAGATGTTTGGAATTGATTCTTTTACCTGTCACACACTGTAGTATGTTGGCCTTTGGAGTGCTTGATCTCCACATATTCACTTGCAATTAATACGCAACAAATCATAACTGAGGTCAAAGCACCAAGTACAATCTATGATCCTATGTAGATTACTAAGGAATTCAACAATGAAATAGTTGAACAATACACAATATCATTCATGGGAAAGGAACTTTTACTAAAAAAATAAAATAGAGAGATAAATTACAACCAAGAGCCTTAGTGTCGAGAATTCTCTTCTTAATCAAAACCTTGCCTCCAAAGCTTCAAACTTGTCCACCTAATTCCCACTCTCCTTGTCTAGATTCAGCCAGAGTTTTGATGTTGTAGAATAATATTCCTCGCTTTACTCATGGGGATGGGCCAATACTTATAGCCATGGGAGGATAGGGATGGTTGAGAATCTCATGGGTGAGGTGGAGGAGATATCCTTCAAGGATGGATCTCGACCCCAGGTGGTCTAGGATTCTAGGGATGAGGTTACCACGATTCTAAGCTTTGTGAAAGTTATCTTTTTAGCTTTAAAACTCAAGCACCACTCTTTGTCAAATAAGATAGAGCATTACCCATAGTACATCGCTCATTAAGTGAAGGAATGTGGTAGTGGCACCACTTTTGTTCATGGAAAACATGCATTACGCATAGGGGTGACACACATTGTCCAGAAGGAAAGTGTGGTGGTGGACAAATGCATGCAATCACTAATCCTGGTCCAAATTCAACTTCATAACTTGGGGATTTTAGGGAAGTTATTATGTTTGGTTATCATTATTTGATAATGAAGAGAACTATGTGTAAACTGTTTTTGGAAATGTCTCCAAAGATACATCATCTCATAGACACTATTGAGTATCCATTTGAGCTTTGGAAAGATTTGGACAAATATTTTGGTATGTAGGAAGAAGAAGATGAAGCATGGAGCAAAATCAACATCTACTCATGTTCTCTCTCTCAATATGTGTCGGCCTCTACAGTATCTAATGAATTTTTTCAAGATGAATAAGCCTCTCATATAGTTCATGATGCTACCATTCTCTTTGATTCGAATGCTTCTTCCTTCTATCAAGAAGAAAATATTAAAGAGCCATCTTTTTCTATATCTCTTGAAGTTGAAGATCCTAATTTATATTCTTATGATGTTGATGATTAAAAAGAAGTGACTAATGGAGCCTTCATTCCCATTGTTTATGATTCACTCACACATTCAATTTTCTCTATGTCTTCTATAATAGATTCTGAGATCCATATGCCAAATATTTCACACCTTGTGCATACCTCCCTCAATCAATGAATTATTGGATGTTTGCTTGGCTAGATCAAGTATTATTTGTGTTATACCACTCACTATACTTGATCTCATGCACTTTTTCATATCCTCCTTTATTATTGGCATAAATACTTAGAGCCTCCCTGAATATTTTGAACAACTCTTTCTTTCCTCCTTTCATACTTCTATCACAGAGGATTCTTTACCATTTTATGCTCTAGAATATTCTACTAATCTATTAGTCTGTGTTCCATTGGATTATTTTGAAGCTATATCAACCTATGGAGTCTTTTCATTCGCAATATTTGATACTAATCCTTCTCATTTTTCCTACATGATCACTTGCAAACATCCTCTCAGTGAAAATCAAGTTGGAGTCCTTATACATTCACTTGGATACTTATTTCACCTATATGGAGATGATTTCATCTCTATTGGTTTGAATTCCAAGTCATCACATCATCCTGGAGCGTAGTACAACTCTCAAGATATTTCATTCCTGCTTACATATCAATGAATCTCATTTCTTCTACATGGTCCCAATTTCTATATTGTACATGTTCTTTATCTAGGTGAGTAGATTTCTCTTCTTCCCAAGAAGAAGATTCCATTAGTTTTTATTAAGATATGATTATATTATCTAGCATATTTATCTAAAAGAATAACAACTACAACAATATGCATAAGACATAGAAGATACCCAAGACACAAATATTTTCACCGAAGAAACCATAAAGGAGAAAACCCTTCAAACTTCGTCAAAATAGTAAGATGATCAAAAGTAGTAATAAAAAGTATTCAATAGCTATCTATGTTTCCTCCTGTGATTCTCTCTCTCTCTCTCTCTCTCTCTCTCTCTCTCTCTCTCATGAGAACTTGAGAGTGTGAGGTTTGTATAAATGAGGGAGAGTGGATAGCTATTTATACCCTTTCAAGTCACTCACCAAACATAAGACTCGAGCCTACGTGGATTCTCACATGGGTCCACTTCTCGTAGAGAGACTACAAGTACATACTACATGATGTTACACTAGGGACTATCTCCCTGAATTACAATAGAGGTTGTACCTCAAGGTATATACAGAATTTAGAAATCCCACAAAGTGGTAAAACACATCCCCAATTGGGGTACAACAACATACAATGATAATATACATCAGAATATCTCATGAAGTTAGAAATACATCAACACTCCCTCTTAACTAGGAAGGTATTCTATCTCTACATAGTTATTAGCACATCTAGTTAAGTATTCATCGCATCACCATCATCATCATCATGGAGTCATAGAGTCTTCATCATAGCTGCTTCCATCATATTCTTAGAATTTGATCATCATACCATAGTATCTGTCATTAGAAGTTTCTACAGAGCCAACCGTTTTTCATGCTGGGTGTAGGCCTAGTTCTCTTCCAGGTAGTCATCACATCTCGAGCAAGCCTTCACGTAGAAATTGTCCAACATATTATTCACATTGCCATAGAAATAACCCACAAATTCTACCTTCATCTCATTGTATCTAGATCATATCTTTTTTCCAACACAAGACAAAACAACAAACAACCAAAGCATCTACGTTCGACCCAAGTTATATTAAAGAAACTCCTAGGTGCACCTCTAGTGCTTCATGAACTTATCATATCAGCATGGAAATACATATAAGTCATATATATGTAAGGATGAATTATGGCCCAACAACCTGCTACACTTGGATTTTTCTTGCCCAGGAAAGCTGTGTCATTTCCCTTGTGAGATAATATGCTTTGTAAAATATCAGGACTGATTACATCCAAGGATAAACTACAAGCTTCACAAAGATGTTACATCCAAGGATAAACTACAGGACTGATTACATATGATAAACCTATGAGCTTCCTTAGGATGTTATGCTCATTCAACCTGTCTTTCTAGCTATGCTAGAACACATCACTCCTTATTTTGAGGGATTTTGATCTAGATCACATCAAGTATTTCTATGAATTAGTACTAGAAATTCACTCTCAGAAGAGGCTTGTTCAACACATTAGCTATCCTCTCCTCTATTTCCACATACTAGAGCTTCACTGCTCATATCTCCACCATATACCTAATATAGTGGAACTTGATCTCGATGTCCTTCGACTCGTCATGGAACACATGGTTTTCCAACAACTTCATGCAACTCTGATTGTCACAGAAAATGCTAGTAACATCCAACTGGAGAGAAAATAAGTCAAATAATATCTTCCACATCCACACTTCCTTGCAACTAGTCGAGCAAGAGCAAACATACTTTGCCTCGGCTGTACTCAACACTACACATGATTGCTTCCTACTGAACCAAGAGATCGTGCCATATCTTAAAATAAAGTACCAACCTGATGTTCTCTTCCTGTCATTGGCACTACCTTCCCAGTCCAAATCAACATAGCCATGTATATTAATCTTCTTACTCGGATCATATTTGAGCCCATATTCCATTGTACCTTTTAGTTACCTCAGAACATGCTTTACCGCTATTAGGTGAACCTATCTTGGAAATGTCAGGAACTGGATCAAGGTGTTCACCGTAAAGAATATGTATGGTCTCGTATTCATACGAAACATCAATGATGCAATAATATGATGATACATCATGGCATCGACCTTCTCGAATGAATCATCACTCATAATCTTCAAGTTTGAAGCCATAAGTGTGGCCATATCCTTGCAGCCCAACATTTTGAATCTCTTCAAAATCTCCACTACATACTTTTTCTACCCAAGGAATATTCCATTTGCACTCTACCTAACCTCAATTCCTAAGAAGTAGTGCATCATACCTGGGTCTTTTGTCTTGAACTCTGTAGCAAGTCTCCTCCTTGCATCTATAATGAGCTCCTCATTTCCTCTTAGAAATAAGTCATCGACATATACCAGGAGTATCACTGGAATTTCATCTTCCACCTTAAAGTAGAGGCTGGAATCTACTTTAGTCTTGGTAAATCCCAAGTTCATAAGGAAGCTATCCATCCTTCCGTACCATGTCCTCGATGCTTGTTTCAATCCATACAAGGAATTCTTCAATTTGCACACATGGGTCTTCCTTTCATGTATCTCAAATCACAATTGTTGTTCCATGTACACTTTCTCCTCGACTAAATCGTTAAATAAAGTTGTCTTAACATCCAATTGGTGTACTTTCCATTTCATAACTATTTCCAAAGCAAGTATGGTCCTTATGGAAGTGTACCTCTCCATAGGTGCAAATGTCTCTTCGTAGTATATGCCTTCTTTCTATGAGAAGCCTCATGCTACGAACCTTTCCTTATGTTTTTTGATGCTTCCATCTATAGGATTCTTTATAATGTAGATCCAATTTGAAGTCATGACAGACTTCTTCTCCGATCTTGGAACAATCTCCCATACATTATTCTTTGTGATTGAATTATATTACTTGGTCATCGCATCATTCCATTCTTTATTTTCTATAGCCTCTTCATAGGTGGAAGGTTAGTTATCAATGATGTCACATAGCAGGGACACATAGCTATTGTAGGGATTTTCCCTCTTTCTCTCTCTATGTATTCCCTCTGGAGCGCTATAGCTTTGAGCTTCTCGTAAGAGCTCGCATGCCCATGTTGGTTTCCTTTTGTGGGAGTCCTTCTCATGGAATGTCTCTACCACATGTAACAACAAAAAATGTTTTACTATAACTTCTCAAACTTTCACTTTCGAAAATACAAATAATCCATGAATATATATATAAATTGATAAAATAGATATGATGATGAAAGATTACAAAGTGGGTGCCATATATATATATTAATCCTAAAGGCACTTTGGATACTATCCATGAAAGGATGCGTCATTTTAGAATAGTTTACTAATAACTATTTACTAATTATTAATTATTAATATCAATATATATTAATATTAATATTAATAAATAATATTGATATTTAATAGTTATTATTAATTATATAATACTAGTTATTTAGTGATTATTTATTATATATATTTTTGTTCATTAGATTTTCCTCTCCTTGAGAATTAGATTGTCCTCAAAGCACAATTATGGAATACTTTATCCCTTGTTCTAGCTCGTAATGCTTTCTCATGACATTATGTGTTGGTAGTTACAACATTTGACGAAATAAGATGATACGTTCTTTTAAACATTGTGTGGAAATGCTGCGTCATTTTTAAAGTCATCAATCCGAGATATACCATTAATGGAATTATTTGCGAATCAATTGTCGAGAGTTGTCGATTTTGTCTTTGCTCTTTGTAGGAATAATAATGCTAATTTTCCTTTTGATTTTTTTGTCTATATTAATGACTCTTGTGATTTGGATGGCGATAAGGAACTCGAATCGGCTGTGAAGTGTTTATTGGAACTTCAACTTTTGGTGCTTCTAACAATTTTTGTAATTGTTTTCTCTGAACCAGTTTCTATTGATGTGAAAATAAGATTGTTCTTTTGAAATTTGACAAGATTTGCATTGCTTCCCTTTTCTGATGTTTGAATTTGAGCCTTTGATGACTTATCTATTGTGTTAGTCATTGTTTCTTTTTTGACACTTAATCTCTTGCATTAATCTAACATTTCATGTAAAGATTTATTCTCCTTCTTTAACTCCTAACTTGTATAAGCATGTCCTTGTTAACTTTATTTAAGTGTAAGTGTTCTTCTTTATAGTTTGAGTTGATGACGTCATATTAATTTCCTTGATTTTTGGGTTCTCTTTCTTTTAAGTTTTTTATTTTCTCTAACAATTCTTGATTAAACCCTTTTAAGGAAGAGCTTTGTTCGTCATTACATGATAATTCGTTTTGAAGATATCGATTCTCCTCTTCAAACTGTTGATTACATTGAAACTTATCCTTTTCCTTCTTGATTTGAAAAAGTAATTTTTGGTTATGATCTCTTAGATGAGAGATCTATTCTTCTTTACCTACAATAACCTTGTTGAAATCATTATGTATCGTCTGTATTGATTTCTCATTTCCCTGCGACAACATCTTTGATATTTCTTTGAAGTATTCAGATGATGCAATCTCTGACTCTATCTTCATGTTAATGTTTGACAATGTGATTTTTTTCTTTTTGTAGGGGAATGTCAGAAATGTTTTTTCAGCATTTAAGATAAAAGTTCCCAATGTTCTTAGCCATGGTAATCCCAAAACTAGGTCACCGTTACTACTCCACAATAATTTAACTATAAATTGTGAAACACTAGTATAATCTTCAATGTTCCGTTGTAAAGTGCTTATTGCATATTCTTTGTTATTCTAAAAGTCTAACCTTTCATTGATATGTGTCCTCAGAATTTCTAACTCATTAGCAAATTCATCACTAATATAATTATTATGTTCGTCGGGAGCAATAGAAATAGTAATGGATTTCCCTCTAATAGTTCCTTTTATTTGAAATAACACTAAGACATAAGTTTTTAAATTGCTTGGAAATATTCCTTGTTTTTTTCCATAAGACTCCATTTTCTTTTGTTTGTGTCGAAATTTTATTTATTTATTTTGGACTTTACTTCTTTATATGCTTTAAATTTTAACCTTCCAAATTCTAGTCCTTAACTTTTATTTTTTTCCAATAGTTTTGTAAAATACCAGAAGATTGGGTGGTTGGGAGGAATTAGTGTTACCTTCCCCACATAAGTTCAAAAATCACTTGCTTCTTAGTAGCAATTATTATGCACTTTTTTTTAGTTTTTTCCCCTTAAGTTTTGTAAAATGTGGGTAGATTGGGAGCTTGAGAGGAATGAGTGTTACATTCCCCACCTAAGTTCAAATATCATTTGTTCTTTACTAGTAATTATTATGCACTTTTATATTCAAACCCAAATCCACTTTAAGAAACCACACGTGGTTTCACTTTTGTCCTTGTTTTTAACTTTTACATTTTCTTTTTTAACCTTTTTTTCTTTCCTTTTTTTTTTTTTTTTTTTGGACGTTTTCTTTTTCTTTTCTTTTTCTTTTGGACAATGTCCAATATATTAGGGAACCTTAAAAAAATAAATTTACACAAAGTGTAAATAATGTCCAGGGCTCGTATTGTTGGAGACATTTACCACATACACACTCATTTTGGTCAATTTGGCCTAGTTAAACCACTATCCTAAGTATTATTGACTTAATTGACATCAGTGGAGCACTAAATGACATTAACTAGATCACATCCATGCCTACCTTCAGTTAAGGAGGCTAACTTAGCCTTCTCCTACATTCGGAGAGGCTAACTGGAGCACTCTAAAGGTGATCTGAGTGTCATTAATGCACCATATTGCTAACTGATGGTTATAATTAGTTAAACAGAGCAGTGAAGGATCCTTCCTTCATTAAATTTATTATTTAATGATTATTTAATGAATTGGAGTCAACAGGGGTGCCTCCAACCACTTTTGATGTTCAGTTACACTTCAGTTAACCTCATTGGGGTTCATTGGAGTCATTGAAGCACTACCACTTGATGGTTGGCTTGTTGTGACATGTGTCTGACCTAATTTCAGTTAGACTTAGTCATCTATTGCACTCCAACATTAGTTAGGGATCAATTGAGTCAATTAGGGTTTTGATCAGTGGTTAACTTGAGTGTTGACTATGGCTTACATTCAGTTAAGCTAGACTCACTTATTCAATTTGAATGAACTACTTGGGAATTAGAATTGCTTTGTCATTCATGCTTGTAGCATGATCATTGTATTGTATCATCATTCTTTCATCTGATTATACAGAGAGGCTACTCATTTTGTATCACAATTACACCATTTTCATGTATTATTGTGATTAATCTTTGATGAGACTATGCTTGAGTTCCCAGATCACTGTGCAGATTAACATGGTATCAAATCTCACGGAGAGACAAAGCTCTATCTCTCAAAAACAATATTTTTGACAGATTTTTGCATGAAAATTGAGCAATAGCTCAAAAATCCAGCACTGCACCAGAAGCTAAGGCTTACCACTTAATACCCCAAGTAAAGAACTTGTTGATCAAGATTGCTTGATTGACTATGCTGGGTGTGATGAAATACTAAAATGTGCAGGCTATCTGACCTTACATTGCCCTTTCTGTTGTGATTTTCAGTTTTTCTACAGGCAAAGCATTCGCTCCAGCAGATCCAGATGGCCTCCTCAATAGATCTTTTGACTCCATTCAATTTCCACTCATGGAAAGGAGACATGGAGATTCAGTTACACTCCAGAGGACTCTATAAAGTCACCATGGATACTAAAGAAGAGCCTGGTTCTGCAATAGACAAATCAAGATTCTTGAACAAGAAGAATGAAGCATTTAGATTCTTGTGCCTCTCAGTTTTCTGGGATCTTCTTTTCCACCTTTCAGGATTAAAGACTCCGAAAGAAATTTGGGACAAATTGGAAGCCCTATATGGAAAGAAGGATGATTTTAGAGTTTACCAGCATGAAAATGAATTGATGTCTCTCCAGCCCTCCAATTTCAAGACCTTGAATGACTTTCTCACAAAGTTCAAGCACATTGTCTTACTATTGAAGCAATGCAAAGTGGAGAAAGAGGATTATCAGCTCATCCTTGCCATACTCTCCAAACTTGGAGCTGATTATTCTGTTTGTGTCTTTACATTCTATGCGGGGAAGCTCACAAACCCTAGATCTAAGATGCCTACACTCAATGCCTTCATTGAGTCCCTAACAAGTGAACATGATAAGCTTGTCCAGATGGGGATCATCAGATCCTCCCGTGATCAAGCCCTCCGTGTCTCAAGGCCCAAATATCTGAAGGGTAAAGGAAAGCAACAAAAGAACCCAAAAACTAAATTCAAAGCTCCTAAGCCTAAAGTTGAAAACCAGCAGCATGATGCGTCTTTAGGATCAAGGAAGAACAAAGGAAAAGGGCATCATGGAAAGGAAAAATTCAAGTGTTCATACTATGTGAAGGGCTTCCACCCTGAACATGCATACATGAAGAAAAATATTGATGAATCTATCTCTCTGCTTGAGAGAAATCACATCAATCTTTCGGAAAGATTTCAGAGGAGAGATCAGTAAGATCGGGAACCACAGCATGAAAAAGGTCATGCCCTCATGGAAAACACTTCGAAGTCCAAAGCACTCTTGATTAATTCTGGAGCTTCAAACCACATGATGGCTGAAAGAGACTCCTTTTCATCCTTGGAGACCAAAAAATCCATCCCCATCCACATGGGAGATGACTCCACCATCATTTCAGAAGGACGAGGTACGGTTGATCTTGAGAATGGCTATTTTTCAAATGTTTTGTATGTACTGTCTCTGGCATCAAATATCCTTAGTGTCTATCAGATGACACATTCAGGAGTGCCTAAGAGATTTTATTTCATCCCAAATGATGTTGAGATAACGGAACTTGCATCCAGGAAATTCATTGGTAAAGGCCTTGCAAACTATCATGCTATGAGTTCTCCCACTTTGTGGCGGATGCAAAGCCCACCGCTCTACTAACTCATGGAAATGAATTTAGTAGGCTGTGGTATGAAAGGTTTGTCCATCTAAATTTCAAATATTTGCAGCAATTACAGAAAAAATCCATGGTTAATGGCCTCCCAGTCATCAAGGCAACCATCGAAAATTGCAAGGGCTGTGTGATTGGAAAACACCCTGAGCACAAGTTCGATCTGGGGAAGGAAAACTGAGCTACATGCATGTTGGGGCTGATACATTCTGACATCAACGGTCCAATTCCTGTCACATCCAAGAATGTATCAAAGTATCTTTTTACTTTTACTGATGATTTTTCAAGGTACACATGGGTATTCTTTCTCAAAAAGAAGTTTGAAGTATGTGAAAAATTTTCTGAATTGAAGTCCTTGATAAAAAATGCCTCTGGGCTTAAGATCAAGATATTGAGATCTGATAATGGAGGGGAGTATGTTAGTAATGATTTTCTACACATATTCTCCCAAAGTGGTATTCAGGTCCAACATTCAATTCCCTACACTCCCCAGCAGAACAAAGTAGCAGAAAGGAAGAAACGGTCTCTCAGGGAGCTGACAATCTGTATGTTGGAATCAAAGAAGTTGGATGCAAATTTGTGGGATGAGGCCATGAATGCTATAGAATAAATTCAAAATATGGTTCCACACTCATATATTAAAGGGAATACCCCTTTCGAAGCATACTTCGGACACAAGCCATATGTGTCGAACCTACGGGTGTTTGCGTCCACTCCATGGGCTTGGATTCCACTTGAAAAAAGAAGGGCTTTGCAACCGCAAAGCATAGAATTTATGTTTATTGGGTATCCTGATGAATCAAAATGTTTCAAGCTGTTGGATATCAAAACAAAATATATCTTCATTGAGAGAAGTGTCAAGTTCGATGAGCCTCTTCAATACATGGAACTAGTGAAGGAGAAAACTGCTGATTTTCCTTCCTATTCTACTGAATATTTGGATGATGAGGAGTGATGACCCTGATTTGGATCCTCTGATTTCTGATATAAGTCTACATAAAACATTAGATTCTGAATCATAATTTGAAGTACAAAATCATCTTCCCACATGGTCCCAACAGACACTCTCCTCCACAGGAGATAACATTGGAAATCTGGATGATCCAAGGAGAACCTGGTTTGATTTCCAAAGAGCAGGTATTGCACTCTCTTGTCCTGATAATTTGCTATAAAAAACTTGATATTTGATGATTAGTTCAGACCCAAAATCCTACTACCATTCTCAGAAGGATCCGATATGGCAAGTTTCCATGGATGAAGAGATGAATTCTCTTCAGAAAAACACTACTTGGGAGCTAGTTTCTCTTCCTCTGGGAAGGAAATTGGTTCAATACAAGTTGGTGTTTCAGACCAAGGTTGCTGCTGATGGAAGCACCTACAAATATAAGGAAATTCTGGTGGAAAAAGGTTTCTCTTAGTTCCAAGGTGTGTACTACCATGAGACCTTTGCACCAGTTGCAAAAATGGACTCCATCTGCCTTGTTTTGGCAATTTCAGCATCTAAGCATTGGGAAGTGCATCATTTGGATGTTAAGTCAACCTTTCTACATGGATATCTTAATAAGGAGATATAAATGAAGCATCCTGAGGGCTACATCACAAATCCATCTTTGGTTTGCAAGATAAAGAAGTCACTATATGGATTAAAACATGCCCCAAGAGAGTGGTATTCCAAGATGGATGCCTTCCTTCTCTTGCAAAGTTTCAAAGGTGTATATCAGTTCCAAATGTGTATTTAAAATAGTATTATGGTAATTTTATTATTATTGTTTTATATTTTGATGACTTAATTATCACAGGTAGCAGAGTTGCTTCCATTTCAGCCATCAAAACTGCTCTCCACAATGCCTTTGAAATGAGTGATTTGGGGCTCTTAAAACAATTTTTGGGGCTCGAAATTGAGCAAAATTATTATGAGATAATGGTCACTCAGTCCAAATAAATATCATACCTGCTATTAAATTTTAACATGACTGAATTTAGGCTTGCACCATTCCCTTTTCTTTCAGGGATTAGCCTTGAAGAAGGAAAAAGCACACCTCCCATGGACTGCACTATCTATCGACAACTGATTGGTAGCTTGTTGTACTTGACACATTCTTAGACTGATATATGTTATGCCATGAATGCTGTATCAAGATAAATTTAGCAGCTTCATTATATTCATTGGAAGGAAGCCAAGAGGATCCTCCAGTATATTTAGGGAACCAGGACCTACGACATTCACTATGCTGCAGACTCCGAGCTAGAGCTAGTTAGATACATAGATTCCAATTGGGTGGGTGATTCTATTGATTGGAAGTCTACTTCTAGATATGCATTCATGTTTGGTGGTGGCCCCATTTTATGGTATAGAAAAAATAAGGCTACCATAGCACTATCTTTAGTAGAGGCCGAGTATTGAGGAGGAGTGAATGCTTACATCCAAGTAGTTTGGTTGCAAGGAATTCTTTCAGAGTTTGATCTTGGTAGTACTTTGTCCACTGTCCTATTTTGTGACAGTCAAAGTGATATTAATATATCCATAGACCTAGTTACCAGGTAGAGGACCAAGCATGTAGAGATCCACATGCACTATATCAGAGAGCTAGTGCATGACAGGACCATCATTCTGCAATACTGCCCGACTGATGAGCAGATTGCAGACATCTTCACAAATATATTTTTAGAGAATAATTTCACTTACCTCCGTTCACTGTTGGGGTTGATTTCATGAGGGTGTTTCAGACTACTTTCAGTGTTCAGCTTGAGGGGGGGGGGGTTTCCCACTAGGTTTTCTCTCTTTTCCTCACTTAGTTTGTTTTTGAGCCTTGATTCAGTTTAAGCATTGTACAGGGTGAACTATGGCCTTAGTTGCTAGGGCCATAGAATTTTTATGCATTTATGTTTTCTACTCCTCCTTAGTATAGCTTAAGGGGGGTGTTGGTGACATTTACCACCCTACACACTCATTTTGGTGAATTTGGCCTAGTTAAACCACCATACTAAGTATTATTGACTTAATTGACATCAGTGGAGCACTAAATGACATTATCTAGATCACATCCACACCTACCTTCAGTCATGGAGGCTAACTTATCCTTCTCCTACATTCGGGGAGGCTAACTGGAGCACTCTGGGGGTGATCTGAGTGTCATTAATGCACCATATTGCTAACTGATGGTTACAATTAGTTAAACGGACTAGTGAAGGCACCTTCCTTCATTAAATTAATTATTTAAAGAATTGGGGTCAACAGGGGTGCCTCCAACCACTTCTGATGTTCAGTTACACTTCAGTTAACGTCATCGAGGTTCATTGGAGTCATTGAAGCACTACCACATGATGATTGGCTTGTTGTGACATGTGTCTAACTTAATTTCAGTTAGACTTAGTCATTTATTGCACTCTGACTTCAGTTAGGGATTAGTTGAGTCAATTAGGGTTTTGATCGGTGGTTAACTTGAGTGTTGATTGTGGCTTACATTCAGTTAAGCTAGACTCACTCATTCAATTCGAATGACCTCCTTGGGAATTCGAATTGCTTTGTCATTCATGCTTGCAGCATGATCATTGTATTGTATCATCATTCTTTCATCTGATTATATAGAGCAACTACTCATTTTGTAGTACATTTACACCATTTTCATGTATTATTGTGATTAATCTTTGATGAGACTATGCTTGAGTTCCGAGATCACTGTGCAGATTAATACATATAGCTCTGATACCACTGTAATAGTAAAAATCATTCTAGTGTAACTTCTCAAACTTTCACTTTCGAAAATACAAATAATCCATGAATATATATATATATATATATATATATATGAAATATTACAAAGTGAGTGCCATATATATATTAATCCTAAAGGCACTTTGGATACTATCCATGAGAGGATGCGTCATTTTAGAATAGTTTACTCATAACTATTTATTAATTATTAATTACTAATATCAATACATATTACTATTATTAATTAATATTGATATTTAATAGTTATTATTAATTATATAATACTAGTTATTTAGTGATTATTTATTATATGTTTTTTTTTCATTACACCACATCTTGTAGTTCTTTTGTGTCGTTATCTTTAGGGTATTCTGGAATTGATTCTCCAATTTCCATGTCTCAGACTCTCGTCTCTTCAGGTTCCTTGAATTCCTAGATATGAGTCCTCCTGGATCTAAAGTATGCCGAGTCTTCATCAAAGGTTACATCTCTACTGATGTTGATATTCTTGAATATTAGAAAGTATATTTAGTAGGCCTTTGATGTATCATTGTATCCTACGAATACACCCTTCCTCCTAGAAGGATCAAATTTGGTCCTTTTCTCCTTTGGGACATGTATGTACACTGGGAAACAAAATATTATTAGATGGATGACTTCGGGTTTCACTCCTGATAAATCATTTTCAGGATTATTGTTTTCAAATACTCGATTAGGAGTACAGTTCTATACATACACAACTTTTCTTATCGCCTTTTCCCAAAGGTGCATAGGAAGATCTTGGTCAAGCAACATTGCATTTGCTGCTCCCATTATCGTCCGGTTCTTTCATTCCACAACTCGATTATAGTGAGGATTGTATGGATTTATAAACCCCCTCTTAATCCCAGATTCTCTACAGAGTTACTTGAATTCCTCCAAAGTGAAATCATTGCCATTATTCGACTTTAGAATCTTGATATTCCTATTTGTTTGGTTCTCGATCAAGGCTTTATATTCCTTGAACTTACTGAAAACTTTGGTTTTATCTTTCAAGAAATATATCCATATATTACGTGAGAAATAATATATAAAGGAAACATAGTACACATACCTCCTTAGTGAGATGGAATAAATGGGTTCACATACATTTGAGTGTACTATCTCCAACATTCCTTTATCCTTTCACTCACTATTTGGAAATGTATTCTTTGCATTCTTTTCTTTTGCACATACTTTGCAAATTCCTTCATGCTTTTCCTGGGTCTATGGAAATCCTAAGACTATTTTTCTTTCCATCAGTAGTGCTTTGTAGTGCACATGTGAAACCCTTCTATGCCACAGTTCATTTGGTTCAATCGAATCAAGAACCAATTCTTGTTCAGCTTGTCCATTCAACTTCTACAAGCCTCCATCTTCTTCTCCGATCATATTTGCATCCTCTATTGTCTTTCCTCTAGGAAACATCAGAACTTGGCCATCGACAAATGCAACCCTAATTCCCTTTGCATGTAATGCAAATATGGAGAGAAGATTATTCTTCAATCCTGGAACATATAACACCTCCTTTATCTTGAAGGATTTCCTGGAGTCAAGATTGTATGAAGCTTTGCCACTCCCTTTTATGGGGTATTGATAATAATCCCCAAGTTTCACCTTGTGAGGTGACTCATGTTCAAACATATTGACGAATGATTCCTTGCAACCTATCATGTGTTTGGAAGCTCCACTATCGATGAGCCAATCATTGCTTCTGTGTGTGATAGTGACACTAAGTGTTAAGATTAGTGCATACTCTTCATATAAATAATCTTTATCTCATTTGAATCTTTTGTTTGTTGGTTCATCATATTCAATGAGATTAGCATGGCATCTCCTTTTCTGGATGGGATAGTCTCTTTCCAAGTATCCCTTTTCATCACAAGTACAACATCGAATATTTGAAATATTTCTTTTGGTCTTCTTCAATTTCTTGTCATTCTTATTGTTGTGATGAAATTTCTCCTTCTTATCCTTCTCTTTGAAGTTATTCCTGGTGAAAACTACAAGAGCTTGATCGTTAGTTAGTCCCATGTTTTCTCTATAGTCACAAGTCTATCTTCTTCTTGTGCAAATTATTCTCAGGATATATTGAAAGCGATCACCTTCCTTCTTGCACAAATCCCTTTAATGAATTAGTCCCATGATCTAGGGATACCATTCAGGGTAGTCATTACAATTTCTCCTTCTTCAACATTCTCTTCAATTGATTCAATCTGTTATTTGATTTGAGAAACCCTTGTCAAGTAATACTGTATAGTCTCAGAGTTTTGTATCTTCATATTCTTCAGTTGGTTCCTCAAAATCATTTTTCAGTCGATGTTCTTGACTTTGAACATATTTGTCAAAGCATCATATACTTCTTTCAGTGTATTGAATGCATACACATGGAGGATGAGGTTATCCTTGATAGAATATGCAATGATTGTTTTAGTCTTACCATTCTTCTTTTATGAGAAGCCCTAGCCTCATCTCTATCTAGTTTTGGAACATCTCCAGCAATAAACTGACTCAAGTCATTTTATTCAAGGATTAGGGATATTTTGTACTTCCATGCCCATAAGTTATCAACCCCTCCAAGATTTTCCTCAAGATGAGTATGGTGAGTCATATTTTCAAAATGAGAACCTAAAATGGAAAAAAGAAAAGTTTGAATCTTACCAATTTGAGATGTCCGACCAGGTTTCAGAGCATGATGACATAGGGTTTGTTATATAAACCCTAATTTCCAAAACTTGGAGTTTGGAAATTCTATCTGGATAGAAATATGCTCCTCGTTGAGGCGATTTTCTCAGCTAGGTCACTTTCTAAAAATTAAGGTGGGAAGCCTCTGATACCTGATTCCCTAGTTCTTCTCAACACTAGTAACAGGGTAAAAAATGAAACTTTTGTGATTCAGAAACTATCTCCTCCAAAATATGTGCCCTACTAGCATAAGTTAGCCTATCCCTCTTTTCTTGATGATTTGTGGAGAAAACTCCTTCAACTAGAAACCCCTATTTCTTGCAACTGCACAATGCCTTCTTTCAAAGAGGCTCTGATACCATGTTAGTTTTTCTTAAGATCTAATTAGATTACCTAAGATATTTATCTAAAAGAATAACAAGTACAACAATATGTATAAGATATAAAACATACACATGACAAAAATATTTTCACCGTAGTAACCATAAAGGAGAAAACCCCGCAAACTTCCTCATAATAGTAAGATTATCAAAACTAGTAATAAGAAGTATTAAACAACTATATATTTCTCCTCTTCTGACTGTTTTTCTCTCTCATGTGAACTTAAGAGTGTGAGGTGTGTATAAATGCAGGAGAGAGCCTCCCTATTTATACCCTTTCAATTCAGTGACCAAACATAAGGCTCGAGCCTACATGCCTTCTCACATGGGGCCCACTTCTTGTAGAGAGACTACAAGTACATATTACATGATGTTACACTAGGGACTATTTCCTCGACTTACACTGGAGGTTGTATCTCAAGGTATAGACACAATTTAGACATCCCATAAAGGGTTAACACACATCCCCAATGGGGGTACACCACCATACAATGATAATATACATCAGAATATCTTCCAATGTTACAAATACATCAACATATTTTTCTAGACATCAACATTTATTTTGGAGTAGCGTAAGCAGTAGTTCAACATTTTTGTTTTTCCTATCATTTCCTTCTCGAGGGAGGATTTTCCCCATGTGGTTTTTCCTCTTTCATTGGTTCTTTGGATAAGATAATTGCAAAGGGTGACCATAGCCTTGTTGTTGGGCCCTATATGCATCCATGCACATCTATATTTCTGATTGTTTCAGAAATATCATCATAAAGTCAGACTTAAAGGGAGGTGTTCTAATTTTATAAACCCACTCGGTACTTAAGATGAGAATATTTAATCATTTCTAGTTAATTTCCTATCCGGTAGCCTATATAGTTGGCATCCACTTGCATCACTTGGTGAACACTTTGCATATATAACCCAAGAGAACTGTTATCTTGATTCTATTTAGATCCTTCCCACTTGATTCACTGTCAGATTTAGTAACTACACCTTCCTCCATATTATGTCTTTATAATGCATTTATCCTTGTTTTCAGTGGATAAGGTAAATCAAGTCAACTATGAAACTGTTATCTTTTGTTTCCAACCCATCCTCCATGCTTTTATCTCTAGATTCCATGATTAGAAAGTATTTCAATCACTCATCATCACTGACTAATGCTTTAGCTAGTTCGTGAGGTCGTTGATTGATGAGGAAAATGAGTTAGTCACCTATGGGGATTTATCATATTTAGTAAGATTGATTTATGAGCTAACATGAGTTTTCTTCTAGAAAATATTTTTTTTTATAAGGATGTATTACCAATGTAATGATATCAATTATGATTTATTGATTATTCAGTAATATGTGTTCATTTCCCCCTTGTTCTCTCCTTATGCTAATTCTCTGTAATTCCCTGTGAGGTTAATTGTGTGCTTATATTCTTCGCTTTTTTATAGAATTCTTGTTAGCATCAAGGATTTATAATTCTTACATTCTTGATTGAAGAACATTATTTTTATTTGAGACTTGTTATTCATTGAGGGTGTTGAGCTATCTTCATCATTATGATGGAAAACAAATTTATTCTCTTCTTTTGAATTTCCTCTCTAATCATAACCTTCTGAAATTAAAAAGAGAGAGTGTTGGGCCTAAGGAAAGGTAAGAATAATTCACTTATAATTTTTCTTAAGTATGAAAAGAGCTAAGGAAAAATAAGACAAGGAAGTTGTGACAAACAAAGCAATAGAAACAAGGAAGGAAGAGAAGATGAAGGAAAATAAGGGGAATAAGGTGCGATATAGGAAGATAACGAGGGAGGGGTTAAGGAGAGAAGTCGTGATAGAAGAAAAAATGTGACAGAACTTAGAAGCCATAGCAAAATAAAATCGATGATAGAAGAAAATGATGCAACATAGAAATACTGTTATAGAGTGGAGCGATGTCAGAAGGCATGCATCAGCGCAACAGTTAGAAAGTGACATGTCTGAAAGATTGTCGGTACGAGGTTACCTAGAACCAACATAAGTCATACATATGAAGGTATCTTTGAAATTCAGGTCATTATTGCCTACTGACATGTGTTGATAGAGTATGAAATACAACCTATATGATAAGTGTAGAAGGTTCAATGAGAAAGGGACATGTGAAGAGTTTATAAAAGGAGGAACCCAAGCTCTACGCAGGTTAGCTTCATTATCCTTTGAAAATTATGTTGATGTTAGCTCAATAGCATTTGGTCATTTAGTGACAATCGGATTTGTATTGTTTTTAGTATGTTGAGTTGTTGAGACTTAAAGAAGAGTTGAATACCTTGCAGTTGAGTGTGCAAGAGTGTAGAAGAGACCAAGTCGATCCAGGATGTGTGCATATCAATATTATAGTCAAGTAGAAAAATACTATTGAAAAAAGATAAGAGAGAATGGGAGGAGAAATAATTTGGTATAGATAGAAGAAGAAATATCTAGAATAGAGTCTGCATCTTAGTTTGCAGACCAAAGGTGCCATATATTTCTCACGCCATATGAAGAGAACCTTTGTTGTTTTTCTCGGATGGGTTTCCATGTTAGATTATGTGTTAAATGTGTGAACGTTGAATGTGTCTAAGTTACATGGGTATGGGATGTTGTAAATTTATGCTTATGAATGAATTTATATATTTCAGTTGCACTATTATAAGTTGAATGTACCTATGCTACCCTTGGGTTCTTGTTATATTATTTACAAAGGAAGAATTGCATCGTAGCATAACTGTGCATATTAAGCATAAATAATCCATCCACAGGCTTCATTCAAGCACCTTGGAAAAAAACCAAGGGATGTGAATTCCCTCACCCAACTATGAAAACTTGGTTCTGGAAGTTACCCATAGAAAGATATTGTGAGTGAGACTGCATATGCATCACAAGTGCTGCTGAGTGGAATTTGCTCTGTCATCTCGATTTATTGGGATTTGTTGTGTGCAAGGGAAAGGGAATAAACCTGGGTTGAAGAGACCCTAGAAGGCCAACAAATGGTTGCGTTGTCGACACTGAATCATTTTTGTTAGGGATATGTTGTGGCATCCGATGAAGCTTCAAATCCAAGATTAGGTGGATTTCAAAGCGTTGCAAAAGAAGAGGTTAAAGGATTCCAGTTGAATCCAATGGAATGGTTGGGCTGATACCTCTACACGAAAATTCATGATATTTTCTTTGCATACTGGTATGTGTGTTGGAAATATGATAGACATACAGATTGGCATTAACGACAAATAGCATGATGACAAAGCAGATGGCATTAATTATTTGATCTGCTGACTATGATGATATGATTGAAATGATAGTATGTAGTTAAGCATTATTTACAAAGAGATTCATCCCAAATGGAATGCAGAAGTAGACATGAAGCAATAGTAGGTTTAATAGAGACAGATAATTGCATGATGACAAAATTGATAACATCTTGTAGAGAAAGATGTTACTTTGAAAGAGATGGGAGTTGAACTTGTTGAACCCAAGGAGCTAGTTCAATATGGAAACTAAAACCCCATTGTGGAAGAAGCATCAGAATATTTGTGTGTCTGAAGTTCATATAATATAAATCCATGTTTTGAATCCCTCCATTTGTTGCATTTGGTTGATGAATGGTAGAAAAGAGTGTTAAGTATATAGTTGTCATTGATGTCAAAGGTGTTCATGAATGACAAATGAATAGCTAGTGGAGATGATGACAGGACAAAATCAGTGAAAGACTAAGGTAGTGATGGCATGGAATGGCTAGTTGAGGATGTGGCATGACACATATGATGACACAGAATATGATGGCATCCTAATAATGATGTCATAAAATAGTGATGGTAGGGCATGGCATAGTTAAGTATGTGGCATCACACATATGATGACATGGAATATGACGGTGTCCTAATGATGACGTCATAAAAGTTCATTTATAACAAATGCAATGAATGAGATGGACATGGATGATAAGACAACATGAATGATTGATCTGAAGACTTCCAAGACAGTGTCGACAGTATGATGTAAACAATGGACCATGAAACAAATAATGGAGGTCGAATGGAAATAGAGATACATTATGAATGAAAAAGTTGGTTAGACAAATGAAGAGTGTAACTATAGAAGAGTGAAATGAATGAGAGATAGAGTATATGTAACAATCGAAGAACAAAGAAACTATATCTGCGAGAGTGTTTATAAATTATTCAGAGAAACTATATCTGCAATAGTTCTTATAATTTCCTTATAGTCAGCAGCATGATGAAATTATCTGTGTATATAAATCTCCAAAACTATTAGAAACATTCACAAAGGATTTCCACAAAGAAATACTGCAAAGTTGCAAAATCATGGTGAGATACGCATTTGATCTGAAATCGATGGTGACGAAGCATCCCACATGAGATCCAATGATTAAGGATCGGTTCTGCAATAATCAAGATAAGATGACTTATATTAGTCCCGCACTAGATCTGATGGTTAAGGATTAATTCTGACATTTAGGAGGAAAATAAAAATTTCCACAAAAGATCAAGATTGGACGACTAACATTAGTTCGGCTAAAAGAGATGGATGGTGTGAAATAAAAAATGCAGAAAGAACATTTAAATATTCTATGAACCCACAATCTAGAAGATGAAAGGTTGGGAAATACTCCGCAAAATATCGACGGTGTGGAAGCAAATTGTGGAAAAAATCTTGCGAAAATGAGCTTGCGGAAAGAATCTTGCAGAAAGGAGCTTGCGAAAAGAAGCTTGTGGAAAGGACATCGCGGAAAGGAGCTATTAATATGTCATAGTAATATAGGGACTAAACACAAGTCTCATCAAATATTAATAACAATAAGGCATGAAAATGGTGTAATTGTGCTGCAAAATGAGTAGCAGCACTATATATTCACACAAAGAATGAGTAATACAATACAATGATCATGCTGCAAGCATGAATGACAAAGCAATTTGAATTCCCAAGGATTTCATTCGAATTGAATGAGTGAGTCTATATTAAATAAATGTAAGCCACTGTCAACACTCAAGTTAACCAACAAGTGGTAGCACTTTAATGACTCCAATGAACCTCTATGAGGTTAACTGAAGTGTAATTGAAAATCAGAAGTGGTTGGAGGCACCTCTGTTGACTCCAATTCATTAAATAATCAATTTAATAAAGGAAGGAACCTTCACTGCTCTATTTAACTGATTGTAACCATCAGTTATCAATATGGGGCATTAATGACACTCAGATCACCCCTGGAGTGCTCCAGTTAGCCTCCCCAAATGTAGGAGAAGGCTAAGTTAGCCTCCTTTACTAAAGGTAGGCATGGGTGTGATCTAGCTGATGTCATCTAGTGCTCCTCTGATGTTAATTAAGTCAATAATAATTAGGATAGTGGTTTAACAAGGCCAAATTGACCAAAATGAGTATGTAAGGTGGTAAATGTCTCCAACACCCCCCGTTAAGCTATACTCAGGAGGACTAGAAACATAAAATGCATAAAAATGCTAGGGCCCTGACAACTAAGGCCATAGGTCACCCTGTACAATGCTAAAAAACAAACTAAGTGAGGAAAAGAGGTAAAACGTAGTGGGAAAAACCCCCCCTCAAGCTGAACACTGAAAGTAGTTGGATCACCCTGACGGAATCATCCCCAATAGTGAATGGAGGTAAGTGAAATTATTTTCTGAAAATCTCTTGGTGAAGATGTCTGCAATCTTCTCATCAGTCAGGTAGTATTGAAAAATGATGGTCCTATCATGCACTAGCTCCCTGATGTAGTGCATGTGGATCTCTACATGCTTGGTCCGTTACCTAGTAATTGGATATGTGGATATCTTAATAGCACTTTGATTTTCACAAAAGAGTATAACAAACAAAGTACTACCAATATCAAAATCTGAAAGAATTCCTTGGAACCAAACTGTTTGGATGCAAGCATTCACCGCTTCTCGATACTTGGCCTCTGCTGAAGATAATGCTATGCCAGCCTACTTTTTTCTATACCAGAAAATGGGGCCACCACCAAACTTGAATACATATCAGGAAGTATAATTTCAATCAATAGAATCACCTGCCCAATCAGAATCTGTGTATCCGACCAACTCTAGCTCGGAGTCTGTAGCATAGTGAATGTTGTACGTCTTGGTTCCATGAATATACTGGAGGATCCTCTTGGCTTCCTTCAAATGAATACCATGAAGCTTCTTCATGTATCTTGATACAGCATTCATGTAATAATAGATATCAAGTCAATAATGTGTCAAGTACAACAAGCTACCAATCAGTTGTCGATAGGTAGTGCAGTCCGTGGGAGGTGTACTTTTTCCTTCTTCAGGGCTGATCCTTGAAAGGAAAGGGAATGGTGTAGGCCTACATTCAGCCATGTTTAACTTTACTAATAGTTTTGATATGTATTTTTACTAAGTGGCCATTATCCCATAAGAAGTTTTCTCAATTTTGAGCCCCTAAAATTGTTTTAGGAGCCCCAAATCACTCATTTCAAAGGCATTGTGGAGAGCAGTTTTGATGGCTGAAATGGAAGCAACTGTGCTACCTGTGATCAGTAAGTCATCAACATATAAAACAATAATAATCAAATTACCATCAGACTTCTGTAAATACACATTTGTACCTGATCTACACCTTTGGAAGTTTTGCGATAGAAAGAAGGCATCCATCTTGGAATACCACTCTCTTGGGGCCTGTTTTAACCCATATAGTGACTTCTTTAGCTTGCAAACCAAATATGGATCAGAGATGTATCGCTCAGGATGATTCATGTATATCTCCTCATGAATATATCCATGTATAAAGTATGACTTAACATCCATATGATGCACTTCCTAGTGCTTAGATGCTGAAATTGCCAAAACTAGGCGGATGGAGTCCATTTTTGCAACTGGTGCAAAGGTCTCATGGTAGTCCACACCTTGAACCTAAGAGAAAAATTTTGCCACCAGCCTTGCCTTATATTTTCAAGTTCTTCCATCATCAACAAACTTGGTCCGAAACAACCACTTGCATTGAACCAATTTCCTTCCTGGAGGAAGAGAAACTAGCTCCCAAGTAGTGTTTTTCTGAAGAGAATTCATCTCTTCATCCATGGAAACTTGCCATCTCAGATCCTTCCGAGCATGGTAGTAGGATTTTGGGTCTGAACTAATCATGAAATAACAATTTTTGGATGGCAAATTATCAGGAAAAGAGAGTGCAATATCTATGCTTTGGAAATCAGACTGGGTTCTCCTTGGATCATTCGGATTTCCATTGTTATCTCCTGCGGAGGAGAGTGTTTGTCGGGCCCATGTCGGAAGATGATTTTGTACTTAAATTTCTGATTCAGCATCTGATTATTGATGCACACTAATATCATAAATCATAGGATCCAAATCAGGGTCATCACCCCCAATTTCATAATCCAACTATTTAGTATAATAGGAAGGAAATTCAGTAGTTTTCTCCTTCACTAGTTCCACCTCCTAAAGAGGCTCATCGAACTTGACACTCCTTTCGATGATGATCTGTTTTGTTTTGATATCCAGAAGGTTGAAACCTTTTTATTCATCAATATACCCAATAAATATACATTTGAGGATTTGCGGTTGCAAATCTCTTCTTTTATCAAGTGGAATCCGGGCCCATGTAGTGGACCCAAACACCCGTAGTTTCAACAAATCCGGCTTGTGTTTGAAGTATGCTTAGAAAGGGGTATTTCATTTAAAATATGATTGTGACATTCTATTCTAAATTTATGCTACAACATGCATGGATTCATCCCACAAATTTGCAGCCAACTTCTTTTATTCCAACATATAGGTGGTCATCTCCTTGAGAGACTGATTCTTCCTTTCCGCTACACCATTTTGCGGGGGAGTGTAGAGAATAGAATGTTGGACCTGAACGCCACTTTGGGAGCATATGTGTAGCAAATCATTACTGACATACTCCCCTCTATTATCATATCTCAATATATTGATCTTAAGCCCAAAGGCATTCTCGAACAAGGCCTTCAATTCAGAAAATGTTTCACATACTTTAGACTTCTTTTTGAGAAAGAAGACCCATGTGTACCTTGAAAAATCATCAATAAAATTCAAAAGATAGCTTGATCCATTCATGGGTGTGACAGGCATTGAACCACTGATATAATAATGTATCAACCCCAAGATGCATGTAGCTCGGTTTTCTTTCCCGCGATCTAACTTGTGCTCAGGTTGTTTTCCAACCACATCGCCCTTGCAAATTCTAGTGGTTTCCATGATTACTGGGAGGCCTTCAGCCATGGATTTTTTCTGTAACTACTGCAAATATTTGAAATTTATATGGCCAAACCTTTCATGCCACAACCTAATAACTTCATTTCATGAGTTAGCAGAGCGGTGGGCTTTGCATCCACCACAAAGTGGGAGAACTCATAGGCTTTTGCATGATGGTTTGCAATGCCTTTAGCAATGCGTTTCCCAGATGCAAGTTCCATTATCTCAAAATAATTTGTAATGAAATATACTCTCTTAGGCACTCTTGTATGTGTCATCTGATAGACACTAAGGATATTTGATTCCAGAGATGGTACATACAAAACATTTGAAAAATAGCCATTCTCAAGATTAACCGTACCTTGTCCTTATGAAATGATGGTGGATTCATCTCCCATGTGGATAGGGATGGATTTGCCAGTATCCAAGGATGAAAAGGATTCTATTTCAGCCATCATGTTGTTTGAAGATCTAGAATAAATCAAGAGTTCTTTGGAGTTCAAAGTGCTTGCCATGAGGGATGACCTCTTTCATGCTGTGGTTCCTAATCTTGCTGATCTCTCCTCTGAAATATTTCTGAAATATTGATGCGATTTCTCTCAAGGAGAGAGGTAGCTTCATCAAGATTCTTTTTCATGCAAGCATGTTCAGGGTGGAAGCCCTTCCCGCAGTATGAACACTTGACTTTTTCCTTTCCATGATGCCATTTTCCTTTGTTCTTCTTTGAGCTAGAAGATTCATCATGCTGCTAGTTTTCAACTTTAGGGTTATGTGCTTCAAATTTAGTTTTTGGTTCTGCTGCTTTCCTTTACCCTTCAGATCTTTGGGCCCTGAGACATGGAGGGCTTGATCATGGGAGTATATGATGATCCCCATCTGGACAAGCTTATCATGTTCACTTGTTAGGGACTCAATGAATGCATTGAGTGTAGGCATCTTCCATCCAAGGGTTGTGAGCTTCCCTGCACAGAAGGTAGAGGCAAAAAATGAATAATCAGCTCCAAGTTTGGAGAGTATGGTGAGGATGCACTGATCATCCTTCTTCTCCACTTTGCATTGCTTCAACAATAAGACTATGTGCTTGAACTTTGTGAAAAAGTCATTCAAGGTCTTGAAATTGGAAGGTTGGAGAGACATCAATTCATTTTCAAGCTAGTAAATTCTCAAATAATCCTACTTTCCATATAGGGTTTCCAATTTGTCTGAAATTTCCTTTGGAGTCTTCAATCTCGAAAGATGGAAAAGGAGATCCCGGGAAATAGATAGGCACAAGAATTCGAATGCTTCATCCTTCTTGTTCAAGAATCTTGATTTTTCTATTGTAGAACTAGGCTTATCTTCAGTTTCCATCGTGACTCTATCGAGTCCTCTGGAGCACAGCTAAATCTCCATGTCTCCTTTCCATGAGTGGAAATTGAATGGAGTCAAAAGATCTACTGAGGAGGCTATTTGGATGTACTGGAGCGAATGCTTCACCTATAGAAAAACTGAAAATCACAACAGAGAGGGCAATGTAAGGTCAGAAATCCTGCACATTTTAGGCTTTCATCACACCCAGCATAGTCAATTAAGAAAGCTTTATCAGCAAGTTCTTTACTTGGGGTATTAAGTGGTAAGCCTTGGATTCTAGTGCAGTGTTGGATTTTTGAGCTATTGCTCAATTTTCATGCAGAAATCTATCAAAATGCTTGTTTTTGAGAGATAGAGCTTCATCCCACCATGTGGTCTAATACCATATTAATCTGTCACAGTAATCTAGGGACTAGACACAAGTCTCATCAAAGCTTAATAACAATAAGGCATGAAAATGGTGTAATTGTGCTACAAAATGAGTAGCAGCACTATAAATTCACACAAAGAATGAGTAATACAATACAATGATCATGTTGCAAGCATGAATGACAAAGCAATTTGAATTCCCAAGGCGTTCATTCGAATTGAATGAGTGAGTCTAGCTTAACTGAATGTAAGCCATAGTCAACACTCAAGTTAACCATTGATCAAAACCCTAATTGACTCAACTGAGCCCTAACTGAAGTAGGAGTGCAATAAATGATTGAGTCTAATTGAGAGTAGGTCAGGCACATGTCACAGTAACCCAACCAACAAGTGGTAGCACTTCAATGACTCCAATGAGCCTCGATGAGGTTAACTGAAGTGTAACTGAACATCAGAAGTGGTTGGAAGCACCCTTGTTGACTCTAGTTCATTAAATAATCATTAAATAATCAATTTAATGAAGGAAGGTGCCTTCACTGCTCTGTTTAACTGACTGTAACCATCAGTTAGCAATATGGGGCACTAATGACACTCGGATCACCCCTAGAGTGCTCTAGTTAGCCTCCCCGAATGTAGGAGAAGGCTAAGTTAGCCTCCTTGACTGAAGCTAGGCGTGGGTGTGATCCAGTTGATGTCAATTTATTCAATAATGCTTAGGATAGTGGTTTAACTAGGACAAATTGACCAAAATGAGTGTGTAAGGTGGTAAATGTCTCCAACAAGAGCTTATGGAAATAAGCTTGCGGGAAGGAGCTTGTGGAAAGTCAAGATATGATTTGAGGAAGTGTTATATTTCTGCATTCTGCAATCCACATATTACCTCAGATCAAGAGTCCAGACAATACTGGATCAAGATCAATGGTGGGGAATCATTGATGAGGAAACCATGGTGCAAAAATATGATTTTGAGGAGGAAATTTGTGTCCTAGATCGGTGTACTGGAGAGTCTCAAAATTAGATCAATGGGCTAGATTGATTATGGAGAAGGATATTGCGAAAGCACCAAAAAAGGTTAAGTCAAGTTATGAAAATGAATTTGGAAGTGTTGAATGAATGAAAGGGTGTGGAAGAAAATCAGAAACAAAGACCAGTGTGTGTGACAGCGAATGGAGGAACATATTAGGGTGGCAGGGTGGCGCTAGTGTGGGAAACAGGACTACAGGGGGTTGTTGCCTCCTTACAACAAAAGTTGGTAAATAGGGTGTAATAGCATCCTGGCAATTGTAGCTGACAAAATAATGTGTCATAGCATCCCTTCAGTAGCAGCTGATAAACCGGGGGGTCGTAGCCTCCTTCCAGTGGTAGTTGGCAAATAGGGCGTCGTAGATTCCTTTCAGTAGTAGCTGATAAACTAGGGTGTCATAGCCTGCTTCCAGTAGTTGTTGGTAAATAGGGTATAATACCATCCTTGTTTGTTGCAGCAGGAATAACTATTTGTAAATAGCAATTTTGCAGTAACAGGACATATTGGTGGTTTACCCTATTGGGATTCCACGTTAAAATTATGTTCTATGTATTATTGTTGTTGTGTATTTAATGAAATATTTAAAAATTGGTTAAATTAGTAAAAAGATAACAATATTGATTCAATCCCCCTCTCAGTATTGACCAATAAACCAACAATTGGTATAAGAGAAGGTTCCTTTAGCACAGTTTAACCACTGGAAGGTAGATCCTTTATAAAACCACTATGGATCAACAAGAAGGCTTGGCCACTAACATACCTCCACTATTTATAGGAGAAAACTATGCATACTGGAGTGTAAAAATGAGGTTCCATGTGATGTCCCTTCAATGGAAGGTTTGGGATACAACTGAAAAGGAGGTTACTATAGGAAACCAATACCCTACAAACATAGTAGAACTAGGCCAATATCAAGGCAATGCCAAATCCCTAAATGCAATCTTGAGTGGATTAACAAACAGTGTGTTTACGAATGTTATGCAATGCACTTCTACCAAACAAGCCTAGGATAAGTTGAAGATTATTTATGAAGGATCATATAAGGCCAAAGAATCCAAACTGTAGACATATGAAAGTCAATTTGAAATCCTCAAGATGAGAGAAGAAGATAATATTGGGGAATACCTTCTTTGTGTAGATGAGCTGGTTAATGCTATTAAAGGTCTTGGAGGAGAATTGAATGAAAAAGAAGTGGTAAGCAAGATACTAAGAACATTACCATTGAGTGTTGGAGCAGGGCCCTGCAGCTACAGGAAAAGGTGCTATATCGGGACAAGAAAGTCAAAGGTAACAGTACCTGAGCGACCGAGAAGAGAGAGCTCACCCACTGCACTTAAGGTAGCGACCGAGAAGAGAGAGCTCACCCACTGCACTTAAGGCAGCGACGAAGATAGGAGGGCTCAGCTACCCTCATAAATGGAAAAGGGAGCAATAGGCCGAGGTATTGATGATAAAGGAGAGAAGGGGAGCAACTGAGGAAGTGGCGCCTGTACCCACGATCAGCGCCGGGAAGCGTGGAAGACTGCAGGAAGCTGTGGTGTGACTAAAAGCCGCATTTCAAAGTACAGATATGCCGACTATCACAAGTTAGGGTTTTTGGGTTACTATTGGGAAAGGCGCACAGTGTTGTAATGGTGAGACCTTCGGGCCGCCTATAAAAGCATGTATTTTGTATTGTAAAAGGTTAGTTGTTCAGCCATTTAGCTAGTCGGGTAACTAGTTGGTCTGTTAGCTCATAGTCAGTTGTATTATAAGAGTTGAGCTATGGTTTTGTTATTCATTCTGTAGTTATCTTACTGTAACCAGTAGCTGGCTCCTTGAGTATGAATGTAACAATCCGCAAGGATTGAGAGAGAGAGAGAGAGAGAGAGAGAGTATATTGTAAGAGAAGCAATATAGGAAGAGAAGAGATCTAAGAGAGAAGGTCTCCCGGCTGTGTGCGCGGAGTTTCCCAAAAGATCTCAGGCTACAAAATAGGTTGCAACGGAACTGTGTTTACCCTCTCAAGATATAATATATAAACCAGTTCCCGTGGACGTAGCTTCTACCCTGGAAGTGAACCATGTAAAATTCATGTGTTGTGCGACTGTTTCATGTGATTGTGCTTTACTTATGTACTATCTATTATTTGTTACATGATTGTTGTATATCAGTTAGTGAATGTATGTATGCTATCTTGCCGTTTACAGCAGCGTAAAAGGTTAAGTGCGAGTTGAATGTATCAAGTATTCTGTATGTGAGTTATCAATGATTGATTCATGACAGTTAATAGTTGTTGTGTTAAGTGATTCCTATGTATTTAGTTCAGCAAGTTGATCATAAGTGGTGTTAAGTGTGTTAGACTGTAGAAGCTAGCGAGAGGTTGTTTAAACACCTTAATGAAAGACAACAGAGCGATTATACAGGGAGAGAAAACCCTTAGACCTTGTGAGTTGTTGAGCTTACTAAGTGTTGTCATAAGAGATTCTGCGATGAAGAAAGGCATTATCGCATAGTCAGAGAAGCTGCGGTGTGAGATATCGTAGGATCCAAGTTGAGCAAAAGGGATAGTTTGCGCATCGCCTTAGAAGCTACGATGCGATAGGAGTCACTTCCCTATCAGAGCCAGCGAGTAAGAGAGAACAGTGCTTCGCAGAGAGATCCCGCTGGCTAAGAAGAGAAGAGAACCACTAGGATACTACAGAACCTAGGTGAGGACACCTGAGTCTTCATCCAACCCATCCAAGATCACTTCGGGTGAGACTTTAGGCCGTTCTGCGGTCTGTCGCTGAACGAGCCAATTATCAAGGGTTTTTGTTGGTACAATCTTAGTAAACCTGGGTCTACCCAAGCAGTTGACCAACAATGAGATATGACTCAAAGGTTTCCACCCTAGGGGAACGAGATGACCTTAAAATAGTGACAGTAGATGAGTTGCATGGAATTTTCACTGCATATGAGATGAGAACTGGACTAAATGAAACCTTAAAGAAAGAATCAATGTTTAAAGTCTCTTCCAAAAACCAATCAGAGAATCTAGATGATGAGGAAGCCCTCTTTGTAAGTAAACTTAAGAAATGCACTGGGAAATACAAAGGTAAGATACCTTTGAAATGTTTTAACTGTGGAAGGATTGGACATTTTTCCCATAAGTGTTCCTACCCAAAACAAGAGGAGAGTGACCATGAAGAATCTTGTTGTCATAAGGGTAAGAAGAAGTTTAAGAAAAAATATAAGAACTTCTATTCCAAGGAATAAATTGAAGATAAGGAGATGAATGAATATGAGGAAATCTTATTGATAGGAACAACAAATTCAGATGAGGAATCAAAAGTGGACATAGAATCTCAATACATGCATGATGTAGATGAAATTGAAAGATGTAGGAAAAGAAACAAAGTTTTGAAAGAGAAACTGTCTGAATACCAAGAAGAGACAAATCATATTATTACATATTTGAGAAACCAACTTAAAGAGGCCAAGAAGAGTGAGGAAGACCTAGTAGTTTTGCTTAGGAAGAGAATTCAAGATTCTGAAAAACTTGAGAAATAAATTACTCAACTTAGAGAAGGAACTGATGAGAAATCCATTAAATCAAATTTTGAGAACAGCTCAAGGATTCTAGACTCACATTTTGAACAGACAAAGATCATCCAATGATAGATCTGCTCTAGGGTTCATTAATGAAAAGAATCCAGAGATTTTCCCAGTCACCAATTAAGAAGGAAGTACGAAAATATATGCTATAGTACTAAAGACTCCAACTAAAAAGTAAGGAAGCAAAAAAGCAGGATTAATTTCTCAAGATAAAAATAGAAATAATATAGCACCTAAGAGACCAAATCGATATCTACAGATCTTTTTAGGTCACTTCTATTCTTGTAATAATTTTGGTCATAAAACCTTAAATTGCACAATTGAAATAAAGGTTTCAGAATACAAGAAGAAGTCATCAAGTAATAGATTGGAGGGAAAAAATAATATTTTACACTACTCCAAAAATATGACATAAAATGTTATAAGTGTAATAACCATGGACATATGGCAAGAGATTATAAACTGAAGACTCCTACAAGGAATACTGTTGCAAACAAATCTCAAAACATCAAACAAAATATATGGAGAAGAAAGGAAGACTCCAAAGATGTAGAAGAAATAGATATTTCAAACATCAGTTAGGTCTCCAAAGATAACAATGAGCATAATAGAGGCGTAAATAAGGATGACATCCTTTATGAGGAAAAACAAGATGGAGATATAAAAGAATAGACCGATAAAGATGAAGGGATCCTTTTCAAAAACAAAGTCTCTCGTGATTTAAATAAAACCTTGAAAATAATGTTAGAAGGGATCTTATACTCAGGGGGAGTTAAAGTGAGAAAATTCCAATTGGTATCTAAGAAAAAACTCAATCAGTGTCTAATGTTGAAGTATAATTAAAGCTATCTTCTTCAAAGATGATGGGTGATTAAGGATGGTGTATGGATGACGTAAGAGAAAGTATGAAGTAACATGAGAACAAAAAAATGTGAGAGTCATGAAGACCATGATGTCTACAATCAAATAGAAGATAAAGATGATTATGTTCACTTAGTATTTGAAGTCATGACACATAAAAATTGTGGACAGCAGAAGAAAAATCATGTCTAAAAAATAAAAATTCAGTCTATTGATAAGGTAGCAGGATGATTTCATCATTGCCAAAGGAAAATGTTGAGGTTATGAGTCTTTGTAGCTGAGATAGTGAGACTATATAAACTATGTAATAAACTGAAGTAATCTCTATGTTGAGGATCTGAAGTTAGGGGTCTTTGGATAGTTGATAATATAGATCTAAAATCCAAAAGAATCCAACAACATATGCTAGGTTTTTATATGAAGATCTAAATGAACGGTATTAAGGAATTCTGGTAAAAGAAAAAGTCAGTTAACTTACAAGAAGAATAGACCATTAGATATGGTAGCAGGAACATAGTTAAAAAAAACATGTATCCTAGATAGAAAATAAAAGAGAAAAAATGTTGAGTGAAAACTCTGTCACAAAAATGTTGACAAAGGAGAGGAAGTACAGTGACACGGGGAGTCCATGGATCTATCAGTTAAGCAATCATCCAAGAACCTGTTGCAAGAAAGGAAGTGTTAAGATAAATGATAATACATTTATTAAATAACACGGTTCAGTTAACAAAGGGGAGATATGATGATAGGGGGAGTTGTTAGAAAGTAGAAAGACAGGAAATCCTATATCAAAATAGGTACAACATTGGCATAATAGGCTATCCTTTTTCATTGTTGTTAAAGGGGGAGAATGTTTAGAGGCTTCCATAAATTCCAAAGTGGGACATTGTTGAGTATATAGTTGTCATTGATGTCAAAGGTGTTCAGGAATGACAAAGGAATAGCCCGTGGATACGATGACACAAAAAACTCAGTGAAATACTAAGGTAGTGATGGCATGGCATGGCATAGTTGAGGATGTGGCATGACACATATGATGACCTGGGATATGATGGTGTCCTAATGATGATGTCATAAAATAGTGATGGCATGGCATGTCATAGTTGAGGATGTGGCATGACACATATGATGACATGGAATATGATGATGTCATAAAAGTTTATTTATAACAAATGCAATAGATGAGATGGACATGGTGATAAGACATCATGAATGACTTATCTGAAGACTTCCAAGACATTGTCAACAATATGATGTAAACAATGGTTAATGAAACATAGAACGAAAGTCAATTGAAAGTAGAGATGCAATATGAATCACAAAGTTGGTTAGACAAATGAAGAGTGGAACTACAAAAGAGTGAAATGAATGGGAGATAGAGTATATGTAACAATTGAAGAACAAAGAAACTATATCTGCAAGAGTGTTTGTAAATTATTCAGAGAAACTATATTTGCGAGAGTGTTTATAAATTGTTTAGAGAAACTATATCTGCGAGAGTGTTTATAAATTCCTTATAATCATCAGCATAATAAAATTATCAGTGTATATAAATCTTCAAAACTATTAGAAACAACCGCAGAGGATTTTCACAAAGAAATTGTGTAGATCCACAAAATCATGGTGAGATATGCATTCGATCTAACATTGATGGTCAGGAAGCATTTGGAACAAGATCTGACGATTAAGGACCAGTTCCACAACAATCAAGATCAAACGAATTATATTATTCCCACATGATACCCGACAGTTAAGGATTAATTTTGACAATTAGGCGAAAAATCCAAAGTTCTGCAAAAGATCAAGATCGTACAACTAATATTAGTTTTTCTAAAAGAGATCGATGGCACGTAAGAAAACATGCGACAATAATGTTTAAAGATTCTATGAACCCACAATATGCAGCCCATAATCCGGAAGATCAAAGGTCGAAAAATACTTCACAAAAGATCGATCGTGCAAAAGAAAATTGTGGAAAGCAGCTTGTGAAAAGGATCTTGCAGAAAGGAGATTTCTGAAAGGATCTTGCGAAAAGGAGCTTGCAAAAATTCAATATACAATTGGAGGAAATGTTACATTTCTGCAATCCGCAATCCACATCTTACCTAAGATAAATAGTTAGGAAAACGTCCGATGAATATCAACGATGGGGAATCGCTGATAAGGAAACCATGGTGTGGAAATATGATTTCAAGAAAGAAATTTGTATGTTTGATAGAAGAGATGAAGAGTCTCAAAATTAGACCAGCGACCTAGATGGATTATAAAGAAGGATATTGTTGAAGCACCAAAAAATGTTAAGTCGAGCTGTGGAAATGTATTTTCAGGTGCTGAGTGAATGAAAGGGTGAAGAAGAATGTTTTGGTTTGATATTTACATGTAGTAAATATTTCCTGCAATCCTTATAAGTGATGTATGCAAGTATGAAGACATTATATTCCATTATTAGAAGACTATCTGATAGTTTTAATTTTAATAATTAAGTGTTCATAAACAAAATTATGATAAGTGTTATTATCATATTTGAAAGGGTATGTTTGTGAAAGGGTGTGTTTCCAGAACAATACATTGATAAGAAATGTGAATATACTTATACACAGAAGTCTAAGAGAGAGAAAGGGTCTCAAGGTCCAGATCAAAAAATAAAAAATAGAGACCAGTGGATGTGACAAAGAATGGAGGGAAAATTAATCTAGTATGTTACAGAAAACATATTAGGGTCACATGGTGGAGCTAGGGTAGGAAACAGGCCTATAGGGGGTTATTTCCTCCTTCTAGGAAAAACTCATAAATATGGTGTAAAAGCATCCTGTCAGTCGTAGCTAACAAAACAGGGTGTCGCATCATCCCTTCAGTAGCAGCTGATAAACCAAAGGGTCGTAGCCTCCTTCCAGTGGTAACTGATAAATAGGATGTCGTAGTATCCTTTCAGTAGTAGTTGATAAATGAGTAGGTGGTAGCCTCCTTACATTAGTTGCTGGTGAATAGGGTGTGATACCATTGTGGTCTATAGCAGCAAGAAAAACTATTTGTAAATAAAAATTTTGCAGTAATAGTACGTATTGGTGGTTTACCGAATTGAGCTTCCACGTTAAAATTGTGTTATGTGTATTTAATGATAGATTTAAAAAGTGGTTAAATTAGTAAAAAGATAACAATATTGATTCATCCCCCCCTCTTAGTATTGACCAATAAGCCAACAAAGAGAACTCAAAGACCAACCTTTAAATTGCAAACAAGACCCTGAGTTGGGAAACTTAAATCCATATGAAGAACAAGAAGCCAAATCATACCTTGATGCATTTTATCTGTCATAAGAGAAATTTCAAGGTGAAACACAAGATGGAATTTACATTTGTGATGCTAATGAACAAAAAAAATGTTTTAGAAGGTTCTAAGTCTGCCAAGTAAATGTATTATGGTGTATGCATAAGGGAAATTAATTTGTGTGATGAATATGGTATGCAAACGCGATGGATTTGTTGTGTCCTTGGATCGTGGTCATCCCCCCCTCTTAATATTGACCAATAAACCAACAAAGAGAACTCAAAGACCAACCTTTAAACTGCAAACAAGACCCTGATTTGGGAAACTTAAATCCATATGAAGAACAAGAAGCCAAATCATACCTTGATGCATTTTATCTGTCATTATTAAGAGAAATTTCAAGGTGAAACATAAGATGGAATTTACATTTGTGATGTTAATGAACAAAAAAATATGTTTTAGAAGGTTCTAAGTCTGCCAAGTAAATGTATTATGGTGTATGAATAAGGGAAATTAAATTGTGCGATGAACATTGTATGAAAATGCGATGGATTTTTTGTGTCCTTGGATCGTGGTCTTAGCAAGTGTGTAGAGAAGGATCACATGTGATATGGAGTATTCATCATTGAATATGTTTAAACATTGTGTTGTAGGTATGTGCTTAAATACCCTAAGAACTCTCGATGCTTAATTAAGATGAAATCATTTGATAAGTGGTGTGATGTGAAATATCTAGGCTACTTTCTCCATGTTTGATGATTCCAGGAGAAATGAAAAGCATATACAAAGAAAATCATGAAGTGCATGTGAGATGAGATATCTGAGGGGAATAATGAGATTCTGTGGAATCTTTGTGGAGAATATGGTATTGTGTATGCAATTTGAGATCTACAAGATGAATGTGATTCAAGAGGGAATCGGGAGAGTATGATGGTGGGTGAAATTAGAAGAATCCATTGCGAAGACTCGGCAACATTTCGATCAAGTAATCAATGGTGTTGATTGAGTCATTTAGTGGGATTTATCCCACATTGGAAGTGCAAAATCCTCACTATGGTTAATCAATGCATAGAGAATGTTAAATTTTCATATGCTTGACTAAGACATTAGTATATCATTTCATTTTTCATAATAAAAGCATATAAAACAGGATCACTGAAAGAAACAGTATCACAAGAACAACACAAATTTATCCTGGGAAAGCCCTAAAGGGAAAAACCAAGCAAAAGCTTCCTCAATATAGATGCCCCAAAAAGGAAAAAGGTAAAACCAATAAGGAGATCAAAAACCTGATACTCCTCCTTCTCCAGCAACTCATCTCCTCCATAAGTGTGCTATTCCAAGTGAGTGTGAGTGTCTCAAATGAGGAGCACTACACCTCTATTTATATTCATCCGTTTACTTAAAGTTTACTCAACCAAAATGTCAGCTTAAGTTAACTCATGTAGGCTTGAGTTACACATGTAGGCTCAAGTAACCACACTGGGTCCTGATGACCCACCTTTACAAATAGAGGGGACTACCTCATGACTCTTATTAGTTCTTCTGATTAGGAGCATCGGGGTACAATGTAATACAAGTGGTTCTCCCGGTTGGACCATCGGGGACCACAAAAGATACATAAAGAATATTCTTTGAAGTTACAATATTTCAACACTCCCCCTTAACGAGAAGGGTATTCTACATCAACAACAATAAGAGTAGAGATAGCGGAAATCATCAACATCAGCAAGGTAACACATATATAAATTATTGGCAACTTTTCAACATCATGTAGTCTTCATCTTCAATCTTCAGTCTTCATCATCAACAATATCTTCAGCATTTTGATCTTTCAATTTGCAGCGACATATTCAGCACTTGGTCCTTTTTATCAGCAACATCTTCAGCACTTTGACTGGTTCGATCAGCAACAACATCTTCAGCATTTTTATCTTTCAATTAGCAACGACATCTTCAGCACTTGGACCTTTCGATTAGCAACATTTTCAGCACTTTGATTGTTCGATTAGTAACGACATCTTCAGCATTTTGAACTTTTGATCAGCAGCATCTTCAGCACTTTGATTTTTCGATCAGCAAGAACATCTTCAGAATTTTTTCCTTTTGATCGGCAACATCTTCAGCATTTTCACTTTTCGATCAACAACAACATCTTCAGCACCTTGACCTTTCGATCAGTAGAAACATCATCATCATCATATTCTGATCTGTCAAACATAATCATCAAAACATCATCATCATACTCTGATCTTTCGATCAAAAACATCATCAACATAGAAACATCATCATCATACTCTGATCTTTCGATCAAAAACATCATCAACATACTCTAATCTTTCAATCAGAAGCATCATCATCATACTCCGATCTTTCGATCAGAAACATCATCATCATACTTTGATCTTTCGATCAATACGACATCATCATCATCAGCAACAACCTGCAATCCACAACTCAAAGACAAAAAGTATTTCGATCACTTTCGGGCTTAAAGTCCAGGGATGATACAATCCCACCACATTCTCGACAACTGAAGTTACCGGATTGATTACAGGAGAATCAGTCCCTATCACTTTAGGACTAAGTCCAAGGACGATGCAATCCTACCACATTCTCGATGACCAAAGTCACCGGATACAATTACGGGATAATCACTCCCTATCACTTTAGGACTTGAGTCCAAGGATGATGCAATCCTACCACATTCTTGACGACCAAAGTCACCGGATACAATTACGGGATAATCACTCCCTATCACTTTAGGACTTGAGTCCAAGGATGATGCAATCCTACCACATTCTCGACGAACGAAGTCACCGGTTACAATTACGGGATAATCACTCCCTATCACTTTAGGATTTGAGTCCAAGGATGATGCAATCCTACCACATTCTCAACGACCAAATTCACCATATACAATTACGGGATAATCACTCCCTATCACTTTAGGACTATGTCCAAGGATGATGAAATCCTACCACATTCTCGAGGACCGAAGCCACCGGATCTATTATGGACAGATGTCCCAGGATGATACAATCCCTCTTCATTCTCGAAGACCGAGGTCTCCAGATCACTTTAGGGAAGGTTCCCAAGGATGATACAATCCCATCACGTTCTCGATGACCGAGGTCACCGGATCTATTATGGACAGATGTCCTGGGATGATACAATCCCTCTTCATTCTCGAAGACCGAGGTCTCCGGATCACTTTAGGGAAGGTGCCCAAGGATGATACAATCCCATCACGTTCTCGATGACCGAGGTCACCGGATCTATTATGGACAGATGTCCCAATATGATACAATCCCTCTGCAACATCACTACTCCCCCTTTCGAGGAAGGTCTTTCTGAACAGTACCAAGCTTGTCTTGAAAGTGTTCAAACTCTACTCGAGGCAGAGGCTTCGTCGGTACATCATCATCCAAGCCATCATCATCTATGTCTTCAATATATGAATACAAATATATCGCCATGTGTTTCTCTAGTATGTGAATACTAAAAGGATCATCATCTATATCTTCAGTATAGAAATACTGAAATCATCATCATCTCTATATTTAGTATAGAAACACGGAATCATCACCATCTATATCTTCAATATGGGAATACTGAAACATCATCATCTCTATATTCAGTATAGAAATACTAAATCACCATCATCTGCATCTACAATATCATTATCTTCATCTTATCTTGTATGTAGAAATACCAGATTTCTACTTGTTACATGGAACACAGGGTTCCTTGTCATCACAACTGTGGTAATCACATAGAATCATTGTTGTATCCATCTTCAGGTCAAAGAGACCTGATATCAGCTTCTAAATCCATATGGCTTCATAACATAGTAGAGCAATCTGCTATGTATTCTGCTTCAACCGAGCTAAGAGAAACACTGGACTATTTCCTGCTAAACCTTGAACTCATAGCAGACCTCAAAGCATATACATGATTTGATTTTCCTGTCTGAGATACTTCCATCCCAATCTGCATCTGTGTAGCCATACAATCTATACTCATGGCTAGCATCATATTATTGACCAAATTCTATAGTCCTCATCACATGTTTTGCAGCTACTAGGTGAACCCGTCTTGGTTGAACAAGATATTGACTTAAAGTGTTCACAGCAAAACAAATGTCTGGTCTGGTATTTATTAAGTACATCAATGACCCAATGATCTGTCTGTAGTGAGTCACATCCACTAACTCTAATGAGTCATCAGCTAACAGCTTCAGGTTGGAGCACATGGGTGTGGCCATGAATTTGCATTTCAGCATATTGAGTCTCTTCAATATCTCTACCACATACTTTCCTCGGTTGAGAAAGATTCCTTCTGAACTTTGCCATACTTCCAGACCTAGGAAATAATGCATTAACCTAAGGTCTTTCATCTCAAATTCTTCTTCTAGTTTCTTCTTACTTTCCATGATCTATTTCTCATTCCCTGTCAAGAATAAGTCATCCACATATAGTAATAGAATGATAGGTACATATTCCACAACCTTGTAGGAAAGGTTAGGATCGACTTTACTCTTGGCAAAGCCCATGCTCATCAGGAAACTATCTATTCTTCCATACCAAGCTCTGGGAGCTTGCTTCAGGCCATAGAGGGCCTTCTTCAACTTGCATACTTGATTCCTTCTTTCTTCAACTTCAAATCCTCATGACTATTCGATGTAAAACTATTCCTCAATCATACCATTAAGGAGGGATTGTCTTTACTTCATCATGGAAGAAAATACCATGATAGTTTTGAAGGAAATGTACCTTGCTTCCAGAAGTAAGTGTCTCTTCAGAGTTAATTCCCTCTTTCTGATAGAAACCTCTAGCCACAACTCTTACCTTACTTCTATCAGCAACATATCTTATCTTGCAAATCCATTTGGAAGATACCACATTCTTGCTTTCTGGTTTGAGTATTATATCCCAAACATCATTCTAGTATCACAACATCTTCTATGAGTTTGTCTTCTCAGGTCATCAACATATCCTAGTCTTTTGCATTCAACCTTGAAGGTTGGAAACTACTTTACTCTTGGTAACGTCTCGATCCATCACAAAGCTATCCATCATGTCATACCATGTCGAACTCAGATATAATTTTCTGTAGTTACTCCCCCGAAGTGGAGTATCATCTTCCTTCTTCATTCTGTACAGGTGGTTCTATGCTTGACATATACTGGTCAATAGAGTATGTCATGTCGTAGTCTATTTTTTCTAGGGAGAATCATGAACCTTTCTTTGTACATTTGTTTCATCATATCATATACATCATTCCCCATGATCAACTGTTATTCTTTGATAATAGCTTCTTCCATAGCATTCTTTTCTTCATCTTGAGTTATCTCTTGTACCCATGGTGGTCTTCATCCTTCAAGGTGGATCTACAACTCTCTGAAGCTCTTTCTTTTGTCATGGTGTCTCTGACCCTGGGAGCTTCAGATTCATGTTTATTGGAGTGAATCTTGAATTGTCATCACTTGTTCTTTGGAACAAGTCTCATCCTTCTTTTCTTGAATGAGGCTGTACATGACCTTTCCTACATTTCAAATGCACCAGTTGCATGGTTAGAACTATTTCATAAAACATATGCATAACGACAAATTCTTATGCATCATGCAACTGTTTAGTCAATACAACATTCAACCATATCTCACATAGACTTTCTAGATGCTTTCCATCTATACCATGACATTATTAAGATTGTGCACTAATCCAATATGTCATCAAAGAGGTTTGATAAGTAGCAATGGAGAGTTGTATAGCACCATGAGCTACTTACCCATCACATGCATATTAGTAGTATACAGTCATTAATCATAACAATCTATCATGCATAACACATCAACTGAATATAATCAAATGTGTAACAAAACAATATCATGAAATGACAATTGAATACTTATCTTTATTTATTTCATGGGTATTCTCCTTCTTGAGTCTTCAGCTTCATCGACTTCTTCATTTATGATAGCATCGTTTCTTATTTGAATGCTGAGGTGGATAAGAAGTTCTTCAAGAGTTGAGATCTTCATATTTCCCATTGATTGAGGGATCTTCTTTGGAAGATGAGAGCTTGATATTCAGAGACGAGCTTCTTATTCTTCCCAAAGTCGGCTGAAAGTAATCACTTCCTTTTGGAACACATTTCTTAAATGAATGAATTTCATGATCCTGGGAGGCCATCCAAGGTGGCCATCACCACTTCTGCATTCTTCACTTCTTCTTTCCCCTCTTGAAGTTGTTCTTTGATTTGAGAGATCCTTATGACTGCATGGTCTCTGCATTCTGGATCTTCACATTCTTCAGCTGGTTTCTTAAGGTCATATTCTGATCTATGTTCTTCCCTTCAAATAGCTTGGTTAAGGAATCAAACCTCATCGATGTCTTTAGGGAAGACACTTGTAGTACAAGTTGATTCGAAACTGAATCATCAATGATCTTCTAGGATTTGAACAAGTTCTTCTTGAGAAAGGCTTCTAGCCTCATCTCCCTCTGAAACTGGATGCTCTATGCTCATGTAGGAGTCCAATCCATTTTCTTCAGAGAGATCATATACTTCTAGGCTTGGAAGTTGTCAACTTCACCAATCTTATCACCAATATGATGTCATAGATCACTTTGAAAAGAGAACCTCAAATGAACATAGCAAAGGATTAGATCTTACCGATTTGAGGTGTCCGTCCTGGTTCCGGAGCTGGCTGATCTAGGGTTTGTAATAGAAACCCTAATTTTAAAACTTGGAATATTTTAGATCTGATTGGATAGACAGATAGATCTCTTCAAATGGAGTTGTCCAATGTACTCCATTTGTGAAAATAGTAGAGGGAAGCTCCGGGAACAGGAAGCCCTAATTTTCCAATTTCTTCTGCATAAATGCCTGTTACTGTTTCTATGATATCTCCACAATTTATGACTCTCTATGTCTAAAATTTTGTACTGAGGTAACCACACATGTCCTAGATCTACCACCATAGGTTTCAGTAGAATTGGTTTCACCATTTGGTATTTATGATTCTTTTCCCAAGGTGACCTGTTACAGGACTGTTCAGAACTGTGAAATTGTACGGCATGCCACGTGTCACTGGTTCATCTTATGAGTCTGATATTCGGAACACCAAAATTAAAGTCTGTGACCTTTCTGGAACATCTTCAGAAATTCCATTTGGACCTTGGTAGCCCAATATATTGCAATTCTCCCCAGGTGTCCTGTTTAGGGATGAATTCTGGAAGAGGCTGGAACCCTAACTTGGAGAGAACATATACAGTGTTCATCAGGATTTTTTCTTCTTCCCTTGAAATTTTCAGCTCCTGATCCTTCACCAATGTTGGAATATAGTGAATATGCCAAAACATAGCAGTTTTAGTATTTAGGGTTTTTCTAGCTCAGGGTCAAACTAGGGTTTGACTTTCCCGGAGATTCACCCAACCAAAAATCTTGATCCAGGTCTCTAAACTTTAGTTTTCATGAGGAGAACAATCCTATGCTGGTCTCACTCAAAAATTCCTCTTCTGTAGAAAGCCCTAATTTCCACATCGAAAATTGAAAATGCTCGGAATCGAATTCCGCTTCGACAGAACGATGCACCCTTCAAAGGAGAGTTAGCCTAGCCTTCTTTTGCTGATTGATTGTGCAGAGAGAACCAAAAAATAAGAATCCCTAGCTTCTATAACTTGTGAAAGCTGCCCTATTCAAGTTAGCTCTGATACCATGTTAAATTTTCATATTCTTGACTAAGACATTAGTATATCATTTCATTTTTCATAATAAAAGCATATAAAACAGGATCACTGAAAGAAACAATATCACAAGAACAACACAAATTTATCCTGGGAAATCCCTAAAGGGAAAAACCCAACAAAAGCTTCCTCAATATAGATTCCCCAAAAAGGAAAAAGGTAAAACCAATAAGGAGACCAAAAACCTGATACTCCTCCTTCTACAGCAACTCCTCTCCTCCATAAGTGCGCTATTCCAAGTGAGTGTGAGTGTGTCAAATGAGGAGCACTACACCTCTATTTATATTCATTTGTTTACTTAAAGTTTACTCAACCAGCATGTCGGCTTAAGTTAACTCATGTAGGCTCGAGTTACACATGTAGGCTCAAGTAACCACACTGGGGTACTGATGACCCACCTTTACAAATAGAGGGGACTACCTCATGACTCTTATTAGTTCTTCCGATTAGGAGCATCGGGGTACAATGTAATACAAGTGGTTCTCCCGGTTGGACCATCGGGGACCACAAAAGATACATAAAGAATATTCTTCGAAGTTACAATATTTCAACAGAGAAAAGGTATGGAGGGGACTCTAGGGGCTTGGACCACAAATGAGGATTACCATCCTGGAGCCTAGGATGACTTGTCAGGACCCCTACCTTTTGGAAGAAGTGATAACGTTCATTGATTTATTGAGGAAATGATATCTGTTGGATTAATAATTTTTTATATATATTGTCTTACATGTGTTTGTTATTTTGGTTGGTAGTAAGACTGCCATTTTATTGGAGTCTTTGGCATAATTCCAATTTTGGAGGATAGCTAAACTGTTGAGATCATCGAATTGTCAAAAAAATAAAATAAAGGATCACCAAAGTTAGTAAAATCGATGAAAAAACAAAGAAAGTTACTTTGCATGAAGACATATTTAGAATGAATCATTCACAATGGAACAAAAGTTTAAAAAATGACCAATTCGTTATGTTTTTATAATTTATTTTATATGAAGAGGTGTGATGGTTATGAAGAGTTATATTGAATATTTCTAAGAACTATAAGTATGCTAGGATGTGAAGGATAAAAAGTGTATTTCAAAGAGTTATTAAAGACCAATAACAAAAGAAGACAAAACAATAGTTATGAAGTCCAGTGTTTGAAACATAAGACCTCTCCAGGACTACATATCTTGTTTCCAAATTGTGAACAAAGGGGGATTGGGAGGAGCTAGGGAAGGTTCATTCCTGCAGGGAAGTAGGTGATTCCTTGTCAGTTTTAACTAACTAAATAGTTTTGTGGGTGCATCCTAATTAGTTGGTGATGATTCAAAGAGGAATAAAAACATATTCCTTCTATTGTAAATTGTAAAACAATTTTTATAGTTAATAGAAAAGTATTGGTGGTTTTTTCCTAAATGGGTTCCACGATAAATCATTGTGTTTAAATTTGTTGTTATATATACAAACCATAATTAACTAAGTAAAAATTGGTTTACAAGTTGTGTCATTGATTCACCCTCCTCTCATTGATAAGACCCGATCCATCAATTGGTATCAGAGCGAGTTTCTTCACTAGAAAGTTTAATCACTTGAAGAGAAGTATACATCAGAATGGATCAGTAGATGAAGATGGAATTAAGAGTCCCCCTATTTGATGGTGAATACTATGCCTTCTAGAGGATTAGAATGAAAATCTATCTGATTTCCATTGGAATTGAAGTATGGACATTAGTTGGAAAAGAATATGATGTTCCAAAAGTCACTCCCATAGAAGCAGAAGACACGAAGAAATTTTGGGAACATGTAAAGGATTTAGATACAATACAAAATGTATTGAGTAAGAAGGTCCTTACTAAAGTAATAAGCTATGGAAATACAAAAAAAATATGGGATAAATTGGAAACAATATATGAAGGAGATTCCAAGTAAAGAGGGAAAAACTTCAATCTTTCAAAGTATAAAGTAAGGTCTAAAAATAAAGGATGAAGAAAATATATTAGAGTAGTTCGAAAGAGTTGATAGTATTGTTAATGTAATCAGAGATAAATGTTGTAAACTCATAGATCACATAAGGTTACCAATAATGCACATAAAGAATCATATAAACATAAAAAGACAAGAGACAAGAACATGAAATGGAATAACAGATTATATCATAGAATCACATGAGGGTCCATACATATACAAAAACGGAACCAAGTTCTCATCTGGCTCAACAACCTAATCTATATGATTACAAAAAATTACAAGTAGCTACCTGTTAGTTCGGTCAACCGACATGACTTATGCGGCCGACCTAATCTCCGATTAGTTGGCTACTCGACTAGTCAGCTCATCGACCAGCTCCTCCAACATCTCCCCCATGAACAAAATATTTCTTTGTCCTGAGGAAACAGGGGAGGTACTTAAAATTGTACTGTCTAAGATAGTTACTTATACTTTGGTTTGGCTTCATGGACTATGTATTCGGATGGTTGGTCGTTTCTACATACATACTTCAACAATGGCGTCTGCTGTAATGGCCAGTTGGTGTTGAAACTCGATCCAATTCTGTATAAATTTTTGGATATTGATAGTCAAGGTTCTGATGCTTGACAGAGTTGAAATTTTATCCTGGATGGAAAGATCTGTGATGATTTCCATGTCAGGCCCCATAAATTGAGCTTTTTCATTCCCTGTATCCAATAGTCTTTTCATTTGTGTGCAAATTGTGTCCAGTTTGTCGAGGCTTGGTAATGCTTGCTATACCCACTGATGTGTTTATTTCTCTAGTTTCTCTAATTTTGTTGTTTCCAATACAATATGGTCTTGTATTGCACTCCCCATTGTTTCTTCAATGTCTCACCTCTTTTCTAGTGCTTGTATTTGCTCACGATTCTGGTTGGTCTACTGAAATAGTTGCCCATAGTAGGTGTGCCAATTACAGAGTACTTCTTCTGTAATGATGGATTCTTCTAAGTGGTCCTGTAGTACCTAATGAGCTTTGAAGAATGTTGTATACTGTTGTCTTAGTAATCTAGATGTTTCCTCTTTTTGATCTTCTTTTGTAAGCTTTAGGTGTGCTTCTAGGGTTGACACACCAATTTCTAATAGCTGATATGCTTTCTCTAGTGGCTTGTCAGTTTCGACCTCTATTGGTCCTGGTATGACTATTTGAATTAAATTTCTGCAATTTGATAGATTTTCAATTTGCTCTTTCTTAGTGTTGTTGAGTTGTTCGCATCTGTTCTGCATTCTTGTTGTTGCTTTTGTGGTGAGGGTTCCTAAGACTTGACCCAACTCTACATCTCTCAATTTCACTGTGTCGACTATAGTAGTTGATCCTAGTTGGCTGAGGTGGATCATTGTTAGTCTTTGTTCTTTGTGGTGTTCCTTTTTCTTTTTATATTTTCTCTTCTTTTTGTGTCTCTGCTGGTCTACCTATTTTTCTACCTATGGTTCTACAAGTGATTTATTTTTAAGGTGGCTGATTTCCCAGCTGCCGATCTTCATTGGGTTAAACTTCATTAGTTGGGGGAATTTCTCTTTGAGCCTCTTGGGTAGAGCTTGCAACTTGGTGTGTATATGGAGGGGTTAAAATGAGTGGTCTGGTGTGATGTCCTAATTCTAGTGTACAGACCTGAACACTCTTCAATTCTATAAATTATATTAAAATTTTTTAACTTGAACTAATTTACACAATGACTTCTCGGACTGAGCAAATGAGGGGTTTATTCTGGGAAATTTTGCAGGAAAAAGGAGTGAGTAGTGGGAAGAAACAAAATAAAATTAGACATGGAATTCCCTCTCCCCTAGCATATTTATATCTGGTTCCATTTAGGGTTCATAATCCGCTTCACGAAAACCTAATACCACGCTTTTGGGCAGCCAAACCGTAAAACTAAGGAGGGTAGTTTGGTATGTTTTAACCAGGGGCTTCTGGAAACGTGAAAATGATTGTTCCATCCTTAATACAGAATATATAAAGGTTTTATATATTTTTCATAGATTCTGGAAGGTTCTGAGAAGTTTTGGATGAATTTGGGGTTTTACGGTAATTTTGTCCAAGGAAAACCCTATGCAGAGGAGGATCCAAAAACATGGTACAGCCCCAAATAAAAATGGTTCTGGAGTCTTATATGGGAATTTGGACATGTTAGTGACCCACACGAACTAAAATAGCTCAGATTCTATTAGCAGAAATGGTTTTACATCAATTTTACCAAAACGCGTTATTAAAAGCTAGTAATCTAGCCAGGGTCTAAAGAAAAGGAGTTAAATCAACTCAAATGCATTTTTGTAAAACACAAGAACTATAAAAAGGGTAAATATAAGTTTATTGAATATTTAAAATACCTTAAATCACTTCCCCAACCTGCCATATTCCTTATAGCACTCATTTTTATTCAATTTCCCCCATACCTTGCTAAAATAGGCCTTTTAGGAAAAGCTAAAGAAAAGAATCTTTATGGGAAGAGATTTTTCGACCTAATACATGTAAATTTTCAGAATATTATGACCCTATAGAAAATAAATTACATCATTGACTGAACATTACAAGGATACTCCAAAAATAAGGGGCAGGAGGCCCGGATCATGACCAGCAAGGGGTTGTGAGCATAGGTGAAGCATGGGATTAAATGGAGATCGAACTACACTTTATGGAGGCTGAAAATAACTCTGATTATCCTTCAATGTTTGTAATATAGCACTCCACACCTGCAATGGAAGGGAAGGGGATGGAAGGAGAGGGGAATGGAAGGCTGGGGCTCATATCCCAGTAGTCTGAGGCACAACACTCAGAAGTAATGCTCACATAAGCATTCAAAAATCAAATCATAACCCAAAATGAAACAATTGGTTTGAATTAATATTTTATAGACTTATGGATGAACTAATTAGTAAATTGAGGCCAATGGTGACGATTGAGAGAAAGTCAACCCCATGGGTGACCTAACCCTAGCCACAAAAGTGCCCCCTTTGGGAAATTAGTGTCACGGAGAGAAATTTATATGGCTTGGGGTACCACAATAGAAAGATTGACTCCAAAAATCAATATTTTCCAATATGAAATAGAAATTAAATGTCTAACACTAAAGGATCAGACCTCGTACCTTATTCCGAACGATTGAAGTAGATCCCCGTTGAGCTTTACAACTTCAGCTTGAATTGATAAATTACTTCCTCAACAACAAGTAAACAATACAAGCATACTATATATCATGGTGTTAGATCTATTCTAGCATATATAATCAACAATGTATAAGCATTTGAAATAATCCCATGGATAATATATTCATTCAAACACACATTATTGGACAAGAAAAGATATTTCTATTAATATAAATTAGAGATTACAATAGATACATCCTCTGACAGCACGTCTGCAAACTGAAGAAACTGAATCCCCCAATTGGGCCTCCACCACCTCAATCCTCCATCTCTTGATAGCAATCTCACAAGCAAAAGGCAATCTTGGGAAGAACACACTAGTGCTCCAAGGGACAAAGGGATGCAGACTCAAGCATAAATTCTGACAACAATGGACTATAGTTTCTTTTCCTTCAATTCTCTCATATGCCCTCAATGTACCATAGAGTTCCTTATATAGCTTTTCAAAGGGGTAATGAAAGGTTGAATCTAAGTGATCTCAAGGCATAGGGAAGGCCAGGATTCAAGTGAGTCAGATCCATGTCAAGGAAAACTCCAAAAGGATTTGGATTTTGTACATATCCTAATGTACTCGGTTTTAGTGGTCAAACCCATGTATATATGCAATTAAGGGTTTAAAAGTCGCGTGTATCATTTTTCACATGTTTTTAGGGATGATCAAGGAAACATCAAAGGACAAAAAATGGTCGATGGGGTCTAAGGAGTCTGCAGCGGGATAGGGGAAGGCCATACAAAGTGTGATTCACCTGGAGTGGTAGAATCAGCTATAACAGATGCCCCCTAATGTGTGAGGTCAGAGGGGTCATACGATGGCCGAAATACATTATAATTCCATACCAGAAGTGGAGTGATGAAGGATCCCAAATGGAAGACCAGCCACCCAATCAGCGTAGTACAATAATACAACTCTACATATAACTGCAAATACATATAGCAATCTCGGATACATAAGAGTACAATGGCCATGAATAAGCATGATACAAGATATCACATAAGTGGTCATCGCCACGTACAATATACATAAATCATAATCTTCATGATGAAGATATACAAAGGACCATGATCTCCATAATGGATGAAGATGTATAATAGATCAAGATCTCCATAATGGCTGAAAATGTCTAACATATACTCGAATCAAGTCACGAGAGATGAAATCTCATGAACAATGGAAAGATTAAGGAGGTAGAATATAAAAGATGCCACCAATCTAGAAAGTATTCTACACACATCGCTATGAGTACATGTCCTACTATGCGAATAGAGGTATCGAGGTCAAACATAGTAGTCCATCATCTAATTACCGTTCATTAATGTATACCATTAACAGACTCGAGATCACCCACCGATAATGAAAATGGGAATCAAGGTACTAGAGTGCAAACTAACAAGTGTGAATAAATGTGTTGAGGTCAAACACTTGAGAGGATCCATCGATCAGGGGACATTGATGTATTCCAAAAGAGTGTCGATGGTGAGAGAACCTACCACTAATGACTGCAATTCTCAAGGCACTCAAAATGACTCTAGCTTCCAATCCCAGAATAAATGATCTGAAGTCGATGGGATGAAATCCACTAGAAGGAGGGCATTAAGGCATCCCCCATCATCCAACATGAGGTACTCAGCAAAGCTGTATAATGTGGAAGGACTCGATCATAAGGTGCACAAACCAGTAACTATACCGGGAATGGTCGACATGCAAAGTCAAAATAACTGAGGAATGGCCGACTTAGGATTCAAATTCCTTCAAACAAGAGAATAACGACGTATGGTGACTGAATGAAGGAAACATAGACTCGATATACAAGCCGGGACATCTCTGTGACACAGGATGCATCGACAGAGGCTCCATAGGGACTGGAAGCTTAACCAGTCGGTGGAGATAAACTCAGATAAATGAGTACAACTCCTAAAGTCAAACTATAAACCAACCAATGGATGTGATATATAGTGCTCTGTTCGAAGGTGACATGACTCGACAGCTGCCAAAGATAACATCTTTCCTTGTATGGATTTTTTGTTTTTTTGTTTTTTGGGACTTTTTCAGTTATTTAAAAAGCTTGAAAAAGAATAAAATGGCTTTATAGTTATAGACAAGGAGGATATGAGTGTCATAAGGGAAAACAAACTAGTTCCAACCATTGGAACATACCTATGCTCAATGCAAGGATACATGTGTAGGATATTGACACTCGAGGGAAAATCCCCTCCTGGTAAAAGGGAAACAAGCTACGAAGGATAAAGGATGGCTCTGCATGGATAGACATGAGACAAGCTCGGGTTATATGGCTGAAACGCAATGTCAGGGGAGCCGGCATAAAGCTCAATAAGGTAGGTAAAGCTCATGATAATGCATTCACAACTTGACATGAGGAAGTCTTGAGGGAAATAAGCTAGCAAAAGATCAAGAGGAGTATGGGGCTCTTGCAAAATGTCATGGTAGTATTATAGAATGGACTCCTAGACCCTAAAGGAAAAAATGTCAGCATGGTAACCAAATGAAAATAAGGCGCTAACTAGGGTACCCATGTAAGGTGAAGCTCTACCACTCATATCATGCCACTTCTAAAGCAACAAGAAGGTTCTGTGACATAATAGAGTGGTTTCATAGCTAAGGTCATGATGAGATGGTCATAAGGTCATGCAAAATGCAAATGATGATGAAACCTAACCTATATGCCAGTTTAGACATGATACCTGATATTGGCATGAATGGGTCAATCCAACGACTGAGAAGGCACTGAAAAAGGTCCTCTACATCATGAATTATGTCAAAAACGGTCCAAAATGGTTAGAAAATGTTGAAACTATAGGAAAGCGGGTAAAATTTTTCAAATATTTGAAAATTTTCTATAAATAGTAAACAATTCAAAATATTATAAAACATTTGAAACTTTTACCCATTTGAGCTCAGATTTTCCACAGCGAATTCCAGGAGATCCAGCTGGTGGAATCCACTACCGTTTCTTCAAGGTATTTACCCATGCTCTTCTCTTTCATTTTGATGAATTTTTTATGAAATTCCATGGTCAATTAAGCTTTCTAGGCCAACCTAAAATGGGCACTACAGTCCACATGGAAATCGAGGGTTTTTCCGCGTATAGGGCTGGATATACACGAAAAATGCCCCCAAACCTACGTACATATGTGGTTGTTTTGAAAACAGTCACGTATGAGGCCACGCATAAGGTTTTTTCAATAATATAATGGGAAAATTGGCAATTTATTGTGCAGGATGGTCCTAGAGTGGAGAGAACATGAACACAGTGAGGTAGAGGAAGTAGTAAGGGCCAATCTAATGGCTCAACAAGCTCTACGTGCATGCAGACTCTACAATTTTTGGTCTCTTGGTGGCTTGAGGGCCAATCAAAGACTATTACAGATGCTATTGGATTACTGGGATCCAGACTCAAAGTCCTTCCAAATAGATGGGATGTTCCTCACTATAGAAGTGGAGAACATATACTTCATTACAGGGCTTTCTAGACAAGGGGAAGTAGTGAACCTTCGTTCTTGTGGTGGGCCAGGAGGTGGCCTGACTATCGACGAGTACATTGTGGTGTACTACTATCCAGACACAGAGAAGGTGGGGATTCAGGTCCCTACCAACGCTATACAGGTGCTGGGCCTAAACGCTATACTATTGACATTAGGCAGGATAGCAGGCTTGGCATCACTCTACCAGGCCTCGTAGCCTCTAATGTTCTATGCAGTGGAGTGCACGAGACCCATGATTTATGCTGGAGGACTACACTACTGAGCAACATGAAACATCAGCTCAGTGAGTGTAAGGTAGGTAGAGTGAGGAACTTTGAGTTTAGCAGTATACTAAGCACGTTTTTCTTCGAGCGTGTTCCAGGACTGAGCCCCAGAGTGGACGTTCCTCTTCACAGGGTTCAAGATCTAGCCCAACGAAGTTGGGTAGATGTGATGCAGAGACTGGGGGGTGGTAGGGTGGCCAACCCTTATCCATCTGAATTCTTTCCATGATGGTGATGACAGATAGTTGCCATCGATGACTACTCCTACGAGGGGATAGACTTTCGAGGGGACCCATACATGCCACTACCACCAGGATCGGCATATGGCAATATAGGTAACGAATCTCGACCCTCTCTTTTTGAATTTTTTGAGTTATTTAATTTTTTTGTGTTTTCTTGATTATATGGAATCAAAAAGACATATTTGCATGACAATACATAGTGACATCTACCATTTGTGTGCAGTTGTGGGACCATGGTGGCTAGAGGGCTTCCCTCGTCATAGACGGAGGGGAAGAGGAGATGATATCACAGGTGTGGATGCGGAGCAGACGCTCCAGAGCATTCATACCAATTTTGTCAGGTTGACACATAGGGTTCCCACGGTGCAAGTCGAGGACTTTCCTGAGGCTATGCAGTGCCAGGTGGTGGGTGTACCACGGGCATGGGTGCGATTGTTCCAATAGCTAGCTAGAGCCGTAGTGACCTTCCATGATCACAACCCTCATCCTCCTCCATAGGATTAGACACTTGGGAGTGTATACATTTTGTACTACTGTGTATTATATGTTGGTGGCTTGAGAGCCCCAATTTTGTATCATGACACTATGTATTATCACATTTTGGCTTTTATATATAAATTTTTTATGGTGATCAGTTTATTTATTTACATGTGTAAAAATTGTGTTTGTGATAAATTTGCTATGAATGAAACAAATTCCAATCTAACACGTAGTTAGCATATGAGTCAGAAACTTGATTATTAATTCTTGGGATGTGTATATATGTTATATTGTCAAATTGTTGTTCTAACAATCTCACACGTAAGAATCCTCTCAAAAATGTCAAATCTCTAACATGGTACAAACCATTAAGCCGTGACACTACTAGCTCTGAATCAAGATGTACCTCAAGAGAGAGAATTCCATGTGAAATGGCATCCTGTAGAAGCTCAATAACGACACTATATTCAGCAACATTGTTGGAAGATGGCCGCAGACATACACCTCCTGAAGATAGTACCTGATCCATAGGAGTATAAATCACCCAAACAACAGAGGCTGAGTGTTGAGTGTGATGGCTTGCACCATTCGTGAATCCTATGTAGGTGGAAGATTCCATTGACATCTGCCAAAAAGAACAGAAAATCATCACAAACCTGATCACGATAAGAAAAAGACCTAACTATGAAAAACTGTACACTAATATACAATAAGCAGCCTTGGTTGAAGATCATGCATAGTATTTCTTGAGATAGAGCCCATTTCTAGGCTTTGCCAAGGACGTTCCTTCGTAATCCACTAACTCATACGCACCCTTCTCTAACACATGCTTGACCATGTAAGGACCCCGCCACATAGGATTAAATTTCTGTGCCCCCAAGGGTTCTTTCAGTTGATCCCACAAAAGGACCAAGTCTCCTTCACTAAACCTCCTTGGACGGGAAGACTTATCATACTGGACCTTTACGCTACGTTTATTGACTTCTAGAGCCACCAAGGAATCCCAACACTTCTCATCAAGTTGCTCAAGGTGAACCAAATGCTCCTCTAATGGTGAAGTGTCTGGTAAGAGTTCTACAACTAGCTTCAAAGAATTAATCTCACATTCAATCAGAAATATCGACTCCACTCCATGTACAAGTTGATATGGAGAAAAACCAATTGCAGTTTTAACAGCGGTTCGATATGCCCACAAAGCAGGATATAACATGATGTGCCAATTATTCTTGCTTTGTGCGATGGTTCGTTGGAGAATGGATTTGAGTGATTTATTCACTGCGTCTACCTGTCCATTCACTTGAGGGTAGTAAGAAGAGGAATGCTCTTACTTATAACATAATTTCGACGCCAACTCTTCCATCATATAGTTCTAAAAATTGCGAGCCATGGTCAGTGACCAGCTCTTTCGGTACGGAGAGAAATTCGTATGGCTTGGGGTACCACAACAGATAGCTTGACTCCAGAAATCAATCTTTTCCAATATGCAATAGAAAGTAAATGTCTAACACTAAAGGATCAGACCTCGTAACTTATTCCGGACAGTTGAAGTACATCCCCGTTGAGCTTTCCAACTTCATCTTGAATTGATAAATTACTTCCTCAACAACAAGTAAACAATACAAGCATACTATATATCATGGTGTTAGATCTATTATAGCATATATAATCAACAATGTATAAGCATTTGAAATAATCCCATCGATAATATATTTATTCAAACACACATTATTGGATAGGAAAATATATTTCTATTAATATAAATCAGAGATTACAATAGATACAACCTCTGAGGGCATGTCTGCGAACCGAAGAAACTGAATCCCCCACTTGGGCCTCCACCACCTCAATCCTCCATCTCTTGATAGCAAGCTCACAAGCAAAAGGCAAGCTTGGGAAGAACACACTAGTGCTCCAAGGGACAAAGGGATGCAGACTCAACCATAAGTTTTGGCAACAATGGACTATAGTTTCTTTGCTCTCAATTCTCTCATATGCCTTCAATGTACCATAGAGTTCCTTATATAGCTTTTCAAAGGGGTAATGAAAGGTTGAATCCGAGTGATCCAAAGGCATAGGGAAGGCCAGGAGTCAAGTGAGTCAGATCCATGTCAAGGAAAACTCCAAAAGGATTTGGATTTTGTACACATCCTTATGTACGTGGTTTTAGTGGTCAAACCCACATATATACACGATTAAGGGTTTAAAAGTCACATGTATCATTTTTCACATGTTTTTAGGGATGATCAAGGAAGCATCAAAGGACAAAAAATGGTCCATGGGGTCTAAGGAGTCTGTAGTGGGATAGGGGAAGGCCATACAAAGTGTGATTTACCTAGAGTGGTAAAATCAGCTATAACAATTAGGCAAGTAGTACCATGTGGAATTGTTTCCAAGTCCAAATCATTGTTCACAATTAGAAACCGCACCCTCCCTTAGTCAAAAGCTACCTCTTTTGAGTTATGACAACTTTCTGCTTTTCATGGGTCATAAGGAAACTTTTTTGTTTCCTTCAAAAACTTTCCTGCTTTTCTCTTACATCTTTTATGAGCTCCATAAGAGGAAACTGTGCCCTCTTCTTTGAAATACTTTCCTGCTTTTACCTCTATCTTCTTTTTATGCTTTCAGGCAACTTCCCTTTATTCTCCTTTTTTCTTTTCTCATGGACTTTCTTATTTTTACCAAGGCAAGTTGACTAGCTTTCCCCAATGCACCCTCCTGACATGGCAGCCTTAATTCTACATCATTATTGTGCATAATAAATAAAATTGCTAAAATAAAATTAAATACATTCCTTAAAACACTTATTAGAAAAAGTTGTCCTAGGAAGAATAATTAATATCAGTTTGGGCCCCTAGGAACTTAGCATGGTCAACACTTTTAATGTCCCAAAATATGGGGACATGACAGTCCTCCCCTCCCAAATATGCTTGTCCTCAAGAAGAAGCACACTACAATGCTACAAATTTGTTCATCATATAGGATAACTAGAGCGTGAATCCATTGTTCAAAAAGGTTGACTTTCTCCATCTAATCAGCTTGTAAAGTTTCTCCAAAACAAGCAATGCTAGGTCCCATTGCTTGCATTGCACCCCCTTCAGTGAGAATTCCTTCCCACACAACTTATCAGGAAAATTTATGTCTGGATCCCATTTCCCAACTGTAAGTGTCCAAACATTAGAATCCACCATACAAATTTATCATCACAAGAAGTGACATTCATGCTGTGGAAATCATACCACTGCACTGAAAACTAGAAATACTCAATGCAAAGTTGGAACTCTATCAGATTTCCCCACCCAACATAAAGTTCTTCATGTGCTTGATTCACATCATCATTGAATCTCACAATGATGTTACTGCAAAGCCATAGGTGTGAGTCCCATGTCCAACCCCAACGAGTATAGGAATCATCCAACCAACAAGGATTCCAAAACTACTCACAATAAGATGATGCATCACAATTATCTCCAAAAAATGCAAGCAAGAAAAATAAATAAGTGTCATCATCCAATGTGAGAGGGTACTGACACTCCAACCAAAAGTTCCATGTGAACACTTCCAATGGTTCAAATCTCTACCACTGGTCATAGGGTATAAGAATCCATCCAACTGTGTATTTCTTCCACCAAGACCACTTGATGCAATATGTTTTTCTCATCAACTCCTCTTGGAAGTTTGATTTCTCAGCTGCCTTGCACCGCTCATGAGCAGAAATTTTTCTGCAAGAAGACTCCATGTGTGACATGCAATCTTCCACCCAATCCACATGTGGTTGAATGGCATCAAGTGATAGAAATATGTACCTATGTGGCTGATGGGAGGGTGATGGTGCATTCCACAAGTCATCGCAGACACCTAGGAAAGCCTCCAGCTCTTCATGTTGCACCAACAAGGAAAACTCCTTCTCCCAAATTTCATTCTCCCTTGATGAGGCTGAAATAGAAGTGTGGGTAGAACTATGAATGATATATCTGCAATACTTATTCACCCAACTTATGGCTTCCCCATATTCATCCTCATCTGACTCTCCCATGGGGAAGAGATTCTTTTGAGGAAACAATTCCAGTTTTTTTCTGGAAAAGGTCAAGTGCTTGGTTCTCATCAAACTTGTTTGTACAGTCCTAAAGCACAAAAAAATCATAATGCACATCATGTGCATGTGTATGGAAGGTATCCAATAGCTGCAAATTAAATACTTGTGGCTTCCCACATGCCAAGACAATGTTGGTCACAATAAAAAATGTATTGCAGAAATTATACTCTTCATCTCCCACCTTCTCCACTTCAAAGGTGTCTCTATTCACCCAATCAATGGATGAATAAGGAATTTTATTTTCTGGTCCATAACAAATATTATCAGTCATATTTATGGCATAGAAGAACACTTCATCCTTCCTCTCAACCTCAACGAGTGCTTGGCCAATATTCTCTTCCACATAGCCTTTTACAAGCACCTGCAAATCTAAGTGCATCTCATGATCCACCATCTCATGAGATTCCTCCCTCTATTCAAGAATGCAATAATCCTTGTGAATATGTCTGAATGGTATGTAGGAGGGTACATAATACTTTTTCAACTTTTCATGAAGTTTCTCTATCTCCATCTTGGATTCTTGGAGTGCACATTGAGTTCTCTTCAAGGAATATTGGGTGGTCAATAAATATTGTGTGAGATTGAAAATTTCTTCTCCATCCTTCAGGGATGATCCATGAAACACATCAGCAAGCTCAATCAAATCATCTCTATCATAAATCAATTGTAAGAATTACCCTTGTATTGTAGACAATGCCTTCTGCATCTCCTCCTTGGATTCAAGAGAAGATTGATCTTCCAATGAAGCAGCTATCCAACACTGGAGTGCCACTAAAGAATGTGAGTATTGGAGAAGGTGTAAATACTTTTGAATATTCTTTTCATCCATTTTCAAAGGCCAAGGAAATGAGTGGGGTTCTTGACAAAAATCGCCCCTTTCTTCTTTCCTGCAATTTTCTTGCGGTGACTTGCACTTCTCTTTATGAATCTTTCTTTCTTCTTTCCCACCTGCAAGACTAGATGGCCCATAGATATCCACAATTGTTATAGTGGGATTGGGATTCTTAGTGAGTTCAAGCCTCTCCTTTGATGTGGATGAAACTTCATCATGTTGCAAGAGAGTCCAAAATTTGGAACTGTGTGCATCCCTTTGCACCATATTTTTCTCCTTCAGATTTCCTAGTTCACACCTAGCTAGCAGGGGATTGTCTTCCACTGCATTGGAAAATTCAAATAATGAATTTAGATCTGATATTTCCTCTTCTCTTTTATCTGATCCAAAATATTCCTTCACCATATTATATCCATTGACACGCTCACCCTTATTTTCAATGATTGTGTGATCCACAATAGAGAAACTAGGAGTGAATTTATCTCCCTCATAATTGGCCTTCTTGTTGCAATCCTCAGATGCAAGTGGATAATTTTTGTCTTTCCATGGATTAGAGGGATGTAAATGAACATTACTGCTGAAAAAATTAGAACCTTCATCACACATGTTCTTCACCTTATCCTCTTCTTGTATAGACACTATAGTGGCCTTTTCTTCCACCAAAATTTGTGCTTCACACCCAAGCGATGTGGGTTTGCTTTCATCTTCATTATGTGGCTCAGAAGGTGACTGTAAATTTGATTTTTGTACCTCTTTTGGATCTGATCCAAAATATTTCTCACCACCCATACATGAGCCAAAACCTTGAGTAGTGATCCGGAGATCACCCACCAATAAACTTGAAGTGCATTCCTCTTCAACTTCTTCTCTTATGCAACCACCTTGTGTTGATTTGCACTTAACCCATTGGATCTCTGTCTCCAATTCATTTATATTTTTCAAGAAACCTTAAGCTTCTTCATATTTAGTGGTACTCATGTCACAATATTTAGAATCTCTTTTTGAAGAAAAACCAAACAAACTCTTAAATATTGAACATGTCGATGGCTTGGAGGAATATTCACCTTTGGTTTTGTCTTGTTCTTCTTCTTTTCTCAGAGAGTTGGAACAACTTGGATCCTTTATAGATATCTTGTTGCTCTTGAAAGAATTCTCATAATAATTATTGGTTTGGAATCCATACTTGAAATAAATATAGTCTCCAAAAAGAAAGCTTTGCAAAAATATTCTTACCCAAAGCAAGATAGTCCTCATAGCAGTGAGACATGTTCTCACATGCTTCAATAATCTTTGTCAAGTTTTTCTTAACCATTGGAGAATCAGATATGATATATTCCCCATATGATGTCCAATATTTTTAATCATATTCATGTTTTAATAGGCCTCCATAAACATAGAGAATTTCTTCTTCTTCATATCTTCTGCAGTATTCTTCATACTACGCATCATAGTCATCCCCATAGTATGACATGACTGCAAATTTATTCACTCAGATTTTTATTTCCACAGGATGATCCAAGGAAAGATATCTAATACCACTATGATGTCCTAATTCTAGTGTACAGACCTGAACACTCTTCAATTCTGTAAATTATATTAAAATTTATGAACTTGAATTAATTTACACAATGACATCTTGGACTGGGCAAATAAGGGGTTTACTCTGGGAAATTTTATAGGAAAAATGAGTGAGCAGCGGGAAAAAACCAAAGACAATCATACATGGAATCCCCTCTCCCATATCACATTTATATCTTGTCCCATTTAGGTTTCAGAATCCGCTCTGCGGAAACCTACTACCATGCTTCTGGGCAGCCAAACCGTGAAACTAAGGATGGTAGTTCAGTTTGTTTTAACCAGGGGATTTTGGAAACTTTAAAAGGGTTGTTATAGAATTAATATAGAATAAATAAAGTTTTTATATAGTTTTTAGAGATGCTGGAAAGTTCTAAGAATTTTTGGATGAATTTGGGGTTTTACGGCAATTTTGGCCAAGGAAAACCCTGCGTAGAGGAGGATCCAAATGTGGTACATACCCAAATAAAAATGGTTTTGAAGTTTTATATGGGAAGGTGTTCCTATTAGTGACCCACAAAAACTAACAGAGCTCAGATTCTGTTAGCAGAAATTGTTTTACATCAATTTTACCAAAATTAGTTATTAAAAGCTAGTAATCTAGCTAGGGTCTAAAAAAAGCAATTAAATCATCTCAAATGCATTTCTGTGAAACATGAGAATTGTAAAAGGGGTAAATATAATTTCATTGAATATTTAAACTTCCTTCAATTACTTCCCTATCCTGAAATATTCCGTATAGCACTCATTTTTATTCAATTTCCCCCATACATGCTAAAATAGGCCTTTTAGGAAAAACTGAAGACAAGACTCTTTGTGGGAAGAGATGTTTCAAACTAATACATGTAAATTTTAAGAATAATATGACCCTATAGAACAAAAATTACATCATTGACAGACCATTAGAAGGATGCTCCAAAAGCAAGGGGCGGGAGGCTCGGATCATGACCAGCAAGGGGCTGTGAGCATAGGTGAAGCATGGGATTCACTAGAGCTCGAACTGAAATTAATGGAGGATGAAAATAACTTGGATGATCCTTCAATGTCTGTAATCTATCACTCCACACCTGCAATGGAAGAAAAGGGAATGGAAGGAGAGGGGAATGGAAGGTTGGGGCTCATCTCCCAATAGTCTAAGGCACAACACTCAAAAGTAATGCTCACATAAGCATTCAGCAATCAAATCATCAACTAAACTGAAGCAATGGGTTTGAATTCATCTTTTATAGACTTATGGATGACCTTCTTAGTAAGTTGAGGCCAATGGTGTCCTGTGAGAGCAATTCAACCCCATCGGTGACCTAACCCTAGCCACAAAAGTGCCCCCATTGGGAAATTAGGAAAGTAGGACCATGTGGAATTGTTTCCATGTCCAAATAATCCTTCGCAATTAGAAATTGTACCCTCCATTAGACAAAATATACCTCTTTTGAGTTATGATAGCTTTCTACTTTTCCTTGGTCATAAGGAAACTCTTTCTTTCCTTCAAAAACTTTCCTGCTTTTCTCTTACAGCTTTTCTGAGCTCCATAAGAGGAAACTGTGCCCTCTTCTTTGAAAGACTTTTCTAATTTTACCTCTATCTTCTTTTTCTTCTTTTAGGTAACTTCCCTTTATTCTCCTGTTTTCTTTTGTCATGGACTTTCTTATTTTTACCAAGGCAAGTTGACTAGATTTCCCCAATGCGCCCTCCTGACATGGAAGCCTTAATTCCACATCATTATTGTGCATAATAAATAAAATTGCTCAAATAAATTAAATACATGCCTCAAAACACTTATTAGCAAAATTTGTCCTAGGAAGAATAATTAATATCAGTTTGAGCCCCTAGGAACTTAGCATGGTCAACACTTTTAATGTCCCAAAATATGGGGACATGACATTTAGGGTTTGGAAAAGGTTCTGAATCTAGAGGTGGTAATGGAGATGGTGAGTGGTTTGGTGTAAGTGGTGTGATTGGGATATTTTCAGTCAATGGGGGATCTTTGAATTTTGGTGGTGAGTCGATTGGGTCGTCAGAGTTGACAGAGAATAGGTTTTCAATCTCCTGATTGATTGCTAATGTATCTTCTTGGTCATTTTATTCCATGTCTCCTACTAGTTCATTGGCTGGTGAAGAAAGGCTAACACTTGATGGGGTAAAGGATGAAGTGCGACTTACGGCAATATGAGAGGTTTTGTTGGGGTTCCTTAAGAATGTTGATCTGATACTTCCAACAGTTCTTGGTTTCTAAGGTATTTGGCCGATTTACTGTGAGAGGGTCTAGCGTGATGAGCTAGACTTGGTTAATGTGTGGGTGATGGTAATTTTCTAAGCAAAGGTGAGTATTTCGAGGAGATTTTCAATAAATTCCTGGAAGTCGCCATCCTGGTCGAATCATTCTTTTAATGCCTTCGGCATAGCATTTTTACAGATGTCTATAGGATTGATGGTGGGTGGTTGTGTGATATCTTCTTATGTGATTTGGGTTGGGGATGGGAGTGGGGGGGTGGAAGTTAAATCAACAATACTTTCATCGACTGAAGGGTTTGTGGTTTTTACCTTTTTAGCTTTGGCTTGTCTTTTATCCTCCTCGACAAATTGTTTGAACTACTCCTTGACCGGAAGTTTTTTTTTGGTGGCCTCTATCAACATTTCGGTCTCTTGAGCATGGAGTTCATCCTCATCGTATGAATTTTCTTACAAGATCAGCTAGCGTTTCCCTTTTTCCTTTGGCTATACTATCCGGGTTTTTCCTAGATTTTGCAATTATTACTGCCAATTGTCGGATATTTTCCTTTGTTAGTAGGTATTTTGGTTTCTCTATCTCTTCCTCTGCATGTTGTTGTGTTGGTATAATTTCTTCTTGTAATTCTAACTGTGGAACAGTAATCAGTTGGAGCTTGCTGGCATCCTCTGTTGGTGTGTCCTCCAACATGAAGGTACTGATATATAGACGGAGTTCATAATCCTCCTCTTTTTCCTTTTTGGTCAAGGGTTCCTCAATAGGATGATTTTTTGCTTTGGCCCTTGCTGGTATAGACAACTTGGTATTAGATTGTCGAGCTAGCTCTTGTAAAATCTCATCAAGTGAAGGATAATAGTTGAGAGTTTTTTATTTTGCTTTCACACCCTGCATGTGCCATAATGCAGTGTGGTCGAGCTCTAATTGAATGTGTGTTGTTTTTGGTAGACTTATTTAGATTTCTAAGGCACCCTCCATCTGGTTGTCTATACTTTTAGGTTCTGAAACCAATTTTCCAAAATTAATTTTCCATTTGTTATTTCTTTTAGAGTTCCATTCTGTGAAAATGGTTTGAAATGCCACATGTGATATTTGCATGGTTCGAGGAATTGCTTATGTCCAACTAGACTTAAGTGGTACATGTCTATCCAAATTATCAGTGATGGGAACCTGATAATTCTAGTTGATTCCTGGCATATTTCACAGATGTTTTTGAGCATGTAGACCACATATTGAGCCCAACGGTAAACTTTCCCTGAGGTTTCTATTGTGTTGACTGCTTCCAACATTTCTAGCTTCAGATCACTCACTCGGCCTATAGGGGTGAGTCCTATCGCTATGATTTTGGAAACTATTTGCAGTGTATGGGATTGTATTTGACTAATCATCGTCCCTTTTGAGTTCTTTCCTGATGGTGTCCCTATTAGTTTTCCGACTAACCCTTCATTGATGCCTACAAGGACAGGGTCACCTTTGTTTGAAAGTCTGGTAAGCTTGTATATGACCTCACCAAAAATTTATACTGGCTTGTTGAAGTAGAATTTGCCATTGTGGTACTGGTTGATGATAAATTTTACAGCGGTTTCTTTTGTCCCACTGAAACTCACCATGAAAGGTGTATTCATGTAACTCATAATGGTACTATAGCTTATTTTCTCTGCTTCATGTGTCATTTTCTTATCTGCATAGGCCTATTCTTTGATTTATGTCCATATCTTTTACCATGAAGTTTCATGTACCTTTCCAATTTTGATATTTCCTAATATCTTTACAAGTGGGGTTGCGACAGATTCTAGCTATTTTTTTTTTGCAGTTGTGGATCTGGTTTGCTTTGGAGCCATTTTGTCGATCTCTTGGTCAACTTTCTTCACAAGGTTTCTGCTTTCAAATTTCTAAGCAAATTGGTCATTCTATTTCTTCGAAAGAAATATTTCTCTGACATAGTATTTATAGGTGGAGCGAATGTCGGTTTTTTCAATGAAGGTATTAATGGGAGAAATGACAGTCGATGACGCTCTATTGAGGTCACGACTAATGCATTATGTTTTTGGTGCTCCTTCCTACCATAGTCATGAAGGCGTGATTTGACCTTTGGAGTCATCAATCGATGTCAATCATGAGGGTGGTCGATGATGGCATGTTGATGATAGGCATTTCAGTAGTCGAACTGCGGTCTACTATGTCTTTCAAAATTTCCTATCATTTTGGCTTATAAGTGTTAGCTTTTTTTTTTTTTTTGAGATTTTGAGATTTTTTTAGGTTTTTCTGAGCAGTTATGGTCGTTATTTTTGTTTTGTATTATATATATATAGTTATTTAGTTTTGGTACCATTTTAGTCGGGCACCATTAACAAGTTTCTGAAATACTATGCCTTGTAATGTCCTTAGTCGGATTGATCCATTGGCATGAATTTGTTTGATAATAGAAGGTCCCATACATTCTCTGTGTAGATTTTTAGGTTTTCCTCTCACTTGACTATTATACAATAGAGCAAGATATCTGACTGACAATTTTTTATTTTAATCTTTCGATCATGCCAATCCTTTTGTTGTTGTTTCTGAATTTCTTGATGTTGTATAATGAGCAGTCGGTGTTCCTCTAGTTTGGTTAATTGCATTAGTTGATCCTTTCCTGCTTCTTCGACATTAATATGTAAAATGTCAGCTATTACCAGTGTTTTCTACCAAAAACGTAAAGGAATGACTGTTTCTTAGTCATAAACTAGTCGAACAGGTGTTTGGTCGGTCGAACGTTTATATGATTTTCTGTACGCCCATAATATTGCAAGGATTTTCTCATCCTAATAATATTTGTTGGTATTGAGGGATTTTTTTAAACCCTTTGTTATTGTTTTGTTAAATGCCTCTATTGCTCCATTCGAATGAGTGTGATATGTTGTTCTTCGTCAATGGTTAATTTTGAATTGTTCTGTGAGTGTTGTAATTGTTTTATTGATGAAGTGTGAGCCTTGGTCACTGATTAAAGTTATAGGGAATAAAAACCTAGTAATGATTTTTTCATATATGAACTTAGTAGCTACCTCACTAGAATAGGCGTCGACGGAAACTACTTCTACCCATTTAGTAACATATTTAAATGTTGTTATGATATACCTTGTGCCTATTCTTTTTGTTGGTACTAGAAATGGACCTATAAATTCGATAGCCCGGATTTCCAATGTGAGGCTTTGGTTTACTAATATTAAAGTAATATCTGTATTAGGTAGTGGTTGACCTAGTCATTGGTAGCAGTCACATTTGCTCACAAATGTTTTACAATCTTTGTATAGTGTTGGCCACCATAGTCCTGATTGTTGGATTTTCTTTGCAGTTGTATCCGACTAAAAGTGTCCTCCTGCTAGTCCATAGTGTGCTTCATGAATAATGTCTTCTTGTTCATGTTCTAACATACACCAATGGAGTACTTTGTATAAACCCATTTTGTATAGGAATCCATTGATTAAGGTGTATGGAGTTGCTTCAATGTCTAAAATATGTTTTCCTTGGTGTTCATGCCTTCTAGTGCTTGACCATTCTCTATAAATTGTGTTATCTCCTCTAATTATTTTGGGTTAGCTTCTATTAAGAATAAGTGTGTGTATATAAGGTCATCCTCAACTCCTGTCGGCTCCTTCCCCATGTTGATTCTTGATAAGTGGTTAGGCCCGACATTTAGTTTTCCTGGTCTAACGACAACTTCGAATTCAAATTCCTAGAATAGTAATAGCCAACGACATATTCTCCCATGATGCAAAGGTTTATTGACAAGGCATTTTAACGCTTGATGATCCGTGTAGAATATGAAGGGATTAGCTAATAGGTAATGTTGATATTTTTCAAGAGCAAAGGCCATACCTAATGCCTCCTTCTCTATTGTGGAGTAGTTGCATTCAACTTTGTTTAATTTTCTACTATTGTAGATGATTGGATAATCCATGCCACCTTCTCCTTTTTGTGTTAGGATTGCTCCTATTGCTAAGCCTGAGGCATCAATGTGCACGTGAAATTTGATCGACCAGTTAAAAAATCGAAGAATTGGTGCTTCGACTAATTTTCTTTTTAATGTGTCGAAGGATGTATCACATTCTTCTATCCAGTTAAACACTTGATCTTCTCTTAGTATTTATTCTAGAGGGTATGTCATATCAGAGTAGTAGCGAATGAATTTTATATAGTACCCTGTATGTCCTAACAGTACTTTGACCTTTTTTGGGTTTACTGGTGGTTTTAAATCGAGGATAATTTTTATCTTTGCAAATTTGACTTTGATACCTTCTTTGCAGACAATATGTCCTAGTAGGATTCCTATAGGGGTTAAGAATATGCATTTCTTTATGCTGATAGATAATTGAATTTGTCGACATTGTTCCAACATAATTCTCAACCATTTACAGTGGTGTTTAAGCATAGAATATATCGTCCAGTCGTCAAAGTATACTGCCATGGTTTTGTGGATGTATTCTTGAAATCTTTTAACAACTATTCTTGAGAATATTGCAGGTACATTTCTAACACCAAATGACATGACTATGTAGGAAAATGAACCGAATTCGCATACAAAGTTTTTTTTTTTTATCTTCTTTGGCTATAGGCACTTGATTATATCCTGAGAACCCATTCGTAAATGAATAGCATTTATGTCCTGCGACTTCATTTGGGATTTCATTAGGGTATGGAGTCGGGAATGGATCTATTAAGGTAACCTTGTTCAATTCACGAAAATTGACACAGACTCGTAGTTTTGTCAGGCCGTGATTTTAGGTTAAATGACCATTGGGCTTGACCATTCCGACCGATCGATTAGGTAAATTATCCCAGCTATTGGCATATTGTCGATCTCCTTTTTTACTATTTCTTTATATTTATGAGCTAACTTATAAGGTCTTTTCTTCATAGGTCAGGCATTAGGTTTGATGTCTATCTTCATCTCACCCATTTCTGCTACTAATCCTTTTAGGTCTTTGTAGTCCCGTGCAAATACATCTTGAAATTATTTTAATCAGTCAACGATTTTTGTGTTTTGTTCTTCACTCCAGTAATCGCCAATCTTGTCCATTTTTGGTATGTTATCATTAGAGATGTCAATTTCTTTAGTTTTTACTTTTGCATCCATCCATTCTAATGCTTTACTTTCATTAATCTATCAACTTCCTTCTTTGAATTGTGAAAATGTTGCTGGAAAATCTATTGCTGTCATTTGGTCGGTGTCATTTTTATTGGTCGACTCAATTTTTAATATATTTTTAACTGGTTTGATCATTTCTGGGTGATGAGTCTTCCATTGGAAGCTCCTTCCATATGTGCATTCATTCTCTAATTGGATTCTTGTCAAATTTGGGATTTTGTTGGTTTGGATGCTGTAGCATGTTGTATTTGATCATTTTTTACTTTGTATTGACTCATTGGTAGTCAGATGTATAAATGTTTTTAACTATTTTGTAGCTTTGACTAATTTTGTGTCTTCTAGTATGAAGCTAAAGTATTTAATAAAATTTTCTCTAAGTTCATTCCATAATAATGTTTTTCCTTGTGCTTCTTCCATTTTGTACCATTTTTTAAGTAAGCCATCTAGTATCAAGGGAAACAGGTGCGACCATATACGCTTGTCTTTATAACCAAGTCTTCTCCATTTTGTTTCACAAATTTTTATATGGTTTTCTGGATCTTGTCCTTTGATGAAGTGAGGTATTTGTGCCTATTGTGTCAACTTCCTTCCTCCAAATATTTCTACAAGAAAGTTGAAGCTATTATCCATGTTTGCAGTCTCGAGTGGTGGGTGTCGCACCATCGAGTAGCTTGTCCTATAAATGTTTTGACCAGGATTTGAATTCGGACATGTCCACCTAAGTTTTTAGAGACTTGTTCTACATGGAGAACTAGTGATTCTCTTTCTTTATACTGAAGACTTTGTTTATTATCTATTTTTATTCATGCTAATGAGGGGTATTCCCTTGTTATTTTCTCAAATATTTTTTGGATGGTTGATATAGAAAATCATTGTCAGGTTGTTTTCTTCTTGATAGATTGAATGGTTCAGCACCCTCTTGCTTGTGTTTCATAATTTTCAACCTCCCAGTCATATAATTCTACATCTGAGTTATATCTGACCGAGTCTTGGTTTCCTATATGAAGTTCACCATGAATATTAGGTTCAGTATAGTCCTTGTTATTTTGTATTTGGTATAGTTTTCGAATGTTGACTTCTTCATCAATAGGTTCAGTCCAAGGTTCACCTTAGGAAGGCTGAATATGGATAGTAACTTTCTGTCCATTCCCTTTAACTTTATTCTTTCCTTGTCTAGGGATATCGATGCTTTCATTTTTATTCCCCATGGTCGACCTACCAAGGCTGGGAAGGATATGGATCCTTCCTTAGGGTCAATAATTTTAAATTTGATCTTAGTCGATATGCCTTTTATTGTTGTATCGACATTTCTCCAAACTCCTATGGGTTCAATCAATCCTTGGTTGAATAGATTGAGGTATATACCGAATTAGTATAGCTAAGGTCTACCCAGTTGTTCCCATGTGTCTTGTGTCATAATATTTACTTGTGAACCGAAGTCGAGAACGACTTGTCGAACATGATATCCTTTGATTTCAAGGTCGAAAAGTGGATCAACATCGCTCTTGTCTTTTTGATTCAGACTGCATATGTTTTTAGTTTGTCTTTCTGTACTATTATTGTGCTTTATATTATATAATAAGTCAATAAACTGAGACATTGATTTATCATTTTGTACTAAGATGAATAGTTCTTTAAGTGTGTTTTGTTGTCTATCATCAATTACTTCCTCTCTAGCAAGATCTTGGAACATGTTTGATGCATCTTTGTATAATTTTTTTTGTTTTGATGGATTAGCATAATCATTTTTCTCTTTAATTTTGCTTATATGTTGGTTATCGTTTCCAATTTATGTCCCTTGTCGAGTTACTATATGTAAGTTTTTTGTATGTATTATATCATGTTTCTAAACACACGACAAGACATTGACATTTTTCTTTTTATTAATCTTGTCGAGCATGGTGGGACAATCCTCTAGTGAGTACTTTCCCACACCGCAGCTAGTACAAAACTTTATATCAGTACTATTCTTGTATGGACAGTTTGTGTAGTGGTGTCCTTCTTTATAACATGTAAAGCACTGGATGGGTCGTTGTGGTCAGTTGTTGCGATTTCTAGAAAATCGTCCTCAACCTCCAAATCCTCCACGACTATTGTCGAAATGACGTTCATATCGACAAACTTCATATCTTTGATTATTTGGTTCATTTTGATCATTGTTTTGTGTGAATGCGTTCATTTGGTAGACTGCTTGGTAGTTTTGTTGATTCTTCAAGTTTAAGTGGTAGTTGGAAGTTGCATGACATTTTACCTCATATATTGCACACCACAATGCTTTGCCATTTTTCATGTTATATGGGAAATATTTTGTTCTATGGTCTCCATGTTCTTGGAAAATATTGCAGAATCATTTTGTTTGGACAAAACAAATGTCTTGTCGACAGTTATCTTTAGTGTGTCTGGCCGTGGAGCATTTTGTGCACCAGACATCCTAATTCTTGAGGTTCAACTCTTTCAAATATTTTTGCATGATCTCCAGTTGTTCTTCTAGCCTAGTATCAATGAGATATGCTGGGAAATATTCATCCATCTTTACTTGCATAGATTTGGTAAGAGCGTCTTCATAAGTTTTAAATGTGTCCAAGCTTATGTGCCACCGTATTTTCTATGATAGACCTTCAAGAAAGAACTGAATTAATAAGTGTTCATCAATTACATAATCTAGTTGGCTAAGGAGGTCTTTCCATCGCTTACCATATTCTTGGACGAACTCTGCTAGTTTTTGAGATGTTGTTTTCAGTTTTTTGGCTGCCAGATGATTTGCATCTGGTGTTTTAAAGAAAGATAAGAATTGTGCCTTAATTTCTGCTTTGGATGCTTGGGGATTTATCTCTATATAATTCATATACCAGGTTAGTGCTCTTTTTCGTAAAGCTTCGGTGAATTGTGCCATCTATCATTCTTTGACCGTAGCTTGATTTTCCTCCCATTTCTGACTCACAGACAAACCCGTGTCATCTAGGGTATTCATCACCCTCATAGAGGGGGATATGAGCTGATTCATGACCCATGTCAATGTTGTTGTCTCCATCGGGATATGGCAGTGGCAGGGGTGGTGGTGGAGGTAGTGGGATATTCGACGTATCTCGTTGCTCACAGCTATAGTCGATGGAACTTTCATTCCCATCGGTCGTTTTGTTTGTTGTTTCTTCTCCTACTAGTAGTTGGTTTTTATCGAATTCTCCTATCGATTTCCAGTTGCACTGATGTTCTTGCAATTCCAAATGTTTTATTTCTTGTAAATCTGTGTTTGGTGAGGGGGTTATCCTTCATGTGTCGGGTAGAGAAAGTGGATACTTCGGTTGGAAGGGTATGCCTGAAGTGTTACCCAATTTCCTTCCTCTGGTTGACGGATTACTAAATGATTATCATCATTTAATTCATCATCTAGTCAGATCCATATACCAAACTCACCAGCTCTTAGTTGCAGGTCTTCTTAGACAATGGCATGAATACAAGTACTCAGATTTGTCAAAGACGGAGGTCTTAACTCCGGGGAAATTTCTAGTTGGAGAGATTCTCACTACTCTATCCACAATTCTTCTTCCATAGGTTATGCTTCTTCATCCACGCCTTCTTCCTGTCAGTCATGACCCAGCTTTGGTGAATTTCCTTGTTTTGTCACCCTGGTGGCCATTCCTGTTTGCAATGCTCTATATTGCTCTCTTCTCTATTCCCTTCTTTTCTTCCTTTTCTCTCTTTCTAATTTCTGCATGTCCGACGTACCTTGATGTGTCACTGTTTGCTTGATTTCCTTCTTAGTTCGACTTTTCATTGCCACTGATGGTATTTTCTTTAGTCATCTAGAATCCTTTTTACTCTACCCCCCCATATCCTACCCGATGATTTAGAAAGCTCAAATAGTTATGTTTATTTGCTTAGGAATTATTCCCACTCCCTTTCGACAATGAATTTTTCCCACTTCTTATGTTTCTCCACCCAGTTAGAATTTGGTGTCGGTTTGCATAGTGATGGACGAGGCTCTATGACATGGCCCACTCCCTTTTCAATTAGGAATTTGAACAAAAGGGTAGGTAAGAAGCAAAGGAAATGCTTGGTGAGGTCTCTATAAAACCTTTTCTCAATGATTTTGGCCATAGCTCTTTCCTCCATGACTTTTTCTTCACAGAATTCATCTGTGATCTTTTCAAACCACTCCGACAAGTTTTTTTGTCCACCTCGAATCAGTTTCTCCAGTAACTCTTAGTCTTTAGTTTCTTCCGGATTTTTCATCCATAATTTTTTTCAACAGCTTAGGTACCGAATCTACAAACTTCTCATGTGTTTCAGTGAAGAATTTCTCCTTCACCTGAGCAATGGCCAATCTGTTTCTTTGTGTGGTTTTGTAAGTAATTTGCAATCTTCTGCTCCCACCAATTCTTAATCTCTTTCTTTGATATCATCTACACATGGTTATGTCATCTATATATGTACTACCGACAACGGAACCAATGTTGTAAACTCACAGAGCACATAAGGTTACCAATAATACACATAAATAATCATGTAAACATACAAAGACAAGAGACAAGAACATGTAATGGAATAACAGATTATATTATAGAATCACATGAGGGTCCATACTTATACAAAAACTGAACCAAGTTCTCATCTAGCTCAATAGCCTAATATATATGATTACAAATGGTTACAAGTAACTACATGTTCGTTCGGTCAACCAACACGACTTATGCGGATGACCTAATCTTCGATTAGTCGGCTACTCGACTAGTAGGCTCACCAACTAGCTCCTCCAATAGTAAAGAAGTATCAGGCAGTGAGATAGCTGAAAATATACTGAGAACACTTCCTATGTTGTATAATCCTATAGTGTCCACTCTTGAATACTGAGAGAATATAGATCAACTAACCATGGATGAATTGTATGGAATCTTCAAAACCAATGAGTTAAGATTAGGTCATGAGAACCTCCCAAAAGGAGAGGCAATATTCAAGGAACTAAAGAAAACAAAAAATCAAAAGCAAAAAACTCAACCCATCCATCATGAAGAATTTGATGTAGAAGAGGCCAATTTTATTAAGAACCTCCAGAAAGGATTAGTGAAGTACAAAGGAGAGCTTCCTTTCAAATGTCTTAATTGTGGCAAAGTTGGGAACTTTATAGCCAAGTGTCCCTATCCCAAGGAAGAATCTGAAGATGAATATGACACAAATAAAAAATACAAGAAAAAGGGAAAATCCTGTTATAAGAAAAAGAATTACAAAGGAAAAAGGAATTTCTAGTCAAAAGAAGAGAACAACAGTTCGTCTGATTCTAGTGGTAATGGTGATGGAGTATTTTTCTAGGTATTGAAGAGTCTAATGAGATAGAATAAATTGAGCATGAGGAATATTCAGAAGGTGAAGAAGAGGCCAATATGGAAGAATAACTTCTCATTTCCTTTGATTAATTAAGAAGATACAAAAAAATATAGACAAATGAAATTTTTTGTAGTTGAACAAAAGGAAAAACATGAACATAAAGAAAAACAAATGGATAAAATCATGAGAAACCTGAAAAACCAAATCCTAGATGCCAATAGGATGTAAGAAATTCTTGATAAGTATCTTAAAGAGAAACAACTAACCAATGAAATAATGGAGGCATACTTAGTTCACCTAAGAAAAGAGCTTGATGCAAAATTTATCCAAACAAAATATGAAAATAGATCTAAAATATTAGATACGATTATAACCACACAAACGTATCCAAGTAACAAAAATGGAATAGGTTATTCTCAAGAAGAAAGTAAGTTAATTCAAAATCTTATGCATTTTCTCTCCTTAGTACATTCAATTAAAAAGTTGAAGAAATGACAAGCAATGATCAAAACTGCAGAGTATTATTTCCACCCATCAAGAAGGAATTCAAGACAACACCAAAGAAGTTTGATCAAAACAGTCGTCCTCACATTTTCTTTGGTTATTTTTTTGCATGCTCTAACTTTAGACACAAAGCTATGAACTATAGTTCATATGGAAGGAAAAACTTGAGGGTAAGAACTATAACCTAAAATACAACCAAACAGTTTATCAAGTCAATAGAAGAAATTTTAACTCCTTTGCACCTCTACAAGAAAGGAAGTTAGAATTATTCAAATGTCATAGCTATGGAAATAAAGCAAGTAATTGCAGATTAATGGAAGTCTTAGAAAAACCACATATCATTAAATACAAAAATAATATTTGGGAAGAAAAAACATCAAAAGAGGAATGTATTATTGCCTTTAAATCCCAAGATAAAGGATATCTCTGGTATGTTGAATGCGGTTGTTCAAAACACATGACATGAGATAAGGACAAATTTTTGAACTTAAAGAAACAAAAAAGTAAAGTTACATTTGATGGCAATGATCGAGGTAACATTATTGGGAAAGGCACTGTGAATTTGGGAAAAGACAAATACAAGAATGTGTTACTTGTTTAAAATATGAAACCTAGCCTATTAAGTGTAATCCAAACATGTGATCAGAGGCACATTTGCATCTTTGATTCTCATAAATGTGATATTAGTAGAAATGACTCAGGATAATTGGTTAGTATTGCTCCTATAACTCCTAAGAATGTATACATACTAAATACAAAACTAAATGACGAATGCCATATAAATTTAGTGGATGAAAGTTGGTTATGGAATAGGAGGTTGGGGTACATTAAATTTGACAATTTAGTGAAAGTCAACAATCTTGGGGCAGTAAGAAACCTTCCAAAGATCACAAAACCTTCAAATCATATATTTAGACATTGTCAACTAGGGAAACAAACTAGAATAAGGTTCAAAACAAAATAATACTCAACCTAAAAACCTTTAGAGATGGTTCACACTAACATTTTTGGACCTACAAGGACCAAACGTTTGCAAGGAGACTCCTACTTTATGTTGTTCATTGATGATTTTACTAAAATGGCTTGGGTATTTTTTCTCAAGGAAAAATGATAAGCATTTAACAAGTTCAAAGCTATTAAAACCCTTGTTGAAAATGAAAGAGAGGAAAAAATCAAATGTCTTATATTAGACAATGGTGGCGAGTTCACCTCAAAAGAGTTTGATCTCTTCTGTGAAACCCATGGGATTAAGAGACAATTCTCTACTTCCAAAACACCTCAGCAAAATGGAATTGTTGAGAGGAGGAATAGAATGGTCCAAGAGGTTGCAAGGACTATGCTCAATGAAGTAAACTATTTTGATGGATATTGGAGGGAATATATAAGCACAATAGTATACATACTAAATAGAGTTCAACTCAGGATTAATAGTAATAAGACTCCTTATGAGCTATGGTTTGCAATATCTCCTTCGATAAAATACTTCAACTTATTTGGAAGTAAGTGTTACATCAAAAGGCTTCATGAGAATATCGGATAATTTGATCCTATATTTGATGAAGGTATCTTTCTTGGAGATGATTTTACCAAGAAAGCATAAAAATGCTCCAATATTCTATTACATAATATTGTTGAGAGTGTAGATGTTAAAGTGGATGATTTAAAACAAAGAAGACCAAACATCAAGATACCACAATTGACAATGAAGACGAAGATGATGACGATTCAATTGGTACACAAGAATATGAAAAAGAGAAGGAATATATACAAGAAGATGAATTGGATACCAGAAAAGAATATCAAGATATTTGAGAAGAAGATATAAAAGAAGAATCCCCAAGAAAATACGCAAAGACACCCTCAAGAATAACTCAAATAAATCATCTTCAAGACCTAATTATTGGAGATAAAATCACTCGAGTACAGGCAAGAAGACAATTGGCGTATCAAATTGAAATAGAATGCTTGTCACATATTGAGCTTAGGTTAATCAAAGAGGCATGTAAAGATGAGAATTGGGTCAATACTATCAATGAAGAATTGGACCAAATTGAAAAGAATCAAACTTGGGAAATGGTTCCAAGACCAGAAAATAAGAATATCATTGGAACTAAATGAGTGTCTAAAAACAAAGTAAATGAAAATGGGAAAGTAATCAAAAACAAATCTAGATTGTTATGTAAAGGGTATGGTAAGGTTGAAGGAGTAGATTTTGAAGAAAATTTTGTACATATGGCCATATTATAGGAAATTAGGATGTCCTTAACATTTTCAATCTACAAAAAATTGAAAGTATACTAGATGGATGTCAAGTCATCATTTCTCAATGGAAACTTAGAAGAGTAAGTCTATATTGAACAACCAGAAGGATTTCGATTAAATAATAAAAGAGACTATGTTTGTAGACTAGCTAAAACACTCTATGGGATAAAACAAGCACCCAAAGCATGGTATGCAAGGATAGATTCTTATTTACAAGTACAAGGCCTTAAAAGAGTGTCAATAGACAGTAACATTTATTGTAAAATTGGTGATGATAGCATGATTATTGTAGAAGTATATGTTGATGATATTATATTTGGGAGTGATGACGAAAAAATGAGTAAGGATTTTTCTAGGAGGATGCAACAAGAATTTGAAATGTCATTGCTTGGTGAAATAAATTTATTTCTAGGATTACAAGTAGTACAGTCCAAAAGGGGAATCTTTATCCATTAGTACAAGTATGCTAAATATATGCTCAATAAATTCCAGTTATAGGATTGCAAACCTGTTTGTACACCTATGACAATAGGATGCAAACTAAGGGAGGAATATGAGTTCAAGGTTGTAGATAAAAAATACTATAGATCAATCATTGGGAGTTTACTCCATGTAACATCTTCCAGACCTGATATCAATAAAACTATTGGAATGGTGGCTAGATTCCAAGCTACACCAAAAGAGAGCCATGTTTAAGATATGAAAAGAATATTTAGGTACTTAAAAGGAACCATATATCTTAGATTGTGTTACCCTAGCAAGAATTCGTTCTCTTTAAAAGCCTATTCATATGTAGATTGGGCAGGTTATGTAGATGATAGAAAAAGTAGAAGAGTAGGAGTATTATTCTTAGGTGAATGATTGGTATCTTGGACAATCAAGAAACAAATCTCAATTTCTCTGTCTACCACTGAACATGAGTATTTTTCAGTTGCAGAATGTTGCACACAAGTGGAATGGATGAAACAAACCTTACAAGACATCAAAGTAGTGTTTGCAGAACCCACTATTATCTACTATGATAATACAAGTGTTATAAGTCTTTGCAAGAACCATGTCCAACACTCCAAAGAAAAACACATTCCCATAAAATACCACTAGCTAAGAGATTAGGTTGCAAGTAAGAACATTAAATTGGAATATGTCCCAACACAAGAACCGTTGCAGACGTTTTTACTAGACCGTTAAGGAGAAATGTATTTGAATATCTTAGCAAAAGTTTAGGAATAGATTCTCTTCCAATCTAATTTCTCAAGAAAATAATGCATCAGTTGGAATCAGTTCAGTGGGAGACAGTGACCAAAGTCAGGGGAATTCATTCAACCCTTTTCACTTGATATCAATGAGGGGGAATGAAAATAGAATTTCCATCAATTCCAAAGGGGGGTATTGTTGGAAATATGGCAGATATATAGGTTGGCATCGATGTAAAATTATGATGAAAAATAATATAGTGTTAATTATTTGATTTGATTCCATGATATTATCTAGTTAATCATTATTTACACAAAGATTCATTCCAAAGGGAATGAAAAAGTGGACATGAAGTAATAGAAGGTTTGAGAGAGACAGAGAATTTGCATGATGAAAAAATTGATAACATCTTGTAGAGCAAGATGGTATTTTGATAGATATTGGAGTTGAACTTGTCGAACCCAAGTAGCTAGTTCAAGATCGAGACTGGAGCCCCACTGTGGAAGCAACATCAGAATATTTGTGTGACTAAAGTTCATACAATAGAAAGCATTTTGTTTTAGCCCTCCATTTGTTTCCATTTCCTAATGAAAGGTTGAAAAGAGAACTGAGAGACAAACCTTTAAATTTCAAACAAGACCCTAAGTTGGGAAACTTAAACCCATATGGAGAACCAAAATCCATATCATGCATTGATACATTTTCTCTATCAGAAGACCAAGTTCATGGTGAACCACAATCTCTAATTTACATTTGCAATGGTAATGAACATAGCGAGATCTTTTAGAAGGTTCTAATTCTACCAATAAAATGTACTGTGGTATATGCATAAGAGAAATGAAATGCTAAGATGAATAGGATATGAAAATGCGATGGATTTGTTGCATCCTTGGATCGTGGTTTTGGAAAGTGTGTAGAGAAAGAACACATGTGATATGGACTATTCATCACTGAACACGTTTTCACATTCTATTGCAGGGATGTGCTTAAGTACCCTAAGAACTCATAATACTTGATTAAAATGAAATCATTAGATAAGTAGTGTGATCTAAAATATATAGGATACCTTCTCTATGTTTGCTAATTGCAGGAGCAATGAAAAGCATATGTAAAGAAGAGCATGACATGCATGTGAGATGAGCGATCTAAGGGAAATGATGAGATTTTGTGGTGTCTTTGTGGAGAAGATGGGACCGTGTATTCAATTTGAAAGATTAAGGAACAATGTAATTCAAGAGGGAACCAAGAGAGAATGAAGGAGGGTGAAATCATAAGAATCCATTGCGAAGACTTAGCAACCATCAAATCAAGTAATCAATGGTGACAATTGAGTCATTCAGTGGGATTTATCTCACATTGGAACTAAAAAATGTTCAATTGAGTTTATAAAGTCCAGCCTCACTATTTTAATCAACATGTATAGAAAATGTAGGGAGGGGGCTCTAGGTTCTTGGACTTCACATGAGGATCACCGTCTTGAGCCCAGGATGACTTGTTAGGCTCCCTACCATTTTGGAAGAAGTGAAAATTTTCATTGATTTACCAAGGAGATGATCTCGTTCGTTGGATTAATAATATTTTATTTATGTTGACATGATGGTCGTATGAAGTGATCATTGGATTAGGTGCATTTGTGAGACTGCATCTAGGTCGCAGGAGTTGTTGACTGGGCTTTCCTCTATCAAGACGATAAGTGTTGGAGGCCTGTTGGGCATAGGAAAAGTTAAGCCGAATTCACTTTGAATTTTTCTTAAGTATGAAAAGAGATAAGGAAAACAAGAGAAGGAAGCTGTGATAGAGGAAGAGATAGAAATAAGGAAGGACGATAATATGAAGGAAAAGAGGGAGAATGAGGTGTGACAGAGGAAGATAAAGAGGAAAGGGTTAAGGAGAAAAGTCATGAGAGAAGAAGAAGTCACAGTAGAATAAAAGACACAACATAAGAAAAGGAAGCAATGGAGAAATAATGAAAAATATTGGATCCATGTATGAATGTGTGCATCAGTGAAATAGTTAGAAAGTGACAATTCAGAAAGATAATGGGTATGAGATCGGCTAAAAATAGTAGAAATAGCACATATGAAGGCATCTTTGTAATTCAAGTAGTTAGTTCCTACTAATATGTGTCCCTAGAGTAGGAAATACATCATATTGGATAAGTGTATAATTTTGGCTAGAAAGAGACATCTAAAGAGTCTATAAAAGGAGGAACTCAAGCTTTATGCAGGGTAGCCTCATTAGCCTCTGAATGGTATTTGATGCTAGTTCAGTAGAGTCTAGTCATTTAGTGACAATCACATTTGTATTTTGGTTAGTCTATAGAGTCATTGAGTATTATAGAAGAGTTGAATACCTTGCAGCTAAGTGCATGGGAGTGTAGAAGAGATTGATTCGATCTAGGCTATGTGCAGATCAGTAGTAGAGTCAAGTAGAGAAAGACCAATGACATAAGATAAAAGAACATGAGAGGAGAAATAAGTATGTATAGATGGAATAAGAAATTTATATAACAAAGTCTTCATTTTAGTGTGCGAAACAAAGGTGGCATATATTTCTCATGGCAGATGAACATCACCTTTTTTTTTACCAGATGGGTTTCCACGTTAGATTCTATTTTATATGTGTGAATGTTGAATGTATCTAAGTTGCATGTGTATGGGATGCTATAAATTAATGCTTATGTATTTTCTTATGAATTATTTTATATGTATTAGTGACACTTTTATAAGTTGAATGTATATATGTTGCATTGGGTTATTTTTATATCATTTACACATGAAGAAGTGTGTCATAGTATAAATATGCATAGTAAGCATAAATAATCCATCCATATGCTTTAGTCAAGCGCCTTGGAAAAATACCAAGCGAGGAGAAATCCCCCGGCCAACTTCGAAAACTCAGTTCTGGAGGTTACCCATAGAAATATATCTCAAGTGAGACTACATCTGCATCTTAGTTGCTTCCAACTGGGATTTTCTCTGTCAGGCCGATATCTTGGGTTTTGTTGTGCACAAGAAGAAAGGGACTAAACTTAGGTCGAAGACATGCTAGAAGGAAAAAAATTTGTTATGTTTTCAGGACTAAATCATTTTGGTAAGGGATATGATGTGGAATATTACAAAGCCTGAAATCCAAGAGTGGGTAGATTTAAGAGAGTCAAAGTTTGCATAAGAAGAGAGTAAAGGATCACGGTTGAATCCAACAAAGTGGTTTGGCCAATTCTTCTACACAGATATTTGCAATATTTTCTTTTCTAAATTTCCCATTATGTTGCATGAGAGATTTCCTAGGTTGGAAACCCAACAAAGAAATTTCCAAGGAGGAGAACCAATGGAGTGGAATCCTCAGTTGATTCCATGAATGAAAAGTGTGAGCAACCCTATGTGAAGGACTGTTGATTTTTGGGTAGATAGTATTTTGGAGGGATACATTACTGATTTTCATGTCGAGATAATAACCTCATATGGTGAGGTAGAGTGAAAAAGATTTCAAGGAACCCATGTAAGATATTTTTCATCTTTGAAAACTTGGATTAAAATGCTTGTTTGAAAGAAAGGAATCTTGTAAATGTGACACTTGGAAGCTATGCACATAAAGGAGGGTATGTTGCAACAGAACTGCATGAGGAATGGGACACAATAAGTTGATATTTTTCTTGGATATAGTGGGACTAAATTAGAGGCTGGTTATTTAAGAAGTGGAAGAATATTTACATTGGGAAAGACCCAGAGCAACATTGGTTTTTCTGTGATGCTATATGGACTATGCGACAAGTCCAAGCTGAGGAAATAAATAAAGCATAGATGGTCATGACTCTATGAGGTTGTGCACTAGACTGGTACATTAAATGTTTGATAGTGCCAGCAAGAGTTGTGCAAAAAATGATCAACCATATTTGAATTGGAATGATAGATGAGTTTATAAAGGTGAAGTCTGAGTCATAGTGCATTACAAATATTAGAGAAATCAAGAAGCTACCTACAAAGTCTGTCTAGGACATTTACAAGAGATTCAAGATATTAATGGCCAAAATAAGCTTCTAGATGTCATATGTACAACACAAGGAATGATTCATTTCCGCCCTATTTCCACACATCTATATCCCATTGATGTAACATAATATTGTTTCACAGAAATAAGCTCTGGAAATAGAAATGAAGCTAGAATCCTCATCGATTCGAGAAATTGACGCATTAGTGATGCATATTCAGTCACAATTGGCCAATATTATGGTGCAGCTTCAAGACATCAAGCAAGGAAAGTAATTTCAAGAAGATATATGGTGTACAAGATGTACAACATACTGACACCAAAAAGATAATTGTCCAACCCTAATGAACTACATCATAGCAGGAGTGTAGGACCTGATAAACACCCAAGGGATTCCTTGGTGTAGAATACGTCAGAAGAGAGGCCATAGGTCAGAAGAATGTTTGTATTTATAGAATATTGTAAGCACACCAACTAGACTATACTATAAATTATCTAAATCAGTAGGACATGTCGAGAAATATTACAAAGAATTTCAGTTGTTACAAGAGAAGACGATGGATACGTACTTGATGAAGAATGATGAGGAGATGCAATATTAATGAGTGCAACATTAGTATCATCCTTCTCAATATTCAATAGCATAATTCCAACAACCACAATATCCTCAACATCAATATCAACAAAATCAGTACCCGCCGCAACAACACTACCCTCATCCAAGGGGGGTGGGGGGGTGGAAAATTTCGAGGTCAAGGACAACAATAAGGAGGAGGAGGATTTAGTTGAGGAAGAGACCAAGTTGTATGTTATACCTGTGGAAAACCAAGATACTTTGCATGATATTATGAAAGTTCTGCGAAGACATGTATGTATTGTAAAGCATTTGACCATGATGTTGAACAGTGTTTGCAATTGATTATGAAATGGTAGGCTCGAACCATGGGTAATTCCAATCCTGTGTCGAATTTGAACTCAAACCCTAAAAAAAACATCCAGATTATTTTTTTCAATCCAATAGAACCAAATATTATTGTCATTACAAGAGGAGGTGTTGGGACAAGAGAAGACCATAATACACAGCATGGGCAACCGCAGGTGTGACCAGCATTACAAAAGAAAGCACCATTAGATATCCAGAAGGAAAATGAAGTATTAATGGATGTGTGACCATAATTTGTTGATACCAATCAAGTGCCAACATCTGGAAAGGTAAGACAAATGCCTGAAAGATTTCAACAATTACTGAGGAAGAAGCCACTGAAAAAGGTTAGTAAGTTCAAATAATTTTTCAAAATCTATTTAGCACTAATCCATGATAGATATGTTGTTGAAGAATTGATAACTCTCATAGAAGAAACTCTAAAAGACATGTGACCCGAAAAAATATTTAACCATGTCGAGAAAAGATTAAAAACTGGTCGCGAATTGTGAATGACTTCAGAGATAAGATATTATGATATGGATTATGTCATTTTATATTTGGGATCTAATGTCAATATCCTAACAATAAATAAATGGGAAAGTATGAATAAACCACTACTGGATTGGTCTCCCATTCAGCTAAGGATATTGAATCAATCGACGGTTCTACCCAACGGTCGACTGAATCAACTACCTATCGAAGTCGAAGGCCTAAGGACATGCATAAAATTTGAAGTGATTGGCATTATTGATGATAAAAACCCATAACCTAAAATTTTACGGATTGATTATATGATATATAATTAGACCATAATTAATTTTATGAAAAGAATCTTATAATTTGAAGATCCAAAGATAAGGGTGGTCGTGCTAATGGTTCAGCTTGAAGGGTAGAGATATGTCGAGCTAGTCAAAAATGAAGGCCAAGTTAATTACATCTATCAACTATATAATATCATGTATTCTAGAGACAACTATATAAATCCAACAACTGGTGGAAAGCTGAGTTGGCATAGTGTTAGCTCCTGTACGTCCGATTTAGGTGAAGCATTAGAAAATTGAAGAAATCAGCAGCGTGAAGTTTCCATGTGAATATGCACAAGAATTCCAACATTTGTGCGATGAGTAGGAGTTGCAGAAAGAGAGATACCTACATACGAAGGTTTACATAACTTCACGTCTTTCCTTGGGCAACTTGAAGAAAAATTCATAGAATCGAAGCAATTGTTCACCTTGGACTTTGTGTTGAAAGCTATTCCTGCTAGATGGTGGGTTACACATAAGAAATCTATATCTGAATGGTTGCAATGCAAAAGATTGATGGAAATTATATCTGGATAAGAGATCAGTTATGTTGATTGCAAGTATATAATATTGAGAAATCTTGTAGAACATATTGAAAATTGTTGCACAACATGGAAAGAGTATCCGTGGTAAAGATGGGTTCATCACTTTATTTCTTGTTACCTAAGTAATTTACTGATCATTTTGATGTAAAAGTGTTGGTTAGGGTTTAGCTATATTATGTTCCAAATGTTTTGAAAATCTAGTAGTAGATCTCTTATCCTTAAAATAAAGAAGATACCTATGCATATATAACTATATAACTATATAACTATATATATATATATAAACCATAAATTCTAAAATAAATACAATGAAATTTATTATAAGTTAATAAATAAAATGTATATACAAACATTAACTTTGTACAGTCAAATGAGACAGACAAAACATACATAAACAATACACATCAATAAAATCTAGATAATGTAATAATAACATGTAAATCCATCTACAAGATATAATGGATTACAATGAAATTAAGTTAAATCCCTCACAAGATCTCCCAAAACCCTAATAATATTTAAAAATTTAAATTAATAAACCAAGAATGGGTTATCCTGAACCTCAGCAAGTAGTATTATACATCCCCATGTCATCCATTATAAAAATATGTTGAATAATAAGTGCAAAAATATCCACATACATATATACATTGTTGATCTAATCAATACAAGTCCACATGACCGAAACAATACACATAGTATAATATTCAAAATTATAGTAGATGCCCAATAACGTAACTATACATAACCATTAAGCACATAATGCATGCACAGTAGGTTAGAAAAACCCTAAACCCTTGAGAAGTATAAACAACCCAAACATAATCATAAACACCATAAAATATAACGCATCCAAAAATCCTATAGCAAGGTGAATGAGGATAGAGAAATCCCTCTACATTTTCTTCCATTATAAATATTGTACATAAAAATATCTAACGAGTAAATCCATGCAACCGAAGGGATCATATGAAATAAAAAACATTTAAACCCTAAACATCATCAATTCATGGGAAGATTGACAAGCACCCAAACAAGTCACAAGATCACCATACGAGCAACCAAAGTTGTGAAACCCCAAATCATTACAGAGACCAAGCATAAACACTAACTAAGGAACATCTTCTCTTACCCTCTCCTAAACCCTTGGAATGCAACCGGTTATTGATGGCTTACTAGAGAACCATAGAAGCCACTAAGTTTCCATGCTGTTGTTTCGACCGTCAGTTGCAATTGTGTTGACGGCCTCCACCATTTCCAGTTTGAGGTCGCTGCCCCGACTGGCCAATGTAAGTGTGATTGCAATTATTTTAGCCACAATCTGTGGCATTCGTGTCGCAATCTGCCTGATCATCAACCCTTTGGATTTTTTCCTGGATGGCGAGCCCGTAAGCTCTTGGACCAACCCTTCCTTGATCCCAATTGGTACAGGGTTTCCTTAGTTAGACAGACCAGTAAGTTTGGAGATGACATCCCCGGTAATGTCGATATGCTCGTCGAAGTAGAACCAACCATTGTGGTATCGACTGATAATGAATTTTACAGCCGCTTCTTTTGTTCCACCAAAGCTTGCCATTAGGGGTGCATTGGGATAGTTAAAGATGGTGCTCTTTCAGACTTTTTCAGTGGCTTGGGTCATTCTCTTGTCGACGAAGGCCCATTCTTGGATCTCGGTCCAGAGTTTCTTCCATTGGCCCTCTTGCACTTTGGCGTTCTTGATGTTTTTCAGCTTGCGGACCAGGGGTGTATCCTCAGCCTGTAGCTCTTTGGCTTTGGTCAATGCTCGGGTTAGCTTGGGAGCCTTGGTGTCAGATTGGTCGAGGTTGTTATAGGGTTCTTGGCTTTTGGTCGACTGAGGATGGGGATGCTCGGTGTATAAGGGGTGTGGTGAATGAACCCTGGACGGCCCATTATTTATAGGCGATGGTGTGATTGTGTGTGGAAATGGATGTATTAATGGCAGACATGACACTCCAGCTGTAATACTTGAGTGCGAACTAATGGTGGATTTCCTTCGGCGCTCGAGGTCATAAATGTGTGATGGGACTTTCAAGGTCATCGGCCAGTGTCAATGCTGAGAATGGTTGACCGGACTGGTCGATGAAGATGGTCAGAGATGATGATGTTGGTTGTCAAAGTAGTGAGTTGCTGTCATGTTTTATTGTGTCAGATGTATTATTTTGTTTTTGGAATTTTAGCTTTTTATGGGTTTTGGTTGACGGTTAAGGTCATTATATGATTTTTTTTTTCAGTTTCTGTAACGTTTGAGTCGGGCTCCATTAACGAACTTCTGAAATACTAGGCCCTACAATGTTTTTAGTCGTACTAATCCATTGGGATGTATTTCTTCGACAACATAGGGTCCCATCCATTCTATGTGCAGTTTCTTGGGTTTTCCTTTGACTCGACTATTATAAAGTAAGGCAAGGTTGCCGACCGACAGGTTTTTGTTTTTGATGTTACGCTCATGCCATGCTTTCTGTTGTTGTTTGTGAATTTCTTGGTGTTGTATAGCCATGAGTCTGTGTTCTTCCAGCTTGTTGATTTGAAATAGTTGGTCATTTCTTGCATGTTTGACATCGACATGTAGTAGTTGTGCAATAACAGGGATCTGCTGTCGGAAATGTATGGGGACGACTGCTTCTTGTCCGTAGACTAGTCGAAAGGGGGTTTGGTCAGTCGACCATTTATAGGATGTCCTGTATGCCCATAGGACTGCAGGGATTTTCTTGTCCCAATCGTCTTTGTCGGTATTGCATATTTTGGTTAACCCTTTTGTCAATGTTTTATTGAAAGCTTCAATCACGCCATTTGACTGAGGGTGATATGTTGTACTCCGTCGATGGTCCGTGTGGAATTGGTCGGTGGAATTTCTGAATCGAGTGATGATGTTATCGTAGATAAACTTAGCAGCTACCTCACTTGAACATGTATCAACGGGTTCAGCTTCTTCCCATTTAGTGACATATTCTACTGCAGTGATAATATATCATGCACCTGATCGTTTGGCTAGGATAGGGAATGGTCCTATGAAGTCTATAGCCTAGATTTCATATGTGAGACTAGGGTTTACAGATATCAAGGGCATTTTTGTGCTCGGTAGAGGTCGACCAAGTCATTCACATCTGTCACATCGACTAACAAATTTTTTGCAGTCTCTGTGGAGTGTCGACCACCACAATCCTAACTGTTGGATTTTCTTTGTAGTTGTGTCTGCTTAAAAATGTCCTCCTGCAGGTCCACATGTGCTTCGTGCATGATTTGGTCTTGCTCATGGTCGAGTACACACCTTCTGAGAATGTCATCTAATCCCATTTTGTATAAAAATCCATTGACGAGACTGTAGGGTGCAACCTTCATAGCTAAGATTTGTTTTTTCTTGGTGTTCAGACCTTCTGGTGCCTGACCTGTCTCTATGAACTTAGCTATTTCTTCCAGTTCTTCTGGCACTGCTTCTATATGGAATAAATGTGCATCTGGTAAGTCATCGTCAACTCCAGTTGGTTCCTCCCCTGTGTCTATGCGGGATAGATGGTCGGGCCCGACATTTAGCTTTCTTGGTCGGAAAACGACTTCAAAATCGAATTCTTTAAAAATAAGTAACTAGCGACAAATTCTCCCATGATGAAGTGGTTTATTGAAAAGGTACTTCAAGGCTTGATGGTCGGTATAAAATGTGAAGGGATTTGCTAAAAGGTAATGTCGATACTTTTGGAGGGAAAAGACCATACCTAGAGCTTCTCTTTCGGTGGTCGAATAGTTTCTTTCATCCTTATTTAATTTTTGACTGCTGTAAACTATAGGGTAATCCATGCCATCATCCCCTGGTTGGGTCAGGACTGATCCGACTGCTATTCCTGATGCATTGATATGTACATGAAATTTGGTCGACTAGTTTGGAAATTTGAGTATGGGGGCTTCGACCAGTTTTCTTTTTAGTTGGTCAAAGGATATCTGACATTCTTCTGTCCACTTAAACTCCTGATCTTCCTTTAGTAGTTCTTCCAGAGGATAAGTCATATCTGAATAGTGTCTTATGAATTTTCTATCATAGAATGTATGGCCAAGTAACACCCTAACTTGTTTGGGGTTTACTGGAGTTTTCAGGTCGAGGATAATCTTAATCTTGGCAAAGTCGACCTTGATGCCTTCTTTACAGACAATATGTCCTAAGATTATGCCGATGGGAGTCATAAAGATACATTTATTAATGTTCATGGAAAGTTGAATCTGTTGACATCTTTATAGCATAAGTCGGAGCCATGTGCAGTGATCTTTTAAGGTGGAGTATATTGTCCAATCGTTGAAGTATACTGCCATGGTCTTATATATATACTCTTGGAATGTTTTGACAACAATTTGAGAGAATACTGCAGGTGCATTATTTAACCCAAAAGGCATAACTCTGTAAGCAAATGACCCAAATTAACACACAAATGTTGTCTTCTTTTGATCTTCTTTTGCTATTGGTACTTGGTTATAGCCTGAAAATCCATCTGTAAATGAATAGCATTCATGGCCTGCAACTTCATTCAGGATTTCATCAGCATAAGGGGTGGGGAATGGGTCGGTCAGTGTGACTTTGTTGAGCTCCCAAAAGTCGACACAAATTCTTAACCTTGTCGGGTCATGTTTCTTGGGTTGTACGACCATGGGACTTGGCCATTTCGACTGGTCAATATGATAAATGATCCCTGCTGCTAACATGTTGTCGATTTCCTTTTTAACTATTTTCTTGTACTTGTGAGCTATTTTATAAGGTCTTTTCTTGACAGGTTGGACATCAGTTTTAGTATCTATTTTCATTTCACTCATTTCTTGTACTAGACCTTTTAGGTCTTTATAGTCTCTGGCAAATACATCCTGGAATTCTCTAAGTAAGTTCACTATTTTAGTGGTCTGTTGTTCATTCCAATAGTCCCCAATCTTTGCGATTTTTGGTCGGTCGTCGTTTGAAATGTTGACCTCTTTAGTTTTCACCTTGGCATCTATCCACTCTGGTGCTTTAGCTTCATTGATTGGTCGAATTCCTTCTGTGAACTATGAGAATGTAGCAAGGAAGTCGGTTGCAGTCATTCTGTCGAGGTCTTGTTTGTCGGTGGTCGTGACCTTTAGGATTGAGTGGATAGTTTTTTTTGTTTCAACATGGTTGGCTTTCCACCTAAAGCTTTTTCCTACAGTGTGTTCATTTTCTAATTGTAAACAGGTCAGCTCGATTTTTGACTCAGTGTGTATATTGCTACAGTCCTTGATCTGTCCAAGGTCTTGTTAGGGCTGTTTTTTGGTCGGTTGGAGAAAGTGTTTGATTTCCTGTGCTGGCTCGGTCAATTGTTCATTTTGAGGTACGAAGTTGAAGTCTTTAATAAAATTTTCCCTTAGTTCATGCCAGAAGAAGGTTTCTCCTCTAGCTTCCTCCATCTTATACAATTTACTGGGTAAGTCAGCTAGGGTTGAAGGGAACAAGTGTGGCCAGGCTCGTTCATCCTTATATCCAAGTCTTCTCCACTCCTTTTCACAAGTATTGATATGTTCTTCTGGGTTTTGTCCTTGGGTAAAGATAGGGATCTAGGCTTGCTGGGTTAACTTCTTTCCACCAAACCGTTCGACAAAGTAAGTCGAAGCAGTTTTCCAGGTCTGTAGTTTTGTCTGATGGGTGTCCCACCATCTAGCTACTTGACCTGTAAATGTTTCCACTAAGCTTTGAATTCGGCCATGTTCTCCAATATTTTTAGATACTTGTTCAACATGCATGACTGGGGATTCCCTCTCCTTATACCTTTGTAGTTGTGTAATGTTTACATTGGTTGGTTGTAAGGTAGGGTGTTCCCTTATTTTCTTTTCAAATATTTTGGAATAATTGAAACTATAAAGCACTGTCGGGTGGGTTTCTTTTGTACTTTTTGTATAGTCTAGCACCCTCTTGCCTGTGTTTCATAATTTTCCATTTCCCAGTCGTATAATTCAGCATCTGAGTTATAACCAATTGAGTCTTGGTTACCTAAGTGAAGTTCCCCATGGATGTTTGGTTCTGTATAGTCTGTATTGTTGTGGATCTGATAAAGTTGTCTGACATTGACTTCCTCATCAATAGGTTCTGTCCAAGGCTCTCCTTGGGATGGGTGAATGGGTACAATGACTTTGTGATCATTTCCTTTTATCTTGATTCGTTCCTTATCTAAGGATATGGATGTTTTCATCTTTCGTCCCCAAGGTCGATTGACGAGGGCTGGGAACGAGCTAGATCCTTCTTTCAGGTCAATAATTTCAAAATCAACCTTGGTTGAGATTCCCTTAATGGTCGTGTCAACATTTTTCCAAACCCCAATGGGTTCAATGAGGCCTTGGTCGGCCAATTTAAGATAAATGCCTGACTCGTAGAGTCGAGGTTTTCCCATCTATTCCCATGTATCCCGAGTCATGATATTTACTTGAGACCCGAAGTCGAGCACTACTTGTCGGACGTGGTAACCTTCGATTTCCAGGTCGACAAGTGGGTCGACATTGTTTTTGTATTTTTGGTTCAAGCTGCAGATGTTCTTAGTTTGTTTTCCAATGTTGGTGCCTTTTAGTTCATGCAATAAGTCGATGAATTGAGATATGGATTTGTGTGTTTGAGCGAGTTGGATTAGTTGATGTAGTGTGTCGGTTCGACTGTAAACAATGTCTTCTTGTCGTGCAATGTCATGAAATATGTGGGTGTCTTCTTGATAGGTTTGTTTTTCCTTAATAGGGCCAGGATACTCATTTGTGTTTTTAATATTGCTAATATGAGGGTTATCAGGCCCTGTTTTGGTGCCTTGTCGAGTGACAATATGTAAATTTTTAGTAGTTATTACATCATGCTTCTGGACACAAGACAAGACATTAACATTTTTCTTATTATTAATTTTCTCTAACATAGTAGGACAATCCTCAAGGGAGTGATCACCTACTCCACAGTGGTTACAGAATTTAAGATCAGTCCTGTCTTTGTACGGACAGTCTACATACTGGTGACCTTCTTTGTAGCATATGAAGCACTGGGTGGGTCAACACGGTCGAATGTCGCGATTCCTGGGGGGTCGACCTCTTCCTCCATAACCTTGGCGTCGATTGTCATACCAACGTTTATATCGTCGGCCATCGTATCGTTGTCCATTTTGTTCGTTTGGTGGATTGTTTTGCTCATGATTTTGCGCCACTGCATTGGTTTGGTATACCGCATGGTAGTTCTGTCGGTTCTTCAGGTTTAGCTGACAGTCAGCAGTGTTGTGACTTTTGGTCTCACAGATGGCGCACCAGGAAGCCTTTCCATTTTTCATGTTAAATGGGCAGTCTGCTGCAAAGTGGTCTCCGTGTTCCTGGAAAATGTCGCAAAACGCTTTAGTCTGTACAAATTGGACATCTTGTCGGCTATATTCTTATGGACAGTTATCTTTGGAGTGGCCGTTTGTTGAGCACTTGGTACACCATATTTCCTGATTCTTGAGGGTAAGCTCCTTCAGAGACTTTTGTACATTCTCTAGTTCCTGTTCCAGTCTGTGGTTCGTGGGGTATGCGGGTATGTCTTCATCCATTTCAACTTGAAGAGATTTTGTCAGCACATCCTCATATGTTTTAAACGTCTCCAGACTAATATGTCGACGTACTTTTGGTGATAGTCCTGCAAGAAAACATTGAATTAGTAATTGTTCATCAATAACGTAATCCAATTGGCTCAGTAAATCTTTCCACCGGTTGTCGTAGTCCCGGACGGTTTCTCCTGGCTTTTGTGATGTGGTTTTAAGTTTCTTCGCGGCTAGGTGTTTAGCATCGGGAGTTTTGAAGAAGGACAAGAATTGCGCCTTGATCTCAGCTTTTGTTGCTATGGGTTTTCATTCTGAAAAGGTCATGTACCACATCAATGCCATTTTCCATAATGCTCCTGCAAACTGTGCCATCTGGCAATCTTCATTTGTAACCTAGTTGGCTTCCCAGGTCGACTCGCAAATGAACCAATGTCGTCGAGGGTCTTCGTCGCCCTTATAAAGAGGAATGTGAGCGGATCTGTGACCCATGTCTAAATCACTTTCACTGCTCTCAGACGGTGGTGGTGGTGGAGGTGGGGGTGGTGGTGAAAATGGTGGGGTTATTGATGTAGTCGTTCCTGCGGAATTCTAGTCGATGGAACTTGTGCTCCTGTCGGTCGTCGAGTCTTTGTCGACTTTCAGTCGGTTAATGTCGACTTCTGCTGTCGATGGTCCACTGAAACTTTGTGTTCGCAGGTCTGATTGTTCAATTTCTTCTAAAGCTGTACTTGGCGGGAAGGGTGGGGTGCTCCCTCATGTGTCGGTAAGAGCAAGTGGATACTTTGGAGGGAGGGTGCCACTTGAAACGTCACCTAGTTCCCTTCCAGCGGTCGACGTATGATAAGGTGTCGACCGGTGTACGTTTCGTCGCCTAGTCGGCTCCATATAATGTAGTCACCAGCTCTTAGTCGGAGGTTGTCTTCGATAATAGTTTGTATTCTAGTACACGGATTTAATGGGGACAAGGTCATTCCTTCACTGGGAGCTCTTAGTTGGAGAGCTTCTGGCTGCTTTATCCACACTTCTTCCTCCTTAGGGGATGCCTCTTGCTCTACGCCCTCTTGATGTTGGTCATGACCCGACTCTGGCGAAATCTCATCATAGTCATTATCCCTAGGGTTTTGTCCTCTATGCAGCCCTGTGACTCTTTCACGTCTTGCTTCCTTTCTCTACTGTCTTTCGTCCCTTTCGAGTTTCTGTATGTCCGACATACTTTCGTATGATACTATTCCCTTAGGGTCCTCTTCGGCCAACTTCTCATTACTGGTGACTAATATTAGATTCTGGTCGACTAGGATCCACTATGCTTTACCTTCGACACATGAAAAGCTACCCCCGCATAGCCTACCCGATGCTTTTAGAAAGACCGGATAGTTCGGTCTACTTGCTTAGGAAGTATTCCCACTCCCTTTCTGCAATGAATTTCTCCCACTTCCTCTGCTTTTCCTCCCAATTCGAGTTTATAGGATGTTCAAGAAGTGATGGATGAGGTTCGACGATATGTGCTACCCCTTTCTCGATCAAGAATTTGAACTGCAAGGTCGCTAGGGAACACAAAAATTGTCCAGTGAAATCTGTGTAAAATTTTTCTTTGACAGTTTCCACTGAAGTTCTGTCTTCGACTGCTTGTTCCTCACAAAAGTTGTTGGCGATTTTCTCAAACCACTCCGACAAATTTGTTCGGCCTCCTCGGATCAGTTTTTGCAGCAACTGTGCTTCTTTAGTTGTGTCTAGCTTTCTCATCCTAAAGTTGCTTCAAGAGTTGGGGCACTGATTCGACAAATTTTTCATGCGTCTCTATGAAAAATCTTGCTTTTGCTTCAGCGACTGTTAATATGTTCCTTCATGCGTAATTTTGCAGATAGTTGGCAATTTTACGTTCCGACCAGTCCTTAATCTCCTGCTCTGGTATCATATGTGAGCAGATATTTCAGTCATGTACTACCGGCAACGGAACCAATGTTGTAATCTCACAGATCACATAAGGTTACCAATAATACATACTAAAACATACATAATTATAAAATAGAGACAAGAGACAAGAATAGATAGGATTGAACAGATTATTTTATTATAGTGAGTCCATACAATACAGAGAACTGAACTGAGTTCTTGTTTGGCTTAACAGCCTAATATATACAATTTACAAATAGTTACAAAATAACTACCTGTCAGTTCGGTGAACCGACATGACTGTTAGTTAGCCGACCTAATCTTCTAGTTAGTCAACCGACCGACTTAGTCGGCTGATCGACTAATTCAGCCCATCGACTTAGTCGGCTAATCAACTAAGTGAGTCCTCGTTCAAGTCGACTTTGTCGACTTGCTCCTTCTACACATGCCATCAGACCACCGAGTCCTTATTGGATTTATTCCTTCTATCTATCCCTGGACCCAGGTTCACCCCCTCTTTCTTATCACAAGAAAGCCACAAAGATATGGACTCGACACAACAGAGCTAAGCCAGCAATAGCTACGACACAGATGTCATATCACCCAATATATCTCAGTTTTATGGGTAACTTCCATAACCACGTTTCCACAATTTGTGTGGGAGGGTGTTTTAGTACCTTGGTTATGTGCCAAGGTTTTCTCGTCCAAGACGGGGAAGATGGGTTACTTGTATCCACTTTATTTTAATACCACTCTATGATCCAACCCTTATTTAATCGACTTAAGTGAACTAGTTAGTGAATCACCATCATAAGCATACTTATTAATATAACACAGCAGTCACACATTTATCCAAACGCAACACAACAATCAACTAGTCATTTATGACAGAATTTATGCATCTAACTAAGAAACTCAATATTCACACATATACACAACATTTAACATGGAAACCAATAGAGGAAAAAACCACAGGGTTTTCTTCATCTAGGATGGGCATGAGGAAATAGATGCACCTTTTGTTTGCGCACAAGGGTAATTTTTAGGGGAAATTTTTTTCCAATTGGCTATTTTTGGGGTTTTTTTTCAAAAAAATAAATTCCCTATTTGGTCATTTTTAGTGTCTAATATCACCTATATTTACATAGAATATGTTTTTTTTATCATAATATTCACCAAAATGTACACATTTCAGTGTTAACTTTATGTTTCATATTTAATATTTGCCTACCTATCTATAAACATGTTTTTTTCAATCCAAAACAATCGCCTAGAATACTATACTTAAGTATAATATTAAAATCCTTAAAGAATACCCTACTATGCACAAAGCTGCAGACTTTGTTCAAGATCTTCTCTTCTATCTTTACAGAATTTTGCTCCCTCTCACGCTCTTTGATCTTCTCGCTTTCTAGTTCTAATATACTCCTACTAGAGATTTGCACACTTCCTGGATCGGCTTGACCTTCTCTACCTATTAGTGCACTCAGCTACAGAACCACTACTCTGATGCACTCAGCTATCTAGAGTCATTAACCAAAAACTCTCTATCTCAAGTCTAGCTCAAGCATCTTTTCCAAGAGTCTAGGGATTACTCAAAATTATTGTATCATCTAATTAGCTAAGACAATCTAACCCATTTACAACTTGGGTTCCTTCTTTTATATCCCTATTATAGACCAGATACATATCCCATACATGCTTGTAACAAAATCAATATAGACTTGACATAGACTGTAACAAACTCATATTCAGTCGCTATCCCAACCGACTTACCATCTTTAGCCAATAGGATGTCTTTCCTATTCTAGAAACACATAACAAAAAGGCATCATCGGTCTGACTTACAAAGATTCCTTCACGTGTGTGGTTTCCTCTGGCTCCAACCGAGCTCATACATGCAATCGCTGAGGACTGTCACTTTCTTAGTGTTATGCCTTACTTTCATTTTCCTATCGTTCGGCTTCTTTGCATGCCTAATTCTGTGTATATTCTTCCATGTCATATCATATATTACTATGTCCTTCTGTCATGTCTTACTAATCTGGCGCATCTTCCTCATCCCTCGCCATCTCTTTGTCTTCTTCTTCTCTTTCCTTCTTATGTCACAACATCCTTCCCTTTCCCTTTATGCTACTTCCTCTATCATAGCTCCTTCCTCTTCTCCTTTAAGCTATTTTTTCATACTTAAGAATAATTCTAAATGAATTCTACCCTTCTATCCCGAGGTCCAACAGGCCCCAAACACTCACGTATGGCTTGTTCTGAGCCACGCAAACTATTCCCCCATGGTATGGCTTGTGCTTATTTTGGTCTGAAAATCCTCCACAATTTCAACAACTTCTTTGTTTATGCACGCACTTCTTCATCCTTTTCTCCATGTTCTCCACCAGGTCAAAACTGACTTGTTCCAACATGACGACCCTGGAAACAATAAATAAAACCAAGAAATAGTATCAATTTGATATAAATCACTTCAAAAGTGAAAGCGAAGGCACATAGAAGTATCGTCTATGACATACCTTACCAATATCGAACCAAGTACAAGGAGGGTTTTGATCACCCAAGTTATGCAATCACATCCACACACTTACAAGAAAACAGAACCAACACTAACCATATAGGTACCAACAAATATAATGAAATAATCATAATATGGTGGAGCTTCATTGAAAAGATACATTATTACCACAACCAATAAACTTGGAGTAATACAAGTAGTATCAAGCACCAAATGGACCACACTCTCATTCATACAAGAGATAATCAACAAGCAACGATTATACCAGAACCCTAACAAAGCGAAGATGGGCCACAGAAGATCCAGGATCTAGATCCACAATGAAGAAGATAGAACCCTCAAGATAGAGAAAGGGAGATCCTAGTTGTTGCAACCAAGTAAAGTACCATTTGTAATGCTGAACAGAGGAAAAATTTGGCCTACATGTATAGGAAATGATTCCACATAGCCAACAAATGGGCAAGGTTCATAAATATTGCATGGACCATAGCCAGCATGGAGGATATTAATAAATACCATAAATAAACCAATGTTCTCCAACCTTTAGATTAACAACTATCATATGATTTCATATAACATTATTTTATGCCATAGTTTGTTCAAGTATATCAACGCAAGGTTATGGTATTCACCAATACATGATCGCGAACGTTAGGACCTTCGAACCGTACTATTATCCATTAAAGTGTTGATCAAGGTATCTTGGGAGTATTCTTGATAAATCTTAGTTCAAAACTTTCCTATAATAATAGTCAACAATTAAATTCCATGTCTTAATGATAATCATTATTCCCTCTAAGAATCTTGTAGCCATGACTTCCTCGTTCCACGTGAAAGGGAACAATAACTATGTATTAGAAATTGACATAGGATTAAATATAAAAACGTTTGTGCTAATTAAGTCTTAATAACAAATAAAAATTGATCAAACAACTAAGCATCGTGTTACCACATCAACCAAAAGTATAAGTCATACGACTTCCAACTAAGAAGGAAAAGATTGCAAGCATTAGCATAATGGTAGAATACAAGAGACCATCGGTGAATCCAAACACGCAATGGTTTGATTTCACTATTAATATACTAATCCATAATTAACCTTCAACATTAAAAACTATTAAAAAATAGACAATAGGTATTTATACATCTTCGACGATAAGAAAATGTGAGAATTTTAAAATGTTACAAGTGGAATCAAACACATGGTTACAAAACTGTGTGACCTATGGACTCATTCATGTTATTGCAAAAGTAAAATTATGCATTCTAAAAACTAATAGTAATTTTCCTCTTCATTTCAAGATAATTCATAAAATTGCCAGAGTCAACACAACCAAACTTGTCAAACCATCTAGGAAATCAAACTTCGTTTTTAGCACAATTATATAGGAAAGCAAGAAATAGACATAATTAAAAAGAGCTTGGGAAGCAGTAGCAAGGAAATAGGAATTGGAAAATCAGCTACACAATCAACGATAGTGACACTCGTGAAATAAATCTAAGATAAAAATCAGTGTTGAAAGGAATTCCATGTGAGAATATAATAAACCCACTTCATAACATAGGATAAAATATTTAATCAATTTTGCTTAATTCCCTACCCACTAGCCTAGTTAGCTGATCCACTTGCAGTACATAGTCAACACTTTCCATATATACCCTAGGAGTGCATTAATCCTAATTCTAGTTTGATCTTATCCACTTTATTGACTGTCAGAATTAGTAGTTGCACTTTACTGCAGATTCTATATTTTACTACTTCATTCCAGCTTTTTGTGGATAAGGTAAAGCTAGTCAACTGGGAAACTGATATCTTTTGTTTCCAACCCATCTTCCATGATTTTCTCTCCATATTTTGGGATCAACGAGTATTTCCATCATACTTGAGAACTTACTCATGCTTTAGCTAATTCATTTGGTCCTTGATAGATTAGGAAAGTGCTTTATCCACCTATGCGGGTTTATTATATTTAGTAAGTTTGATTTATGAGCTAGCAATGATATGTCTTCCATCAACTCGAATATCCTTTATAAGGATGTATTAACAATGTAATAATATCAATTATAATTTATTTAATAATTCATTAATGTGTGTTCATTAATTGCTCTTCCTCTCTCCTTATGCTAATTCTTTGCAATTCCCAGTGAGGTTATTTGTTTGCTTAGATTCTTAGCTTATTTATTGAATTCTTGTTTCCATCAAGGATTGATAATTATGACATGGTATTAAATATTTGGGAGCTCATCAATTAATTATACTTTTTTAGATTCACAAGTTTATTTACAAGTGAAGCCACTTCAATGTGGATTCAGAAGTTCTTCTACTATCTCCTTTCAACTCTGATGATCAGAAGCGAAAGATGAGCGCATACTTGAAGAGGTAATGTCTCTTCGATGTCTCCATTGGTGCATTAAGATAAACAAAGTCTTATGAAGAGGAGGTTGACTAGATAAACAATTTTGATAGAGCTTATGGAATTATGTGTTTGGGAATGTCTCCAAATATTCATCATCTCATAGATTTTGTTGAGTATCCATTTGAACTTTGGAACAATTTGGACAGAGATTTTGGTATACAGGAAGTAGAAGATGAAGCATGGAGTAAACCAACAATATCCTCTTGTTCTCTCTCTTGATATATCTTGGCCTATACATTCTCTGATGAAGTTATTCATGATGAAGAAGTCTCTCATACAGTTCTTGTTATTGCTACCCTCTTTGATTCAAATGCTTCCTTCTTCAATCAAGAAGAAAATATTGAAGAACCATCTTTTTATGTATCTCTTGAAGTAGAAGATCCCAAATTATACATTTGTGATGATGAGGATGAAAAATAAGTGACTAATGGACACTCTAATGCTATTGATTATGAATCACTCACACATTGATTGTTCTTTATGTATTCTGTCACCGATTCTGAGATTTATGTTCCATATACTTCACACTTTGTGCATACCTCTCTCATTGATGGTCTGCAAATCTGTGATTTCTTGGATGTTTTCTTAGCCAAATAAAGTCCTATTAGTGTCTTTCTACTTACCATAATTTATCTCATGTGCTTTTGCATCTCCTCATTTGATCCTAGCATCAATCCTCAGAGCTTCCTTAAATATTTTGAGCATCTCCTTCCTCCTTCCATTCATACTGCTACTATACACGATTCGTTATCAGTGTATTCCCATGAGTCTATTGATATACGCATATGTGTTTTGTTTTATTATTTAGAAGCTAGATCAACCCATGGATCCCTTGCATTCACACTATTTGATCCTAGGGTTTCTCTCTGTTCCTACATGATCACTTGTACACATCCTCTATGTGTAAATGAACATAGATACTTCATATATTTTGCTTGGACTCTTATTTCAACTATCTAGATATATATTCATCTCTATTGGTTCTAATTTCAAGTCATTAAATCATCTTGGAGAGGATAACAACTCTCAATATCTTTCACAACATTGGATATCATTTGTTCTACATGGTCCCTGTTATCCGCCGATTTCCCACATGCCTCGGTATTTATTGAACAATGCCGGTGCGTTGGTTAGGGGGAAAGGTTTAGTTACGTTCCTCTTGTGGGGTTTAGATATCCAATGTCGTTTCTGGGTATTCCGATCTAAGATTGGTCAGGACATACTCCGGAAAGGAAGAAAGGGGGTTAATTAATTAAAGGGGTTTGAGTTGTGAATTTTATTAAGTTAATTAATTAGAACTCTCTGACATAGAGTGCTCTTGACCTCATCTTATGACCGTGGTTCAAGAGACTTAGCTAATCTATATGAAGCTAATGCAGGGATTATGCAAATCTAGAATGTTCTCCGGTAGAGAATGCTCTTGACTTGTGTTTCTGCAAGTTCAAGAGTCTTACTTATGTATTATTAATTGATTAAACAAGCACAAGATGATATTAGTTGCTTAGACCCTCCGATAGAGAGCACTCTTGATCCACCTTATGGTGAGATTCAAGAGATTTAAGTAGTTGATTAACCTAGAAAGATAAACAATTAAACTGAATAATCAACTTAGCAATGATGAATTAATAATTAATGATCTAAGCATAAGATATTAAAACTAGCACTACTCAAAGCATGCACACAACACAAGCCTCCCCAAATGGGGGAGGAAGAGAGTGGGGACTTAAAAACCCCACTCAAACAAAGATCTTTTATTAAAATTTATATAATGTGGCTTAAGGAACCTCATCCTTGAAAGGACTTTTAAAATAAAGGTAAAATAACTCTACAAATATTGTAACCTATAAAAAGGAGAGTTCCTTGTATTTTTACTTTTGAGATCTTTTATTAAACTTTGAAAATGGAAAAAGGGAAGAAGTTTGAAGAGAGTAAAAAAGAACAAAAGAAAAGAGGGTTGAAACAATAGAAGATGAGAGAAGGAAGGCAAACAAACTAAGCAAGAATCAAAAACAAAGAAAGGGGAGAATAGGGCAGCCAACTAAGAAGCTAAGGGATGAACAAAATTGAAGAAAATGGGGCAGCAAAAGAGGAAATAAGTGGCTATCATAAAAAATGCAAAACAGGACAGCGAAAGAAGAAATAAGTGGCTTTCATAAGAAATTCAAAACAAGATAGCGAACAAAAAGTAAAACAAATGGCCAAAAACGATGTTTAAGGAAGCCCAAAAACTAGGGAAAAAAGAGGCGAAAAATGGAAGAAAGCTAGGGCACACTATGGCTGTCCAAAAAGAGAAAAATGGATGGTAAAAAAGGTACTAACAAGGAAGCAATGAAGAAGAGGTAAAATAAACAAAGCAAAGCGACCGGTAGGAAAGGGATTAAGAAGAGGGACAATGGGAAGTTTTTTGCAGCTTAGTTCTTTAGTTTTTTGCAAGTTTTCCCGCTTAACTTGTCATGGAGAGAGAAAAAACCAGCGAGCTATTTACCTGTAAAATGATAGGTTAAACAATAGAATATACTACAAAAACACACCTAGCATTTGAGCAAAATATATGAACCTTGTGCTGCTTCGAATACCAACTAGATCTAAGAGAAAGAACACTTCCTAGATCTAGAAATGGAAGAAAGTGGATGAAAAAGATTTACTTTATAGATCAAGATATTACTTGCAGCATAAAGTAAAATAATGAGAAAATTTGACTTTAGGGTGAATGGAGAGGATGAACCACTTGGATCTTGAATCCTTGAAATCACTTTGGATCCCGATGGCTTGCAGCTGCTAGGTACATATGCTTTGCTCCAAGAATAGTAGATGCAACTTAGCTCAGCCTCTTACTTGGTACAATGAAGTGATCTGCAAAACAATCTTAAACAGTTGGCAACATGGGGGTTAAAACATGTATTATTTACTAATCAAATCTCAAAAGCATGAAATAAAGCTAAATAAAACAATGCTCTTTGAGGGTTTTGAAAGTAAATGAAATAAACAGGTAACTTGAAGCTACAAACACCTATTCCAACGTGTTTATAAAACCCCCCTAAAGCATGTATTAATACCCACATGTTATCAAAAGTAAAGAAACTAGAGCAATTTCACCTCATTAGCAGGAACATATGCACCTAGGATCCACACAGCATGAGCCTCCAAAGCCTTTCTTTATTACAAAATAGGTTGCATAAGGGAAATAAGCATTACAATGTTTTACCAAAGGTTCTTTGCATCAATCATCCACCTTGATAGAGCTGAAAGAGCCTCTATTTATACAATGAAAGAGTGTTAAAACCCTAAAACCAAACCTCAAACCCTAACCATCCTGGCCACCAAACAAAGGTCCAAACCTAAATTGGAGAATCGGGGGTGAGGGGAGGCCTCCACCAAGGCAAGGCACCCCCACTCCAACCCTAAACACTGAAATATACCCACAGATGAGCCCACATGTGTGGAAGGTTCCCTCAAGAGAGAGAGGGGCATGAGCTACTGAAGGAGGGACCCTGTTGCATGGGAAAGATGCCTGTTAGGTCTGGAAAACTAATTTGTTAGGTATGGGAATCCTACTAATGGTGTAAGCTTCAGTCCTCACCTTGATCAAATCACCGGACCAATGAGAGCTCTCCATCTCATCTTTAGCTGGAGATGACATGTCTGATAACTGATAATAAATTAATTGCTCTCTTAAAGATGACTGAAGCTGAGTTATGATAACTCCAATCATCATAAGTGATCCATGAGATGTCATTCAACCTTTTATTTTACTAAATTTGGATTAATTTGGAGAGTTTTATTTTTCTCCAAAATAATCATTTCTTAATAAAAATTCATTTCTTTACTCAAAACTGACTTTTTTGAGAAAAAAGGCATTATGTGTCCGATTGTTGATTTGAAAGCTGGTTCTGACTGGATGGTTGATCAAGAATTATTTTTGGCTTAAGGTTAGATCCATCAATCACTAAATTTGGATTCCATATGACCGACTTACCATGAACGGGTTTTTTCCATTTAATTTATGGAAAAATTAACCCAAAAAACTTAGGAAAAGTAATTAAAATTTTAAAAATTTAAAAAAAATCATTGTTCAAAACAGATTTTTTTGAAATTTTTTTATGTGTGTAGATGACTTAGGACATGACCATTTTCTATCTAAATAATGTCTGGTAGGATTATAACACTCACCTGGGCTCTAATAACCCCCCAAGGCCCAGAATTCAACATTGGGCATTCCAGCTTTGGAGGAAGTGGGAGAAAACCTCGTCAATTATACTCGACTGAACGAAAAGCATAATTGTCAAGGGAGAAAAACCCCCTGGAATACCCTATAGGAATGAATAATGTCATCAAACGTCTTCCCAAACTGGTAGGTGCTCGCACAGGCTGCTTCCATCCATGACTGGATAGTGCTGATATACAAATCGAGATGATGTGGTAGGTCAACTACTCCATCATCCTGATCATCAAGTATTATCAAATAATAACTCGTTGTATAAGCCCCGAGCTACTCCAAAACATAAGGAACATCTATATGTGAAGACGATGGATGAGAAAAAACTTCAACTAGTTGCACCCCATCTGATTCTTCACTGCACTTGTTTTTCAAATCCTTATTATCAATACTCAGATACAATTCTGATTGATCATATGAAAACTTTGACTACTCCTCTTTAAAACTTTCATAAGTCTCATAATAAAAACTCCACATGCTGGACACATCACAGACGAGATTCTCAAAAATATTTTCAAAAGTATCATGAGTTGTATTTTTAATAAAAGTCCAATAATTATCATCGCCATCTATTTCGGATATGAGAGATGCCTTATCACTGGTATCAAGTCCCTGGCTACAATCCTCATTCTGCTCAAAACAATCTTCTTCAAAAAGCTAGGTTTCAAAGATATCACAGGGGACCCAACTTGCCAAATATTTGTCATCCGGTGGAGTGCACGGAGGAATCTCATCACATGAAACTTCTAAGATTGGATTTTTAATTAAAGTCTCAAAGTTATCATATGTCTCAGATGTAAGGGATTCTTCCTTATTTGTATCACATCCTTGGCTTTATCCCTACTCATGATCATAGTCATCTTCTTCAGAAAAAAGGTCACAAGGTAGTAAACCTTCCAAACTAGCATCATTATGTTCATTAGTAGGATTAGTACAAAAGTTTTTTGTCAGGTTATCAAATTGTTGATTATAATCTTCGACTTGACACTAGGTTTCTATGGTGAAAGAATGGATCTGTCCAACTATGTTAATGTATTCAGGCTCGCTTGAATATTGTTTTGTCTCTCTCCAACATTCTTTGGAAACATCATGCATGTCATCTACATAGTTTATGTACTCAGGCTCGCTTGATGATGCTTTAGGACCACAACCATCTGGAAAACCATGCTCCTGAACATAGCATGCATAATAACAAGAAGATTCTTCATGGTCTTTACATGCCCTACAAAATGGCTTAAACTGCTCAACGATGTTAGCGGCCTCTAGATGATGAGGAGGCCTCTGCTCATGGTTCGGAGGCTTTCTTTGCCAAGTTGGTTTGGCAGGAAAGGTTCTAGGAGCAAGCTGAGTTTGAGTTATTTCCATTGTTATCACCCTATTTTGAATCTCCTTCAACTGTGCTAAGTGTTTATGTTTTGCTTCCTCCATATTTTTCTTCATCTCCCTTTTCATTTCAATCATCTGTTTTTCATAGGAATCCTTCATAGATGATTAAGGATCATTTTCTTTAGGTTCACTAATTTTCAAAGGAGTTGAAGCTCTTGATTAACCATGGAGGTTAGATTCACCAGATGACTGCATATTCTTATCAATTTTGACATCCAAACTCTGAGCTAGAAGTAAAGTAGTCGGCTCCTTATCTCTGATCTGGTATTCGATCTTGCCACTTAATGCTTCAATGTAATAATCCAAAGTGGAAGTTGCAAAAGGAGCATGAGTGGCAAGGATGGAATTTGACAACACTATGAACCTATTGTTAAACTCATCCATGGTTTCTGTTTTAGACTTTTTTCATACTGGTCAAAGCCACTACTAGATGTCTAGGCTCCTTTCTGCTGCCAAACTTTCCAAGGAAAGCAACCTTGAAGTCTGCTAAGGTGGCAAAAGAATTGTCCGAAAAATTATCATACCAGTTGCCAGCCTTGCCATCCAAAGACAAGGCAAACAAGGTCATGTAAACATCTTCATGCCTATCAGTACCCCTGACATGAGCACCACAATGTCTAGTGAAATTCCTAATATGCTGCTCAACAGAGAGGGAGGCATCAGTGCCATTATATGTCGTAAGCTTGTCGATATCCTTGTTAGGGATATCACGAGGATGACCTGCTATATGAGCAAAGTTAAGTTAAGTAAAAAAATCACACATTGGATTAAGGAAAGAGTTATTATTTTGCAAATTTTCTAAGTTCTCTGGAAATAAAAGATGGATGTTTGAAATAGACTCAAATCCAAGTTCTGCAAGGATCCTATGAGAAGATAGTTTGTTTAATCTCCTCCTTAAGACCTTTTCGGGGTCGAGGATGAAATCGACCAAACCTACAGAGTTTCTTCTAGTAGAATACCTTGAGGTGTTAACTGAAAGTGGAGTCGCCAGGTGGAGTTAAGTCTAATTTCAAAGAGTGATTGGACTAAAAATCTACCAAAAAGGATAAAAAGGTAAAAAACTAAAAGAAACAAAAGTCGTCCAGGAACAAAAAGATTTTTCCCCAGCAACAGTGCCAAAAGATGTTGTCCGTCGATTTCACACTAGCAGTAGAAATATTCCGAAATTTGTCTCCTCACTTGAGAAAGTGGGAGAGGTGTGACCTTGGGGGCAAGCACAAAGCTAGGTACTGTAACCTACTCCTAGCTCCTCTGTTTAGGCTAACTCCTAACAAAGCCAAGGGGGGTAGTCCCTAACAAATAGTTTTCTATGGATCAATGTTTAAGTTAATTTTTAGATGTTTCGGATACAGATGGGTGTTGTTTCGGAGTTATTGTGATTTAAGATGATTAATGTGATGAATTGAGCAGAAGACAAAGAAATCCATGTTGCTATCACCGGAATTGAAAGATAGACAAATATTTTAGAACTTCAAAATAGATAAAGCATTCACACATATGATTTATATTCAAACATTTGATGGACAAATGGCCCAGATTATCAACAATGCGTAAATATAGGACCAGTGCCTATGGAGTCAACTTATGAGAGATGCTTCGAGTGTAAATATGTGAATCCCAAAATATGCCAGTGAATGTTAGGTTTTGCAAGTGCTCTTGGTAAGTTTTAAGAGTTTTTACTTGTGATATTCACTTATGGTAGTTGTATGTCCTAAGTGGTAATACCTTCAATGGCTCCATTTGAAGACATAACGGACTTGTCTGGGGTCAAAGGTAAGTGTTCAATAACTTAATTACCAGTGCCCAGATTAGGTAGGCTGGTGCCCACACTTGGAATTTTCCCACATTCCTCGGTATTTATCGAACAACGTTGGTGCGCTTGTTATGGGGAAAGGTTTTAGTTAAGTTCCTCTTGTGGGGTTTAGAGATCCAATGCCTTTTCTCGGTATTCCGATCTACAATCAGTCAGAGCATACTCCAGAAAGGAGGAAAGGGGGTTAATTAATTAAAGGGGTGTGAGTTGTGAATTTTATTAAGTTAATTAATTCAAACTATCCAACAAAAAGTGCTCTTGACTTTGTCTTATGACTGTGGTTCAAGAGACTTAGCTAATCTATATGAAACTAATGTAGGGATTATGCAAATCTAGAATGTTCTCCGGTAGACATGGTCCTAACTTCTGTTTCTACAAGTTCAAGAGTCTTACTTATGAATTATTAATTGATTAAACAAGCACAAGATGATATTAGTTGCTTAGACTCTCCGATAGAGAGCACTCTTGATCCACCTTATGGTGAGATTCAAGAGATTTAAGTAGTTGATTAACTTAGAAAGATAAACAATTAAACTGAATAATCAACTTAGCAATGATGAATTAATAATTAATGATCTAATCATGAGATGTAATGAATGATGAAAACTAGCGCTAATCAAAGCATGCACACAACACAAGCCTCCCCAAATGGGGGAAGAAGGAGTGGGGACTTAAAAGCCCCACTCAAACAAAGATATTTTATTAAACTTTATACAATGTGGCTTAAGGAACTTGATCCTTGAAAGGACTTTTAAAATAAAGGTAAAATAACTCTACAAATATTGTAGCCTGTGAAAAGGAGAGTGACTTGTATTTTTACTTTTGAGATCTTTTACTAAACTTTGAAAAGGGAAAAAGGGAAAAAGGGAAGAAATTTGAAGAGAGTAAAAAAGAACAAAAGGAAAGAGGGCTGAAAAAATAGAAGATGAGAGAAGGAAGGAAAACAAAATAAGCAAGAATCAAAACCAAATAAAGGGGAGAATAGGGCAGCCAAGTAAGAAGCTAAGGGATTAACAAAATTTAAGAAAATGGGGCAGTGAAAGAGGAAATAAGTGGCTTTCATAAAAAATGCAAAACGGGACATTAAAAGAACAAATAAGTGGCTGTCATAAAAAAGGAAAAATAGGATAGCAAACAAAAAGTAAAAGAAATGGCCAAAAACAAGGTTAAAGGAAGCACAAAACCTAGGGCAAAAAGAGGCAAAAAAGGGAAGAAAGCTAAATCACACTAGGGCTATCCAAAAAGAGAAAAAGGGATGGTAAAAAAGGTACTAACAGGGAAGTGATGAAGAAGAGTTAAAATAAACAAAGCAAAGCGACCGGTAGGAAAGGGATTAAGAAGAGGGACAATGGGAAGTTTTTTGCAGCTTAATTCTTTAGATTTTTGCAATTTTTCCCACTTAACCTGTCATGGAGAGAGAAAAAACCAGCGAGCAATTTACCTGCAAAATGATGGGTTAAACAATAGAATATACTACAAAAATACACGTAGCATTTGAGAAAAATATATGAACCTTGTGTTGCTTCAAATACCAACTAGATCTAGGAGAAAGAACACTTCCTAGATCTAGAAATGAAAGCAAGTAGATGCAAAAGATTTACATTATAGATCAAGATACTACTTGCAGCATAAATTAAAATAACGAGAAAATTTGACTTTAGGGTGAATGGAGAAGATGAACCACTTGGATCTGGAATCCTTGAAATTATTTTGGATCCCGATGGCATGCAGCTGCTAGGTACATATGCTTTTCTCCAAAAAGAGTAGATGCAACTTAGCTTAGCCTCTTACTTGGTACAATAAAGTGATCTACAAAATAATCTTATACACTTGGCAACATGGGGGTTAAAACATGTATTATTTACTAATCAAATCTCAAAAGCATGAAATACAACTGAATAAAACAATTCTCTTTGAGGGTTTTGAAAGTAAATGAAATAAACAGGTAACTTGAAGCTACAAATACCTATTCCTACGTGCTTATAGAATCCTTGTAAATCATGTATTAATACCCACACATTATCAAAAGTAAATAAACTAGAACAGTTTCACCTCATTAGCAGGAACATATGCACACAGGATCCACACAGCATGAGCCTCCAAAGCCTTTGTTTATTACAACATAGGTTGCATAAGAGCTACGAGCATTACAATATTTTACTAGAGGTTCTTTGCATCAATCATCCACCCAGATAGAGCTGAAAGAT